>CATKHU010000037.1:0-21468 GCA_949752735.1 Lumbricus terrestris
GTTTTATATTTTGTTCTTGGCAGCTTTCTGGTCAAATGGTATGACTGCGAACGGGTAATTTTAAATTGTATTTGAATGGAATTATTCGACGCAGCATTTTAAAAATAGTGATTGCGCTCTGCAAACTAATTGTGCAGATCAAACCGTATTATTCTTATTTCTGCATGGGGCATTAATGTGCTTTCTTGAAACCCCTACATGATCGTTCACAACCAAGGCTGGCATTCATATATTCACAACCAATCAGAATCTCCTAACGTGTGTCAATCGAACTGGCGCATTGATTCACACAGACTCTCTTTCATGCCCCAAGACAGAACATATAGCCAATCACAGCATTCGCAACCGAGCATTCCCCTACGCACACAATTTTTTATGCGGATGATGCATTCGTATTCCTTTATTGTATAGAGACCCATGCAATATATCTTTAAGAATGGTGCAGATACTCTCTTAACCTCGCACGGCTTGCAATCTCAACTGAACGGACCACATTACAACTCACTATGCTGGCAATTATTTTATTTTCCATGCTCAGAATTGTGCACATCTGCTTAAATTATTGTAGATATAAGAAACTCGTAAGTTGCCCTTTACTTATTCTTACCTATAGCAGCGATTTGATTCTGTGCATCAATCTCTGTCACTCGTACTATCTCTGTGTGTGTAGAACATGTGCGCAATTTAATAATTAATGCAGGGATCGGTCTTTAAACTAAGGGATTCTCTTCTGCACATACATGGGATGGGGTACTCTATTATTTTTTACTTAGTCGCTAGATATGTAGTTTTGGACAAACATAGTATTTGCACGAAGAAGAAGAAGAAGAACTAGAAGAAGACCTAGAAGAAGAACTAGAAGAAGAAGAACAAGAAGAAGAAGAACAAGAAGAAGAAGAGTGGAATTGAATATTGTATGGAAATATTTCTACAGAGGGTATTTCCTGAAAGACTTGAGCTTTCGTCATGAAACGCACACTTCTGTTGATTGTAAAATATGTAGAAAAAAACAAATAATATGTTATATGTTTTAATCTAATTTCTACAAGAACTAAAAAAGAAAGGAAAAAAGAAAAAAAAAGAATGAAAAGAAATCTTTACTGAGAAAAATCCTGCATATATTCTACATCGTCATTGTTCACACACATTGAGTCGCTAGTGTTTTCATCGTCAGCTGAATATTCGCCTGCATCGGCTTGTGGAGACGGTGGGGGTGGCGGCGGCGGCGGCGGCGGCGAGGGCAATCCTTCCACTATTGAGGCCTCGTCATCACCCAAATAGTCCTCCTCATCAGCTGGAGATGGAGGCGGAGGCGGCGGCGACGGCGGCGATAATGGGAACCCGTTCAGCATTGCATCCTCATCCTCTCCGAGAATGGCGTCTAATTCTAGGCTGGAAACTGGATTTTCCATAAAGCTGCCCTCCGGGAAATGCAGACTTTGTAGAAGAACGTGGTCATCATTGAACTAAACGCATCTCCACCCACTCGACCACATCACGTCAGTCGATGAGCTTACAGCTTGAGCCGAATCTTCAGTAAGAGAATTAACAAAATAAAAAAGTACAAACTAATTATAATATTATAAATCTGGCGAAGAATACACTATTTCAAAGTAAACTATAGCACTTATATTATATATCCACATCTTTCTATAATGCAGATGAAATTTCGCGCTGTTATAACCTTATTATTATAATTATTCAAACTTCATATATCACACAATATAACCTTAAAATTTAGAAACTTATAATATACGGAATAAGGTTCGCTATATAGAAAGAATCTAATTCAAAATTTGATGAGAATATAGAAATTCTTTATGATTTTTAAGATTTTATCATTCTTTACAACAAATGACCAAAGGAGCATTTATTTATCGTGTGCGCTAAAATGATAATCATTCATTCAGTGCATTTATATAGCGCCCCGTCAAGAAACTACTCAGAGGTGCGCCCAGACCAGCCACGAACAAAGAAAAAAGGTTTGAGAGCCTTGTAGAACCTAGCCGAATGGAGCACAAGTAGAGAGCGAAGCGTACGCGGGAGCTCCTTCCAAGCCATTGTACAAGCATAACATCAAATGCTATACATTTACGCATTTTCTCATTCAGATTTTTTACAATAAAATATGAACATGCTGCGTATCCAATTGCTACTGCTCTATTTGAAAATAATGAGAAATAATTTAAAAGAAATATCATTTCAATAGAAGAAATAAGAACGGCTGCATTCTCTAATCAATCATTGCAGAAGAAATAATCATATACAAACCTTGGAATTCTAGAGCGTCGTCATCTCCCACCCCTCTCGCATCCACCACTTCTGCAGCCGCAAAATTTGCATGGGCCAGCCATTCTTGAAGCCAACCCAGGCCAGCTTCCTGGTCAGTATCATTCTGCTGCCCACCAACTTGCATCGCCATATTTTGCGCTGGCGCAACTTCAATATGAATGCAGTCCTCACTGCTGTCCGCCTCGCACACCATTTTTTCCTCATCATTTCTTCTACTAGTCATCTCACTTCTTTCAAAATATGTAGAATATACTGCAAAGTCTTTTCTCCTTGTATATATTCTTATTTTTTGGGTGGGGGCGAAAGCTTTGAAGCATACTCTCGTGTGAGAATCTGCTGGGTAAAAGTTCTCATTAGTGTGGTGGCCTTCTATGGTGGAATGCGCTAATTAACTTTAATTTAGACACTCTATAGCGCCTTTATACTGAAATCGGCTTTAGGCTAAAGCCTTGAGTAGCAGGGCCTTTCAAGCTATGTCCGGCAGAATAGCTCCTTTATGCAGAAGTCGAATTACATGCTTGAATCGCCGGAGCTTTACATGAGCGCCTGGCATTCTACCCCCACTATGCCGGCGATTTGGGTCTGCCGGTCTATAATCATTAATAGACCCGCGGGTCACATCCTTGACTGAATGACCTTCGTCTGCCGCTTTCAATGGCGCACTTTTCATGCTGGGTCATCAAGTACAGCGCCATTCCCGCCTGGGCGCTGACCATTGCGCCTGACACCAATTATAGGAAATTTTTCAAAGGCCTTTAACAGCGTGCTAATAGGCAGCTAATCATAGCCGGATTTGGTTAAGCATCCTTAAAGTTTAGTGAAAGGTCGCAAATTAGATGGTCTGGACAGATGCAAGTCATTTCTCTCCACGAATTCTAACCCAAGTATATTTATAGTAGCATATAGAACTTTATATTGATGATGAACAGATGGCAGAGGCTAATAGACATGGCTTAAAATCAGAGCTATGTGTATAAATGATGGCGCTATAGCGATCGGTTTGACTAAAGGTCATTCTAACAATTCAAATAAAGAGATTTGACGAAAGCACAGAGGCTAATCCACAGCAGAAGATCAGTTTGTTAAGAGGCTAAAAATTGTTTGTGTTCATATATCAATCTTCAATTCACATTTTTAAGGCCCTGGCCATGTATGTGTGAATCTGGTCGCTAGCATGAGTGACGCGCTACTGTCACAAGCAAAAGCAACATACCTATTCGCATCGAAGCATGTCTTGTGTTTCTCATTGTTTTAAAAATGTTTTGGAGAAAACTATAAATATATTCGCATGCTCATTAGCTTTACAAGATGTATCTTCTCATGATAATTGTGTGAATATTGATCACAACATCTCTCATTTTAAGAACTATGTCGCGGGAAATATTGATGCGACAAAATAATATCACACACTTTCTCTAAAAATATAGATTGCACAGACAATATTTTCGAAGAATAATTGTATTAGCATATGCAAAATACTGCTCACAGTTGCAAGGCTGTATTCCTATAATGATAAAATACCATTGTTTTAGCGCGAAAAGAATACGAAATGTAAATTCTTCCAGGCAACATATATCATTTTGTATTTTCCAGAGCTTCAATTCATACATATTTATTATAAGTGGCTATGTATTAAACGCTTGTAATTTAAAATCATGAAGGATGTAGACCTATGCCCAATAGTTTATTAATTAATATAATTCATTGTATGTAACTGTCACGTTTGGTGAATTGTTATGAAATTATTGTATTAGAGCGCTTTTCAGTTGAGTGCGTGCTGCGGCGGTCGCATGTATGAAGAGCGTCTTGCTTATACATTCGCACAGGGTTTGCATGTTGGTTGTGATTGAGCGCCTGGCAAATGTTTCGAAACGCACAACTCAATGCTTAGTATATAGCCGGGGCTTTCGTAGGGTCCTGCTGCCGGGTGAAAGAATGCTAAAAGTGTTTCTTTGATGAGCATTGCTGAAGAATAAATCTATACAAGGGCTGACAGTCTGATTGCTTGCTTATAGGTCAGATGATTGCCTGATCCTGGCCAATCGCGTATGGCGAGAGTCATTCTTAGACAAGAGTGGCTGGCTGGTGTGGATGGCCAGCGTGCGAGAGAGAGAATTCCAGTCTTCTTCTTCTTCCAACTATCAATGAAATTTTTAAAAAAATGTCTGTGGTATATACAGATGTGAGGTGGCGCTATAAAGATCACATTTTCACATATTTACAATTTAATTATGCGTTTGTCTTGTGTCTTGTGGTGGTGGCGATGCTGCTTTCTACTCTATAATAAAGTAGCTGTATATATACAAATGTGTGCCGTCTATGTTGCTGCTGCAAGAGCTATGATAGAGGCGTAATAGCTCGAATGAATGCTCTTGTATAGATATTCGTTTTATTGTGTATGCGGATCTTGGTGCTTCTTGTAAAATGTTTAATTTTTAAGCTTATACGGGCGGCCAAAGCCATTTCCACCAATCTCCGTTCTATGTCCTAAGCAAGTAATTGGAATTGCAATGACAGCTCATAGTGTGTTTGCTTGTGTGCGTGTGTGTTCGTGTGCGTGTGTGGGCTTGTGTGTGGATGTTTTCGTGGGTGGATGTTTTCGTGTGTGGATGTTTTCGTGTGTGTTTCTGTGCATTTTGAAATTGCCTGTAGTGGGTCCATATTTCCTATGTAAAACTAAGTGCGACAGAAATTGCAGTATTAGAAAGTGGTGTGTTGTCTTTGAGCGTAAAATTTGTGCCTGTTTCTGTTGTTGGAACTGAATCCGAAAAGGAATGAGTGATAGTTGTGGCAGCTGCGTGTGGGTGGCGCAGATTGAGAGAAGAGCTCGTTGGATGGGTTGGGGAGGGGAGCTTGGCGGCGAGAGCAGCGAGAGAGGTGGGTGGGTGGGGTGGGGAGGAGAGCTTGGTGGCGGGAGCAGCGAGAGAGGTGGGTGGGTGGGGTGGGGAGGGGAGCTTGGCGGCGGGAGCAGCGAGAGAGGTGAGTGGGTGGGGTGGGGAGAGGATCACGTCGGAGAGAGGCGCGAGAGAGGTGGGTGGGTTTCAAAGTTAATACTACAATGCCTATGCATGGCGCAGCTGATGGTGATTGACAGATTGCAATGCCAACTTAGAGTCTGTGTGCGTCTGTTGTTAGATGCTTCGTAAACCCTGGTTGTCTGCCTATGTTTTTTCGTCTATTATAATGGGCGTTTTTAAAAAAGCTATACCCATGATGCAGCAAAGATCGTTACAGCAGCAGCAGCTGCAGCATAATGGGAAAGTATATGCATGGTTGGCTGCCTCAGCAGCCGTAGAAGGGGAAATTCAGAGTGTGTCTGTTTGAATGCCTATCCGGGTTCGATTATTATAATACTCGCTGTTCATTGTATATTCATGGCGCCGACTGCATCGTGTGCGGTGACCGCTTCACCAGAATGAGAAATACAATGAGGAACCCAGCTTCTTGTAAAAAATGTCTGATTTTTAAGCTTATAGGGCCGACCAATGTCATTTCCTACAATCGCAGTTCTATGTCTTAGGCAAATGATTGGAATTGCAATGATAGCTCATAGTACGTGTGCGTGTGTGCATGTGTGTGGGTGTGCGTGCTTGTGTGTTCGTGTGTGTGCTTGTGTGTTCGTGTGTGTGTGCGTGTGTGTGTGTGTGTGCTGGTCATTATTATTGGTTGCATGTCTAGGCATGCACAAGTACATCAGCGAGTATCTGTAGTTAGATGCTTCGTAACACTGTTTGTCTGTCTATGTATTAATAAAAAATTATAGTGCTGAGTTTTAAAAAAGGCATACCCACAGCCAGTCTGCTATGTGGGCAGCTACAGCAGCAGCAGAAGATAGGGCAGCAGAAGGGGTAATTCCAGTGGGCAATACCTCGCATGCTGTTTGTGCATCTAATGCAGCAGAAGCTGCAGCAGCAGAAGGGATAATTCCGTTGGGCAATTCAGCCAGTCTGTGTGGGGTGGGGGGGGTGGGTGGGGGTCGATTTCAGTAGGTGGTTCAAACAATTCCACTGTAGTGCGAGTGTGTGTGGTTAAATGCTTCGTAACCCCTGTTTGTCTGTCTACGTATTAAGAGAAATTATAATGCTGGGTTTTAAAAAGGCTTACTCATAGCAGCTGCCTCAGCAGCTGCAGCCGCATCAGCAGAAATCCCGCTGGCGCAGCCAGCTGGGGGTGGGGGTGGGGCCTGCCACCTCAGCCTCCTCAGCCTCCAGTGCTCAGTCAAGTGTGTCGATTTATAAACCAGTGGGCTAAGAAATCCAGGCATTAAAAGGGGTATCGATAACCACATCTGTTGCTGACGTCATGCTTCTTTTGTTGGTTTATCTTCGCATCCTTTTGTTGGGCTATCTTTTGGCCCATCACCTCCCCGCAATTCTTTTGTCTGGGCTTTCTGATCCGTTTGTTACCTACTTATGTCTTCTTCTCTCTTTTCTCTTTTCTTCGCTGGTGCTTGGGCTATTTGTGTGGAGGTCGTTGATTGGACGCTGATTTGGATTTTTGAGGATAGCATGAGTGACAATAAACTGAATAAAGAGAAGGAAGGAAGGAAGGAAGGAAGGAAGAGAGTGACAGACAGACAGACAGTCAGACAGACAGACGGAGACAGCGAGATAGAGACAGACAGACAGACATACATACAGAGACAGAGATAGAAAGAGACAGAGAGCGACAGACAGAGATACAGAGAGAGACACACACACACACAGACAGACAGAGAGAGAGACAGATAGACAGACATGCAGAGAGACATAGCGACGGATAGAGACAGAAAGAGAGAAAAACAATAAAGAGAGACACAGAGAGAGGCAGACAGACACAGAGAGAGAACGAGGGAGAAGGGATGGATGGAGGGAGGGAGAGTGAGAAAGAGAGAGAGAGACACGGGCAGGTACAGCGACAGCGACAGAAAGCAGTATTGCATATGGCCAATAATAATAAGAAGATGATAAGAGCGTAAGGAGAAGGAGTAATATATGAGGAGGAAGCACATGAGCTGGAGCAGGTGGAAAAGGAGAATGGAGCATAGGAATGAGGATGATGATATGAAGCAGGTCGGAATGGGATGATACTGGAAAGGGAATAAGGAGGCTGGAAAAATATGGGTGGGAGAAGTGTCGTTATAATGACGGGAGACGGAGAAGTAAACAGACAGCAAGAGTGCGGAGAAGTAGAGGAGGAGGTAGAGGCGGAGAGACAGGGAGAGGAAGGGAATAGGAAGAAGCGGGAAGAGAAGGGGTAGGAGAGGAGAGGAGAAATGACCCCAATTCGATTTTAAGTTCAGTGAACATTGTTCATAACAATAAGATGCAGAATCTGGTTGGTGGTAGAGGTGGTAGACAGGAGAAGAGGAGGAGGAGGATGAAGAAGAAGGAAAATGTGAAGAGGAAAAGGAGGCGGAGGAATGGGAGAAGTAGGAGGAAGGGGATCAGGAGGAAAAGGAGGAGGAGAAGAAGAAGGACAAGGTGGAGGTCCGAGGACGAGGAGGAAGAAGAGGAAGAGGAAGAGGAGGAGGAAAAGGCGGGGGAAGCGGAGGAGGAGGAAGGAGAGAAGAAAAAGGAGGAGGAAGAGTAAGAAGTGGAATGCTAGAGAAATAGAAGGAAGAAGAAGATGATGATGATGATGATGATGAGGAAGAGGAGGAGGAGGAGGCGGAGGAGGCGGAGGAGGCGGAGGTGGCGCTGGTGGAGAAGAGGAGAATGAAGAAGAAGAGGAAGATTTTTTAAAAAAAGATGAGAAGGAAGAGGAGGCGAAAGAAGAGGAGGAAAATGAGGAACAGGAAGAGTAGAAGAGGAAGAGGAAGCGGATAGAAGGAGCATAAAAGAAAGAACTGATCCCTGACCGGATCAGGTTATCTGCCAACTGGGATCCATTTCCATCTTTCAATTCGCCCCATCTATCCATCCATCTATCCATCCATCCATCTATCCATCCATCCATCCATCTATCCATCGGTCTTTGACGCTGTTGCCGAGTCTGAATGGCACCCTGACCACTTGTAAGATCCGTATCGACCGTCCGTATTACTCTCGAAGCGTCTCCTTAAGCCCCCTCCCCCAACACCCATGAACTTCCATAGAGGTACCATAGATCTACCTCCCCCCTACCCTCCCCCACGGCTGAAGCACCTCCCGTCGAACTTGAACGCACCTCGTTCCTTGCCCTTGAGACAAAATCGGAATGACGAATCCCAAAGAGACTTCAACTGCAAGTCTAAAACCAGTACGTCGTTATCGTTTCTGTGTTGGCCTTCACAATCATGGGGTTTATATAACTCACTCTTAATCCCCTCACATACTGGCTTGCTTCATTTTACCAAGACACTTGCTCGCCCTCAGAGTCTCTGAAGAGCAGCAGCTCTTCTCTCCACAGGTCACGGAATCCGCCGGCTATAGAAAGATTGCCTGCATTGGGGGCATAAACTGGGTATAAGTACATGTAACTCACTAGGGGCTACAGTTGTGTTGCACAGAATATTGAAACTTGACTTGTAATGGACTTCTCTATGGCATCATATCGTAAATTTGCTTTCAGATACGAAGTAATGTTCAGTTATCTAGTATATTTCTCATAGTTAATTTTCAAATAGTCATCGTCATCATCATCGTCATCATAATAATCATCTCATCATCATGCAACGTCATAATCATCATCATCATCATCATCATCATCATCATCATCATCATCATCATCATCATCATCATCATCATCATCATCATCATCATCATCATCATCATCATCATCATCATCATCATCATTACCATCATCATCATCATCATCATCATCATCATCATCATCATCATCATCATCATCATCATCATCATCATCATCATCATCATCATCATCATCATCATCATCATCATCATCATCATCATTACCATCATCATCATCATCATCATCATCATCATCATCATCATCATCATCATCATCATCATCATCATGACCTCCCCCACCAGCGTCATCATCATCGTCAGCATCATCATGCATCGTCATAATCATCAATATCATCATCATCATCATCATCATCAGCATCATCAGCATCACCACCACCACCACCAGCGTCATCATCCTCCTCATCATCGTCGTCGTCGTCGTTATTGTCATCATCATCATCATCATCATCATCAACACCACCACCAGCATCATCATCTTCATCATCGTCGTAGTCGTTGTCATCCTAAACAACGGCGACGACATCATAATCATTACTCGACGCTGGAATTCCTCTTCTTGTTGTTCTTTCTTCCTCTTCTTCTTATTCCTCCAGCCTCCTCCACCAGCAGAAAAACGAAGACTTGTTTTGCATACATACACACACAAATATGCATACATACATACACATGCATACATACACATATGCATACACATACATGAACATATATACACGCATATATGCGCACATAAATGCATACTTACATACCGACACATACAGCTAGTCACCTATAATAATATTATTAATCGACTTCGTGCCAAAACGAAGCCACTTAAGTCAGGTCAAATCCTTCTTGATGACGAGCAGTTTCCAAGCATAGAAAACGTTTTCGTTTGATACACGGCTGCTGAGCTCCATTTCGAATCATCAGTCGGTCTTGATTGAGGTGACCTGGATCACCACCACCGTCTCAGTTTGTATAGCGCCTATACTCTCTGATAATATATCGCTATACCGTGTTGCTGTCGCCTTTGACTGCGATTGGCGCACTAACTGCCGTCGCCGCGTCTTTGGAAATGGTCGTCGGCGGGGTTTTATGCCGTCTGCTTCAGATGCTGTCTGTAATTAGCGCGTCTGAAGTGGTGAGATCAGAAGATAATGCGCTACAAGATCGTTCGCCACTTTTAAAAAATGAAACAACTGCTCATTTCGGTCCACCGTCCATAAGTGCAGGTATGCCAATCTGATTTTTTTAAAAGGTCAGATCCGGCCGAAAAAAGGCAAGAAAAGGTTATATCGGAAAATTTGTGAAAAATGCATCGAATTTTCGGGCTTGAAATTTCTGACGACCTATTTTTAGTCTTTCAGTCTCCTAAAAAAATTTCTATTTCTACTTTCAAATTTGCTGATGACCTTTTTTAGTCATTCGCTGTAAAATCAGAAATTTTTACTGCTGTTTCGCACATTTTCCCCCTGAAAATGTCTATATTTAAAAAAAGTCAGAAAATCCGCGTTTGAAAAAACCTAGATTATTATTATTATTATTATTATTATTATTATTATTATTATTATTATTATTATTATTATTATTATTATTATTATTATTATGTCAGGGGTAGGCTATTATAATAATGTCCAAGGGGATATACATGTACTTGTATCAATGAAGGTCTTACCGCTATTATTATTGCTAATATTATTATTGTTAATATTGCTATTATTATTATTACTATTATTATTATTATTACTATTACTATTACTACTATTATTATTGTCATTATTAGCTGGCTACCGATGATACTAAAGAAATTCACTTAGCTGCAACTACTATAATACAACAAGAGTAACAATAAATTAATGTTCTTAAAGTTCTGCGTTTCTAATCTTCAGGCGACACAACGCGTGAGTATTGCCACTTCGAGACGTTTCGAGCGGACTGTCCATCTGGCGAGATCGTGCTCATGCAGAAAGCGTTCTACGGTCGGAAGAGCCTCGGACGATGCGTTCGGACCAACTTCGGATTCATCGGATGCTACTCTGACGTCCTCGAATACACGGATCGACTCTGCTCTGGACGACGCAGCTGCGATGTGGAAGTCATCGAACCGAACTTCGAAGATATCCGACCGTGTAATGTCGAATTGAAGAGCTACCTCGAGGCGGAATACGTCTGCCTACCTGGTCAGTTAGTCAGTCGGTCGGTCGGTCAGTCAGTCAGTCAATCAGTCAGTCGGTCAGTCGGTTAGTCAGTCGGTCCGTCAGTCGGTCGGTCAGTCAGTCAGTCAGTCAATCAGTCAGTCGGTCGGTCTGTCGGTCTGCAGGTCCGTCGGTCGGTCGGTCGGTCGGTCAGTCAGTCAGTCAGTTAGTCAGTTAGTCGGTCAGTCAGTCGGTTAGTCAGTCGGTCGGTCGGTCGGTCTTTTCGTCGGTCAGTCAGTCAGTCAGTCAATCAGTCAGTCGGTTAGTCAGTCGATCGGTCGGTCTGTCAGTCGGTCGGTCTTTCCGTCGGTCAGTCATCCAGTTAGTCAGTCAGTCAGTCAGCCATTCAGTCAGATAGTCACTTGGTAAGTCAGTCACTCAGTCAGTCGGTTATCGTATCGTAATCTCGAGACTTCTACAGCGCCCACAAAAGCCAAGTCGCGGGAACCAGCTTATTCACAGGCGCAGGTTAGTCAGTCAGTCAATCAGTTAGTCAGACAGTAGTCAGTCGGTCGGTCGCTCGGTCGGTCGGTCAGACAGTCAGTCGGTCAATCAATCAGATAGTCAGTTAATCAGTCAGTCAACCAGTAATTAGTCAGTCAGTCTAATAGTAAGCCGGTCAGTCAATCAAGCGCTCAGTTGATCAATCAGTCAGTCAGCCATTCAGGCATTAATTAATTAATTAATGTTAATGTGCTCGGATTCTGCATCATAGACTGCATGTATACATGGCTGCCTGCTCAATTTTCATTGAATTTGATCGGGTGAGATCCTTCACCACCGCTCGCCCGTTTGAATGGACGCCACTCCATTTAGGTCCCCATGCATGGACGGACCGTGTAGGCTAACCCGAGATTTTGAATCTCCGATATAGCCACCTTCGGGAAGCGAACAACGGCCCGCAGGCTCTCTTTCACAGAGTTGCGTACAGACGCGCGGCCAGCCAAGGCCGGATACAGAAATTTTCGAAGAGGGGGGGCCAAAAGTTTCGGTTTCGGGACAGGAGAAAAATTTCGTCTTGGTCGCCGAAAATCTGATGACCTTTTTAAAAAGCCATTTGTCTCGAATTCCCATGAAAAAGATACCATTTTATACGCCAAAATAGTTGATGACCCTTTTTAGTCGTACGAGCCTCGTATACGGACCTCGTGGGCGTGGGGAGGGACCTGCGGAACTACTCATGGGAGGGACCACGTCAACTTTCCGAGCCAGAATAGCTGGTCAAAAATAAAGAAATTTCTAAATGGTGGACCATGACCGGATTGGCCCTCTGGATCCGGTCCTGCGGCCAGCGCTCTTACCGATGTAGCTAATTGGGCCAGCAATGTAGATGTACGCTCGCTGAGCAGCTGCTGCTGGTCAGTTGTGGTCATTTGTGGTCAGTTGCGGTCATTCGTCTTCCTTTCTCTTCTAAGCTGACGCAATACTGAGCTATAGTGGTTCGTCGGTCGTCTAATTCGAATCGACATTGGCACAACTGACAATGTCATCGTGCATTTGGATCCGGTAGTCGATTAGAAATTATTGTTGTTACTCGTTCTATTCAGTCGATTACTCAGCTGATGAGACGATTATTGCTTATCATTGCAAACGAACCATCGCAGTTACAGACAATTATGCAATCAGGAGAATAATTTAACGATGAACAAACTATATCGAACCAACTTCTTTCAGCCGCCCTCCATCGCTGTAGAGTAGACTATTATGGCAAAATGATAGAACAATCATAGATGAGATGACGTAACAGCAGTCGGTCGATAGATTTTTCTACCTTATGATTTAAATTTTTTACAAGTAACGCACGCTCGTTAGTACACGCTTTTTACACCGTTGTTTTCCTTTCAATGCCAAGACCTGGAATATATACTCATTTTTATATACTGTACACGGAATTTTGCGAATTTTTGAGTTGAAAAGGGTAACGTACATCTGCATAAATTCAGAATTTGATTTCATAATCTCAAACCGCAAGCGGTTATAGCAGCATGCGACGTCACAATGAACGTCATCTATGAACCACCACCGCTGAAGGAAGAGATCAGGCGTGCAGTAATGAAGTCGGCGTCACGAAAGGCACCAGGTCCGGATGACGTGGCAGCTGAATTACTGAGGTTTGGAGGAGAGATGACAGTGACCAAACTACATGAGATATGTACGGAGGTGTGGAAGACCGGAGTATGGCCGGAAGAATGGACTCAATCAACATTCATCCCACTTCCCAAGAAGGGTGACCCGCTCCAGTGTGACAATTACAGAACCATCGCACTGGTCTCGCACGCAAGCAAAATTTTGCTGCGCGTTATGCTAGACCGCATGCAAAACAAGCTCGAAATGGAGATTGCCCAGGAACAAGCGGGCTTTAGACCAAGAAGAGGTACAAGAGACCAGATTGTGAACCTCAGGATCATAATAGAGAAAGCAAGAGAAAGAAATCAACCACTCTACTTTTGTTTCATTGACTTTACTAAGGCCTTTGATAGGGTCCGACACGATCAGCTATGGCTGACCATGCTCGAAATGGGCTTTCCACCTCATCTAGTCCAGCTGCTAAGAAATTTGTACAGACAACAACGGGCAAATGTCAGAACAGACGACCACACTTCGGCATGGTTCAAGGTTAAAAAAGGTGTTCGACAGGGCTGCAACCTCTCCCCATGTCTGTTTAACATTTTAGCAGAACAAATCATGCGAAAGGCACTAGCAGGTTTCGCCGGTGGATTCAGGATTGGCGGAAGAACCATCAACAATCTGAGATATGCAGACGATATCGTCCTACTGGCCACAACACCAGAAGAACTGCAAGAACTAGTGAAACAAGTCGCAAGTGCTGCAGAAGAATATGGCATGTCGATCAACGTAACAAAGACGAAAGTTATGACGAATACTGAGGAGGTGCTCGAAACGGTGGTGGGCACGGAAAAACTAGAACAAGTGAACTCCTTTGTATATTTAGGGAGCAGGATAGCAAAAGATGGGAATTGTGTGAATGAAGTTAAATCAAGGCTAGCCATGGGGATGACTGTCATGACCAAATTGACGAAGATTTGGAAGAACAAATCAATCAGCATCGACACCAAATTGCGGTTGATGAAGGCTTTGGTGTGGCCAGTAGCGACGTATGGATGCGAAGCATGGACTCTGAAGAAGGATGAAGAAAAGCGAATTCAAGCATTTGAGAACAAGTGTATCAGAAAGCTGATGAGAATTCCATGGACAAAAATGATGACCAACGAACAAGTGTATATGTCAGCGGGAGCCAGAAGAGGACTATTGGCCCACACCAAAATTCGAAAACTTCGATATTTTGGTCATAGCTTGAGACAGCAAAACGATAGCATCGAAAGCAGCATCATGACGGGTTTTGTGGAAGGGAACCGAGGACGAGGAAGGCCGAGGTTATCTTGGATCGACAACGTTCTGAACTGGACAGGACTTGTAGGTAGACCTGGGAGTGACTTTGGTCAGCTAATCTGACCCCACTTGACCCTAAAGTGACTTGAGGTCGACTTGAAGTCGACTTCTCGGCGTCAAAACGACTTGACCCGACTTGGCAGAAAAACAACCGACTTCCGACTTGAAGTCGACTTCTGACATGGTAGGCTAATAGGTCTACGTACGGCTACTAATGCAAGAAGTCAAGTCAATTTTCCTGCAAGCATTAATTTCATTTATGACTACAAATGAGTAATGAGGCCTCAACACTTATTTGATGCATGAATTTGTTAAAGTGCTACTAAGTCCATTTCAAGCTGTTTGTGTTTCATTTTGAATAGTTTTGTGATGCTTTGGGCCATCTAGTAACCTAGAGAATGCGGCGGCAAATTATTAGGCCTATGAATTTTAGCTTGTCCATAATCGTCTGTGATTATTCAGATTACACTCATTATTATTATTTCTTAATATTAATATTAAATAAATTTGTAAAAAGCACAAGGCCTTGTCTAAGATAAAATAGCGGACCGCGGACTGCATGGTTGCACGTGAATGGCGTGTTGATTAGCCTAATTTGTAATTCTGTTTTCATAATTATTTGGCCATGCACTAACATATCATTTCGCAGCTTAGCAAATAGCATTGCAAGCGCATCATCCTACAGTAGGTTACTACAGCTACTAGACCTACTCACTGAGAGTAAAGTCTTTCATTGTCCAATTGGCTCTACAATAGTTTTTCCGTCTGCAGACAACAGTACTGCAGATGCAGCGCTCCAAAGTAGCGCCAAACTATCAATTCACTATATAGGCCTTGTAGATCCAGCTTTCTTTGCGCCGAATTTACTGACCACTAGAAGTTCTCTGATTGCTTGATATGCACACGTGCTAATAATTTAGTAACATTTTGTTTCACCATTTTAATTAAGCGCATGCCTAAGCGTGACGTTTAGGCATAAAATTACAAATTATAGCCTATGAATAGATCGGCAGACGGCAGTCTCCACGATAACCCACCGGCAAAATAATCAGTAGCCTAGCCTAAGTCTCTGTTTAGCAAAGCATCATTCATTTTTGCAAACACATAAGGGAACAAAAGCTGCTTAAATGTTGTCACAATCATTTGTTTGAAGTGACAAATTTGACTATGTTTGTGTCTCAAGTCGGTTTAAGTCGACTTGAGGTAAAAACAACTTCAAGTGACTTCTATCTACAAAATTCGACTTGGGGTCAGTTGCGGTGAGCAGAAACGACCCGACCCGACTTGGGATGACCAAGTCGACTGGGGTCGACTTATTGGGGTCGACTCCCAGGTCTACTTGTAGGCTCTGACTTAATGAGCGCGACAAGGGACAGAAGACTCTGGGCATTAAAGATCCATTCATGTAGCCAACCGTCGCGATGCGACGATGGCGACATGACATGACATGACATAGAACAATCTGCTGAACAGTTGAACGACTGACAAACGAAATCAATGACTTCGCAAATGAATGGCTTACTGCATGACTGGTTGACTCACTGACTGTCTGATTAATTGACTGACTATCCAAATGACTGACTGAATTTATTAATGATTAGCTGATTAACTGAATGAATGATTGACTGACTCACTAACTGACTGAAATAGTTAATGATTTACTAACTAATTAACTGACTGAATGAATGACTGACTGAATGAATGACTAACTGACTGACCGATTGAATTAATGAATGATTTGCTGACTAAATAACTGAATGAATGAATAAATAAATGACCAACTGACTGGACAATTGAATCAATGAATGACTTACTGACTAACTAACTGAATGAATGAATGACTTAGGCCTACTGACCAACTAACTGACTGATTGATTGCATTAATTAATGACTAACTGGTTAACTGATTGACTGACTGACTGACTGACTGACTGACTGACTGACTGACTGACTGATTGATTGCATTAATTAATGACCAACTGGTTAACTGATTGACTGACTGACTGACTGACTGACTGACTGACTGACTGACTGACTGACTGACTGACTGACTGACTGACTGACTGACTGACTGACTGACTGACTGACTGACTGACTGACTGACTGAATCGACTAAGCCATTTACATAGAATGATAACGAAATATTTTTATATGGTGGACACCAGGGCTTAAAGTGTGCCTGGACGGTCATGGACGGCGTCCATGCACTTATTTTAAAATCTGAACGCCGTCCTGCTACTTATTGGGTGCTAGGACAAAATGTCCCCGGACAAAATGTCCCGGACAAAATGTCCCGGACAAAATGTCCCTGGACAAAAAGTCCCCGGACAAAAAGTCCCCGGACAAAATGTCCCCGGATAAAATGTCCCCGGACAAAAAGTCCCCGGACAAAATGTCCCCGGATAAAATGTCCCCGGACAAAAAGTCCCCGGACAAAAAGTCCCCGGACAAAAAGTCCCCGGATAAAATGTCCCCGGACAAAAAGTCCCCGGATAAAAAGTCCCGGACAAAATGTCCCCAGACAAAATGTCCCTTACAGAAAGTCGCAGGGTAAAAGTGATGTACCTACACCAGAGGTTCTCAACCTTTTTCGTCCCGCGACACACATAAACTTGCGACTAAATTTAGCGACACATCATTCAATCGGCATAATGTGAATGTCGTTCGGATTGAAAAGTGTTAAAGTTAAACATGTTTATTTTATATCAAATTTGCTATCAAACTCATTTTTATTTAAAATACTAAAGTGCAGACATATTTAATAAATAAAAGTAATTATATTGAATTTCTATCAAATTCCTTAGTATGATTCAAAACTTCTAGATTATAGCTTTTTCCAGAACTGAGTTCTTGAAAATTGTCTATACATGTCCTTCATTCTGTGATCACATTTCAGCTCAAAGAGCTGTTTGCTGTTTATTGTCGTTTAATTTTTTCACAGGTGCGATCGCAAACGTGTTTAAATAGGTTTTTTGTCATATACGTTTAAATGTAGTCACAAACGTCATAGTTGCCCCAGATCGCGATAAAATGGAAAAGATAAATAAAGCGCAATGAAGTCTCACTGCAGTCATCCGCTGAACTTCTAAAGTACCTGTAATTAAGTCAGTGTGTAATGCGAGAACGACGGACGTATGTTGAGAATTTAGTAGTTAAGATTGATTTTAATTATGATTATTTATACATACAGCGTTATGTCAGAAGATAAACGAAGATTAGACCTATTGTAGACCTAATCATTATTAAATCGCGTCTTCTTATGATTAGATCTATATTGCTTGCTCTCATTGTTCAAGTCTCAAATCCAAACAACACCACGCGCACTCCATGTCAATGCTTTATCATCCGTTTCTCTGGATTCCTGTATTCTCTTTTCTTTTCAGTTTATCGTAATTCCTAAATTTAAATTTGTAAGCTCCTTCTTCCTATTTACAGGTCCAATAAAATATAGCATCATATTTCTTTCGCAGACTCCAATAATATCCTGGCAAACCGCTCTTTAGAGCGTCCTGATCTTCTTGCACCAATTATAAGGTCTAGGAATTATCGAAGAGTAGGCCTACACAGTGAAAGAGATTTTTGTCTATCGGACATTTCAGCCAGCCTCGGAGGCAGAAAAACTAGAGAAGAAGATGACAAGTTATAATAGGTTTAAGAAATTAAGAGTTATCCAGTAACATGTCTTAATTCTAACGTTATTTCTCTCATTATTTTAAAGAAGCCAGTCCAAATGATTGACCCGCATATGGCCTAATTTAAGATAGCCCATCACTGTTAAATTACTTCCCAAACAGGGCCGGATAAAGGCATGTTCAACATGTTCTGCCCAACAGAGGCCCCACACATTAGAGGGCCAACATTTTCCCAAATTTTTTAAATTTTTAGCAAATTTCAACCAAACGACTAAAAAGTCATCAAAATATTTGGCCGAAGATCTGAGAAAAATTTCCATGTTAATCCGGTGTCACGAAATAGAGTATCCCCCGTATTAATTGTATCCCCCCAAATAAAAAAATAGAAAAAACCGTTTCCGCGTGTATTTTTTTCGCAAATTTATTTTCATCTGCTTTGTTTTGAACAATGACACTAAGAGGTATGCTTATTCCTACTAGATCATTTGTTTTGCCCTGTTTTTATAGCACTTTAAACATTTAAAACACTTAAAAACACTCAAAGTCACTAAATAAATTCGAGTTGCCTTTATCTGAACATTGCTTAGGATACTTAAAACAATTAGAGTCACTTAAAATTTTGATTACATCATAAAAAAATTTATTATGCGCATTTTTCATAAAAGAGGGATAGAATGGTTTATCCCCCCGGATAGTATAGACCGGCTACTTCCATCCAGGGGGATAGATTATTTCATCCCCCCGGATAGCTTTCAGGGGGGATAGGCCTACTCCGTTTCGTGTCACCGGCCCTGTTCTCAAAGATAAATTTTCAATAGGCCTAACAATAATAAGTTCCTGTGATTTCAACCAATTCATAAGCTGCAGGGAGCTAATAAATCGGATGTGTGGGAGAACTTTGCCAAAATTTCGTCGACGATAACTTCGTATTTATTATTGTCGCAGTAGGCCTATTCCTGCTAAGAAATTTCATCATTTCCGAAAATACGGGCCCCTAAAACTGCGGGCCCGGGTGCTGCAGCACCCTTAGCACCTACCTTAATGCGGACCTGGACGCGAGAATCGGAATTCTTCTAACATAGTGAACCAAACACAGTTTGCAATTGGTTGATTTGCTAAGAATGTTCTGTTATATTGACTCGTTTTCATGCATTTAGAGGTGGACTCTTTTTCTCAATGTACAGGTATACCTATTGCTAGGCGCCCATACGCTGCGTTTAGTTAGTGTAGAGACATGACCTTTATCCGGGACATTTTGTCCGGGACATTTTGTCCGGGACATTTTGTCCGGAGACATTTTGTCCGGGGACATTTTGTCCGGGGACATTTTGCCCGGGGACTTTTTGTCCGGGGACATTTTGTCCGGGGACATTTTGTCCGGGGACATTTTGTCCGGGGACTTTTTGTCCAGGGACATTTTGTCCGGGACATTTTGTCCGGGACATTTTGTCCGGGGACATTTTGTCCGTCCACGACTTATTGGCTAGCACTGACTGGAAAGGTAAGGTGCGTCCAGGCACTTATTTTTCCACACTTATCATACACGTCACCTTCAATTCTTGGCAATATCATCTCAAACTGATTGCACTTGTTTGACGTATCGATATGTATGGACTCTAGGTACAAAAGTAAGTGCTAAGTGGCCCATACAATCCATTTGCAACTGACAAGCGCACATCCATTGCAACCTTATGGCCTACACGTTTAAAATCGAATAGACTACAACGCAAACCGAACCCATGCAGGTACATCAGTACAATGTAACAGATTACACGTGCGCAATAAACTACGACTTGTATCGAGGTACAAAGCTATATTTTAAAGCAGTATTATTGCTCTAAAAGTAGCTACATTGTTAGGCCGACATGTCTTCGAAAGGAATATGATATTTGTCCTCGCGGAGAGGTGTCAGGAGCGATAAAAGCAGTTGCCGGAAAGCAACAATTTCTATAAGAGCTTCCTGTCTGTTCGAACAATCGGCTCTGTTGCTATTCAACTCTTTACACGTTTTAGATTATACTTGCCATTTGCAAGCATTGTTAAAAGCTGCATTAATGTATGTATCATCATGCGAGGTAGGATATATACAAAAATGAAGATAAATCCATCAAGGGCAGCCAAAACGCAATGTATCCATAAATTTATATAGCCCCCTCTCACAGAATGACTATTCACATGCGCTCTCAGCACGCAAAACTCCGAGGGAAAAAGAAATGTTTTTTAAAGAGTGAGACAGATGAGCAAAAACGAGTCACAGTCTGTATCAATAGTCATTAGTGCGGGAGGAAGGTCATTCCAAACGGAGGGACCAACGTGATGGTGTAGTGGGTATATTGGTCGCCCTGCAGCCAAAGGGTTGGTCAGTCACACGCAACTCCTCTCAGAGTTAAGGTAAGGTACGGCAAAAGTCATCAATGGGCGGATCCAGAGGGTGACAAATCCGGCCATTTCCCCATTTAGAAATTTCTTTATTTTTGACCAGCTATTCTGGCTCGGAAAGTTGACATGGCCCCCTATGAGTATTTTTGTAGGCCCTCCCCACGCCCCACGAGATCCGTTCAGGGTCTTAAGAACATTGTACGAATAAAAAAAGGTCATCACTGACTCATCAGATTTTTCAGTGAAATAACGATTTTTTTCTCCTGGCACAAGACCGAAAATGTTGCCCCCCTCATACGAAAATTTCTGTATCCGCCCCTGGGCTTGGTTTACAGCTGGAGGTTTAGAAGAAAGTATCACTAGGTATATTGCAGAGCCTTGGAATATACTGGACGTTGTTAGCAGAGAAATGTTTACGCTGGATTGTTCAGGAGGCTGGTGAACACTTTCCGGTGTTGTTCCGTTCAAAGTAAGGGCATGTTCGAGATGCCCATCAAAGATGCTTTATTGGTGTCATCCAGCTTCGTCTCTTTCGGGGTCAGGGACATCATATTTTGCCCCTATTTTCGACGAAGCGAAATGATTATTCTAAGGCCAGAACACGACGCCTGGTATTCGCGAGTTCACCCGGTGCAACATCGAGTAGCGCGACACTAATATTATTGGCAATAACAATGGTGCAATTCTTTGCATTGTTTTCGAATAACGTTGATCGATTTCTTGTGCGAATCAATTGCATTAGACGGCGATTTAGAGCAAATCAGCCTCACCACCACCACCACCACCACCACCACCACCACCACCACCACCACCACCACCACCACCACCACCACCACCACAACCATCCTCTTATCTGACGATTTGCAACTCTGCCAGCGACGCTCTCCGGCTCTTCTCTCAGACGCTCTC
>CATKHU010000039.1:0-25765 GCA_949752735.1 Lumbricus terrestris
GGGGGGATGGGGGCCATAGTGTGGACAGTACTATGGGTTCCCTGGACAGACCGTTCAGGTCCATGGTCACACAGTCTGATTAGGTATGTACCTATCATGTGTCACGTGGAACATTGGCAGGACTAGTCTAGCTGGACTATGTGTACACCTCATGTACACATAGTCTGCACAGACTATTTGAGGATGGGTTGAACTATGTAATTACATTGTAATCACGGCCTTACAATCACCACATCCCATGGTCACGCCGTTCGTACGCTCCCTATATAGAGACAAGGGCATGCACAGTGCAGCACCACAGGTGAGACTAAGCTGGAAGGGTGAGCCATGCAGGCAGTGGGCCAGTACCTGAGCGTGCACACAGTTGGAAGGTACAGTGGCACTGTGCAGCGTGTGCTGTGAGGCGTGGCAGCACCTCAGTAGGGTAACACTGCACACAGAAGTGCAGCACCGTATACCACGTGCCACGAGTGTACTCCCCCCATGCCCACAGTGTGCCTGGCACACACCTGGCCTTGCATGTTGGGCATGACTTACGGTTGCCTAAGCTCACTGGCCTAAACCATTCATTGTGTGCTTTCACCTTTGCCATGTTATCTCTCCTTACAGTGGGAGTGTTACCACCCATAGCAAGACAAAGCATGCTACGCTCAATAGGAATATACTTACCCATATATACATAACACACTCCTATCTTACCTCAACAATACCATGCTCTAATGCCTCACAGTAGACAACATTAAATTCGACAACCGGCCCAGTATGGGGCTAAACTCTGCTGTTACTGCCCACCCTCGCTATATATCCTCAGCTCCATATCACACGGCAACTCGGCTAACTTCTTTATTGCCTCACCTACTGTCATGTCATCTCTCCCTATCTACTCAGGATCACTGCGCCAAATCACAAAGCCTACCACCAACACAAACAATGCTAGCCATGGATGGATGAGCAGTGCCAATACACTAAAGATCAACGTTGCACCCATAGTACCCTCCCTACATATACACCAATGTATCCTTCGCTCGTGTTACCGCTACATACTTGATATTCTTCTCTTGCTCTGCTTGCCATGCGTGCATTGCACGATCAGCGTATATATCGTGCAGGTAAGATGCGAGCATGAAGCATTGGCGTGCTTCAAGTCCTTTGGCCTTGTGTACGGTAGAGAGACATATACCTCTCCCTTGTGCGAACATATCTTCTATGTGAGCGATCACCACTTGTGGGGTGTCGGTTAATCGGCATTTATTGATGAATATCATAGTTGTGTCAAACTTATCATTGATCGATTGCTCCTTAGATATATCTTCCTTCACTTGTGCCTTGTATACCTCCGTTTCTCTCCATGCACTTAGGTTGTCTATCAAGTCCTTGACGTTGGTACACTCCATCTTGTGTATAAGGGATACTAATCCATTCCCTATATCCCTCCCTCGTACATGACATGGTATGCCTTCCCTCAATAGGTCAAAAGCCATACTTACCAATGGCGCATTGTTCCTGCACAGGATAAGGGTATCAGGTTGCAGAGCAAGTGCAGTGCTCATACTGAGCACATTGCCATAGTCGTCATAGGCTGCACCAGCATACACAGCACCCTGGCTTGCCAGGTCCCATGGTTCTATCTCGGCCATATACCTCGTGCCTCGGCAACTATGCGCTGAGCACATCTATAGGTGATGCTAAGAGCATCTCAGTGCAGTGGAAGCGTGCCTTAAGATACTCCATGCTATCCAGCATTGCTCCCCGGAAACCATAGATGCTTTGCCGCTTATCACCGATGAGTACATAGCGCCTTGAGGCAAGGCGACTAACCATTAGTGCTTGAATAGGGGAGAAGTCTTGTACTTCATCACCTATAACGACATCGTACTCTGGCATAACGCAATGATACAGTGCTGGTAAGCGTATCTGATCATTAAAGTCGATCACATCGACCATGTCATCAGATATGTTAAGGATATGCACCATATCCTCTTGCATACCCTCGTAGGACTCAAGATCATGGGTAGTGAGCATATGGTCATAGGCTTCGGTGGTCATACCACCACCTAAGTCGCATATCTTTGCCTTGTCTACAGCCCGAGCAAGCATCCATTCCTTCTCACGAAGCGCACTAGACGGTACACCCTTTCTCCTTAGGTCTCTTATCCATTGCTCAGATAACGTCCGCTTGATGATATTCATAACCTTCTTCGTGTCTAATTCCACCTTTCCAAGGTAGCCATAAGGGCTCTATGACCAAGACCATTAAGTGTGAGAACATCACTACCTGCCCTAGAGGGCAGCTTAGCCTGTGCTTCAATCTGGTTATGCTTATTGAACACAAGGTACACCTTAGATGCACCGTCCAGCCCCCATATGTGCTCTGCATTGGTGGTCTTCCCGGCACCTGGACATGCCTGTACAATGATATTGTCAGGTGTGTCCATGTACCTATCAAAGAGCGCTTGGCTATAATGGCTCCATGTATGCTGTGGCATTGTATATCATCCCTTGTACCTACTAATAAACCTAGCCATATCATGAACCAACCTATGACTATCATAAGGTATACGAATCCTAGACCACCTAATCCACCTATGATAAACTTCATAAACCAGTGTACTTCATGTAGAGCCATCATATCCCCCTTATACTAATCTCCTTGGTATAGGCACGTACCCTGCATCCTTACCCTTGCCCTCTTTAAGCTTCCATATACCCCCTTGCTCTTCACCAGTACGATGCATAAGTATCTCTTTGTCAGCGACAAGTCGCCCCTTGGCAATTTGCAGCCGGTTCTTTTGCAGGTACCATACATTAGAGGCAGTAGCCTCAATAGAGTGATGGCCAGCCCCCCTGGTCTCGTCATGGGGAGGGTGATGGATAAGGAGCCATGGTATACCCATAGATAGCATAGACAATTTCTCAATTGTCCCTTGCACCTTGTCAGAGTTGACACTCACACTTGAGAGCTTATACAAGCTGTCCCACACGATAAAGCCGGGTTGTACCATCGCGAGAAGGTTAGCGATACCACCCATGTAACTTGGGTTATCCAAGCAGTTCATGGGCAAGCTTACCAGGGTATACCCTGTGCATTCCTTATCGACTCGCTTGAGAATAAGGCGCCATTCCATTTCAGGGGAGTCAACTTGCACATACGCAAAGGGTGTCTTATGCGTCTTACGATCCATGAAAGGCATACCTCTGTGCATGGCTGCACAGAGTTGGATAGCAAAGGTAGTTTTACCAAAGCCCATAGTCCCAACGAACAATGTCCAGCCTATAGCTGGGAGTAACTTCTCAACAAGCCATGGTATCTCCGGTTGTTCAAGGATAAACTTCCGTATAGGGACTGCCCTACCTGGGAATATTTCTGCCATATATTACCTCACTATCAAGAGAAAGGGGGCACTGTGCCCCCTCATGCTATGCCCCTTTACCATCCTTCATGGTAGCAATAAGCGCCATGATAAGTGACTCTCTGTCGTCAGGCAGTATGTACTCTGCCGTAGTGTCCTCACCAAGGATAGACGTAGCATACGTCCGAAGCATCTTATCACCCATAGACACTAACAGCTTACGTTGTGCTGTATCTGCTACACTTGCTCGCGTCTTTGTGTCGTATCGATAGCTCTTTGATACGTCTCGAATAGCTCGACGTAGGCAGAGGTGAGCTGCTCTCTGTGCAGGTCAATACGCTCTAAGCACTTCTCATAGGTTGCACCAGGCTTCCTCTCCTCACCAATACGCTGCTGAAGGTGAGAGACCCATACCAACAATATACCGGCTATCTATCTCACCAAGACTCATAGGCGTAGCAAAAGTAGCAGCAAGAACACCCCCATGAATCTCAATAGCAAGCAGTGTGGAATAGGTATGACCATTCTTTGTCTTCATATACTCTCTCCTAGCCTAAAGGCCACTATTTTGTTCATCTCTTCAAGCATCATCACCGCTAGGCGGTGCTTACACAGCCCACCCCTTGCTGTAGGGAAGTCTGGACAGGTACACTCATCATTCTTTACAGTGTACTGAGCGCTCGTATCTTCTAAGAGTGTCGTTGACGCTTTCTTGACGGTATAGTACTGGCCCATACCTGGAAGGGCCTCATGAGTGACTATATCGTAGCCGTAATCATTGAGGATACCATAGGCCCTATCAAGACGCTGGCGCACCTTAACATCATCAATAGGTATCGTAAGGATACTTCTAAGTATGCTTCGGGTATATTCATGCTACGTATCCTCTTTTACTATATAGACAGGCTCACAATAATGATGTCTCTCATCAAGGCTACCATCAGACGTAAGGTAGAATGCATGATCGGAAGCCCATGCCTCAAAGTCGCTATAGAGTTTGGCATATGACCAATGGACGAAGCGTCTCTTGATTTCCTTCCTCGTTGTGGGTGAGCAATGTTTGTAAGCAACTAACATAGCCATGACTACGTATCCTCTGTGTAACTATCGAACCACGCACCAAGGCGTTTCGTGCGTCGTACATTAACAGCTTGCCTACACGTAGAGCTAGAAGTTTCAGGATCATTGCAGTGTGCTTGCGCTTGCTCAAGCGTTATCCAGCGCTTGATAGTGCGCTTAAATCCCGGCTTATCCTTATAGACCCGCTGAACCTTGTACTTCATTCTCGTGTTCCCTCTGTTGCTTAAGCTCCATAACGCTACATACTTCATAAAGATATCAGTAACGCTATAGCTCCCACCTACAGTACCTGTCTTGCTACAGCGGACAGCACCAGCCTTACCTACATAGTACGTTCGATAGTCCTCCTTTATCGATACCATAAAGGCTCTATAACGCTTCGTTGTACTGGGTATCTCCTTATACCCATGTTCGATCATATAGGCGATGATACGTTGAGTACGTGAGATATGCTTAGGCATGTTTCTTATTCCTTCACATTGTGAATAATAGAGAGAAACATGTCTGCATCAGCACCAGTATCGTTATCCTGAGCGTACTGAGCAAGTCTTGCTGTGATAACCTTGAACAGCCCCTGTGCTGTTATGGTGCACGCTGGATCATCGATAGCACCCTTCACCCACGAAGGTAGTACGCTACGTCAATGATGGAGTCTGTCATGAGTAGAGTCCTTTCACTTGTAGATAGCGTCAAGGAAACGCTGACGATCAAACCGTGCGTTGTCCGATTGGAACACATCAGCGATGACACACACAGCGGCATTGAAGGTATACAGACGAGCGACTACAGGTACACCTCGACTCTTCAGCGTGAGAATATTCTGATGGACTGAACGAAGTCCCTCTGCCACAGCGATGTAATGCTTCCGGCTCATTAGTACAGCCCCTTCTCTACAGCACCTTGCTCCGTCCATACGGACGCCAGGTAATCGGTGATCTCATTGATGCACTTAGGACAGTACTTATCACCGGGATATATCGCTATCACTTGACAATGTTCGCAGTATTCATCTGAGGAGAGTAACGCCATTGTCAACGCACGTTCGACTAACACTGCCAGGTCTTCTTGGGTCCATTGGCTTGTAGACATGAGTATATCCCTTATTATCAGTGGTTATCAGGGGCGTATCACGCCCATAGGTGGCAATACCACCAAGGCTATGCAGTACGAGTATATCCCTTCATGCAGTTCTCTATTTCTTTTTCATTGGCCTGTAGATCAGATATAGGAGCACTGAGCACCTGTATCGCTACTTGTGCTTGCCACTGCGCTTTTCGTATCATAGGCTCCTTTGTGATATGTCCGAGTATCTGTGCAGTAATCGCGATTCTCTCTTCAGTACCCCATTGTCTCATAACTACTCCTTCACTCTCCACATATCAATCCATTTCACCTCATCCCTTAACAATACCTCACACGTTTCACAGAGGTAACTTACACTATCATCAGCACTTCTTACTGTCCACACCGATGAGCCAACATATCCACACGTCTCGCATACCTTATCCATACCGCTACCCCTTTTCTGCTTGTTAGCGTTATCAAAGTGCAATAGGGGCAACAAGTCGCCCCATGCACTGAAGGGATTGCATCAGGGAGCTTGCACTCCCATCTAACACTGCTTCGTTGTGTCACCCTACCAGAGAGCTACTCTAACCCAGCTTGTACTGGCGTGTAATGGGGTATCCCTCTCCGTCAATAGGTCTAGTGGCGTATGCCACCCCGCAGTGTGTTTGTCTCCAACCGCCATCTCACTGTGTAGTGAGTAGATGGTGTAAAGGTACAGTATCCTGCTATTGATGTCAAGCGGTTAATAGCACAATTATCACAAAACCACTGATTATTTCTTCCAGGGTATATCTAGGGTAGTTATATTGCAAGTATCATGCCAAGTTGACCAATAGCAGAGGGTATATTTATAGGTAGGGATAGAGCTTACATCGGTTTAGAGCTATATGCATCAAGGTGGAGTAGGCTAGGTAGGCTAAGTCAACCTAGGGTCATAGGTCAATGCAGTCTATGCTGGTGTACCTAGGTGAACTAGCTAGGCTGAAGTAGCCTACCACTGTGCCATAACCCCCCTTCTATCAAGTGTTTACAGGATATACCCCAAAACCCTTACGTGGAGCAGATTTCTCATCCATTAGCTGGGAGCTTTCATGGGTCATTTTTGCTTCACTATAGTGGCAAGGATCAACTTTTACCCATGGACCCGTAGGGAGATACCCTGACATCAACCTGGAGCCTGTGAAGGGGGTAAAATGGGCATTGGTCACTCAGGGATGCCCTCATACACTCTTTCCTTCTCAGAGGTACTCCGTATATACTCCAAATGGGTGATGATCTCCAGGTAGCTATGCCCGCTCAGTACCCGTATCGCTACCGCTATCAGCTCGCTCTCATCCTTACACCCATACCCCTTAACCATCTCTTTCATGAGCTTGTACTCTGGCTTTGGGAGATACTTTATTCTGAACCTACCATAGTTAACACCATCTGCCATATCTTCTCCATTGTATAAAAGTGACACAAAGCCCTTGACGTTCCCATTGTC
The DNA here is from genome assembly GCA_949752735.1 of Lumbricus terrestris. Classification (NCBI taxonomy): domain Eukaryota; kingdom Metazoa; phylum Annelida; class Clitellata; order Crassiclitellata; family Lumbricidae; genus Lumbricus; species Lumbricus terrestris. The sequence continues at coordinate 6,985 of CATKHU010000039.1, forward strand.
ATCAAGTATACTATCTCTCGTCAGGCAGCACAAGCTGGTTAAGCTCCTTAACAGCCTTGTGAGCACCTGATAGGGTAAGGGATGCTTGGAGCATTCCCCCCTGTTTCTCAGCATAGGGTACCCTACATGAGTATGAGCGGCTCTGTAGGGTACCTTACGTAAGGCAACACAGAGAGGATACAGAAAGATATGTCTACAGATGTTGACCGTTACACTGTGACGCTCCCTGACATGACAGACCATGCGTCTGTGCAGCAGTTTCTCACGGAACTCAGTGACCACAAAGATGTGCGTGGTGTCACCAAACTCCAGGGCCTCGTTGACAAGATTGCTGAGCATCAGCGTATTGCTGCAAAGCAGATAGAACAGGCGCAGAAGACAGCAGACTATATCAATGGTGTCCGTGCATATACCAGTGAAGGTGGGAAGATCAAGAGTCTTCGTGGTACAGCTCGGAAGTTCTTTGACTCCCTCAGTACTAACGCACTGAGAGCCCAGTGCAGGTTCTACCAGGTAGACTACGAGGCGTATGACGAAGTGGATCAGCGCCTTGAAGCTCTTGTGAATGCGTACATGGGGGAACTAGGCGAGTAGGGTGTCTCGCGTCTAAAGACGCCCGTTAAGACCATTGCAACACATTGCTCATCATTGACAGCTACCATATGAGGCATCTATGCCCTACGTCAAACGTACGACGAACTTTGATCGGTTTCGTATACTCATTAGTGGTCTTTCTAACAGTGGAAAGACCACTTCCCTTCCAACATTCCTCTATGGTCCCTACGATCATCTCGATCCTGAGCAGAGGGCAGATGCTCTCGCTTACGCGAGCAATAAACATATGGTCATCCTTGTCTGCCCAGGAGAGACAGGGACTCGTACTCTTCCTCTCGATACAGACAATCTGACATCCCAATACATAGAGTCAAGTGACAATGAAGACTCAACTTCTGCGGAGTGGTCTGCACATCATATCAGCGAGTTCCTGCACCTGAGTGCAGAGGTACGAAGGAACAAGCCAGATATCCTCTTCTGGGATGGCTTACACTGGCTCTACAATCATCTCCTCAATAGGAACAGTAACGGTGAGTTCCTGAGTGGGATGAACATGGATGAAGAGAATGGCAGGACGGTGCAATACCGTGCTGCCAAGTTCTACAATAGAACGCAGCATAACTTTGGACAAATCCTCGCAGACTATTATAGCTCCGCTCTACCGCTCTTCGGTTGCACCGTCTGGGAGAAATGGGAGGAGGTTACGACAGACAGAGAGCGACCTGATGTCAGGAATAAGCGGTACCTCTGGCCGGATATCCCAGGACAAATGGCCACACGGCTTGTAGGACTCTTTGATGCACGTGTGTCAACAGGTATCAAGGATCGCTGCCTCTCACCTGACTGCGAATATACAGAGATGGTGAACAGCAGGACAAAGGAGAAGAGAAAGATACCACATTATGTCTGGCAATTCCTCCCCGCTGATGACGTGATGGGCGTAGGGATCAAGGGGCTCAAGGTGCATAAGGCTATGCAGAGAGACCCATACATCCATCAGAACTATGATGACCTTAAGCAATTGATAGAGACGTTTAGCTGATGGCGAATGGAGGTGAGTCAACTTGCTTACGATGACCTTTGATGAGTGGTTTGCAGGGTATAATCTACCACCATTACACCCAATGAACATATGGGTAAAGGAGTTAGCTGAAGCAGCCTGGCACGCTGGATATGATGAAGGATTTGAGGTGGGGTTACAACATGTTGACGACCCACACGTAACACCTTACCAGATAAAGGATGATAACCATGGCAGCACCAAAGGGCAAGTTTGACGCCATCGTAAACGATGACACCATTGATAACACCGATGACCTTCCTGAGTTCAATGATAATAACACTGTACCTCAGCCTACAGGGATAGGCAGAGAGAAGCTCAACTTTGACTCTAAGCGCTTCAATGAGGAGCACAAGCGTCTGGAGATTCCCAAAGGTGATTGGACTCGCACGGATAGATGGGACTTCGATGAAGAGAAGCACATTGTGGTGAGGACTGATGATAGTGTACCAGGGGACCTTGATCCTCGTGGCAGAACCGTGTTTCTCTTTGCAGGGAAACCTGATGCACGGGTCGTCAACGGTATATCACACCAACCTCACTTCTTTATGCGTATCTCACCTGATAATAGGTACAAGGAAGATGATCCACAAACGTTCGACCTTCCTCGTAGGCTCTTTGACATGGCGAGAGAAACGTATCTTACGATACACGGCGAAGAGTTAAAAGGTGAAGATCAATTGATCTACCTTATGACAGAGGATCATATCGTTCTTAGTACATTCAACCCTCCTGATGGTGATGGACCTATGGTTATTAGGATCAAGCCACCACAGGGTAAGAGAAGGGGACGGTAGTATGATTGCACGTATGTTGACCGTTGTAGCATTAGCGGTAGCACTGTTGGTGAGTGGAGTTACTGTGTATGGTGGGTATACTACCCCGGCCTATGCCTGTGAGGGTGGTGGGAGTAAGGTAGGGTAGACAACATGAGGGTACTGCTTACATAGGGTACCCTCTCTTTGTACCTGGGAGAATAACCTATGATCCTTAAGCCGTCCTCGTGTGAAGGGTGTCCATTCTATAAGCTGAGCTTATACTACACCCCTGACCATATGGTACAAGGAAGCAAGGTCCTCTTCATCGCCCAGAATCCAGGGAAGGATGAGGAAGCAGGGCACCTATTGCTCAATAGATACTGGAGAAGTGGTCAAAGCTATGATGAGTGGGAGCAAGTGGAGCCTCAGCCTTTGATCGGTGCAACAGGTAAGCAGTTCACTGAGCGGTTCCTCCCTTTAGCAGAGCTTGAGCGTAACGAGGTAAGCTTAGCCAATGCTATCAGGTGTAGGCCACATCTACCTGGCTTAGGACCTGATGATCTTCCACCTATCACTACCAAGATGAAGTTAGAGGAGAGCAAGGCTGACATCGTTAACGCCTTGAAACATTGCCGTGATGCTCACTTACACATCCCACCTAGCCTAAACACTATAGTAACCATGGGTCGTCATGCCATGTTTAGCCTAACAGGCATACAGAATGAGGATCAAGAGTATGGAAGAAAGGAAGGTGTTATACAGAGTTGGAGAGGTTACGGTGTCGATGTTAGCAGCTTTGATAGCTTTACCCCTGTTGACACTACTGTGTATCATCCTCTTACCTCTGTACATCGCATTCTCTTTACCATGCATATTGCCGCGTTGTACAAAGGAGATAACAAAAAGTACTTCAATGCCACGCTCCAAGACTTCTACAAGATAGGGTGTCTCCTTGATGGTACATGGCCTTCACCTCTCCCTGAGTGGAGTACTGTACCTCCTGAGACATGGCCATCCTACGCAGCCTTTGATACGGAGTATATACCAGATGGCTTAGGTCAAGGGAGAGACTTACTAACAAGATGGTCCCTCTGTGACAGTGATAACAACCTGTACTGTATTGAACAGCCTGAGTATTCTGAGAGGCGTATACCTGTTACTCAAGGGTCAACTGTCCTCACACAGAATGCTATCGCTGACATTGACCATCTCCATCACATCATTGACATATCTCAGGTGCGTATAGAGGATATGATGCTTGCTCATACTGTCCTATGGACTGGTGAGCAGCAAGGGTTGAACTATATACAGAGTAAGTATGGGTCACTCAATAAGTACAAGCACCTAAGCAAGAGTGACCCTCAACTGTATAGTGCCTGTGATAGCCACCAACCTATGAACATGTGGCTATCATACTTCATCCCTGCCTTCAAAGAAGACCTACTATCCTGGAGAGTGTATAGGAACTTCAGAGTGAAGCTTATAGACATCATAAGCTCAACACAGAGGAAGGGTAGCAAGACTGATACGGATAGATTACAGGAGGTGCAGTCTATATTAAGGGAGAGGTTAGATTCATATCAGAAGAGAGCCAAGGAGATAACTGGTGATCCTACCTTTAACCTTGGTGGATCAAAGAAGATGAAGGAGATACTGTATGACAAAGAGGCAGTGTAATGTCACATACCTTACCTTAGCTGAGCAGATAAGCAAGCTACGTGGAGAGTACTGGAGACTTGTTAATCAGTACCTACGAGAGAAAGGTACACCACCATTCAACAGTCATGAGATTGACTGGGTATCCTACTCCAAAGGAAGAGTAGGACAGATCAAGGAGTTGAGATGGTATAGAGACTATTACAAAAGTAGGATAAGTAAGATGAAGAGGGCACTACCCCAATGGACAGAGACGTTGAATACTGGCTAAAGGGGCACTGTGATTACATGACCTTTGGCTATTGCCACAACCCAAGCTGTATTAGACATGGGAGTAAGGAGAGACCTGTTTGTATATCATTGAAGATATACATATCACTCTTAGAACATGAAAAGGAACACAATGAACGATCAATGCTTTCACTTCGTAGAGATAATGAAGACTGAGGTCGGTTTGAGGACAGCTAAGCACCAGGCCGTACTTATCCTCTCCCTCTTCACAGAGAAGGATAGAGATGATATAGTAAGGAGGGCTGTACAATACGATAAAGGTATCAAAGTATGCCAGGTAGAATAGCGCTAAGTAACCTACGTAGGGATACCCTGCGTAAGATGATGGCCACAAGTGAGCATGCAGAACTTATAGCGCTCAAGATAGCGTATAGTGAGGATGGTAAGCTCCTTACAGGTTACGTCAATAAGCTGGTCAATGTCCCCCGTATCTACCCTCGACATGCACCAATACAGGCGAGTGGGAGGTGGAGTACGGTTGACCCACCTATAACCAATTGGCCAAGAGCTTGTATCAATCCAAGCTGTGTACAACAGGAGCATGAGTGGGTGGAAGAGTGCTGGTCAGTTAGGGATATACTGTTACCTGATGATGATGAGATATTGATTACATGGGACCATGATAACATAGAAGGGAAGATACACGATCTTATCGTCAATGATAGTGAAGCTCTTGAAGCACATAGGCAAGGCTATGATCTCCATACGATTACGTGCTGTAATATCTTTGGTTATGTTTATCCTCCTGATCTACGTGACCCTCATGTATATTGCACCTGTGACCATATGGGGAGCCATGTTGGTGCTATGCCTCTGGTACATCCTGATAGCAGCGTACATATGCAAGATGGTGATATTAGCGATAGATGTGAACATTGCCGCTGGCGAGCAGAGTACAAGTGGCAAGGAAAGGATACCAAGCAACGAGTGTTAGCCAAGAACTTTAACCATGGGAGTAAGTATACTAAGACATGGCGGTTTGTGTATAGGATAGAAGGGATAGAGAAGTATGGTGTCCAACGCAGTCATCTTGGAGAACTTGCAAGGAGATATATCGCGAGCAAGGGAGAAGCTTGGCAACATAAGCTTAGGATTATGGAGAGCATTAGACGAGCTAGAGAGGCTAGAACGCTCTTTGGCTTCCGTCGAGTCTTCTTTGATAGCTCTGAGGAGACAGGGAGAGAAGGCTTCTCGCACATGATAAGTGGGACAGTGAGTGATTATAATAATCAAACACTTATACACCTGCATGACTGGTGTGGTGACAGCATACGCCTCATGCATAATGCGCATGACGGTGACAAGATTGCTGTGAAGCGACAATGGGTACAGAGTAACTATGGCACAGATATAGATCAGTTCAAAGATGACTTGAGAGCTGTGATAGAGCGACCTATAGAGTACCAAGGGCGGTCACTCATCATGACTGCTGGAGTGAAGGTGTATGTATGAGCAGAGAAGACCGTGGTGATGTGAGAGACATCCGATGGGGGACTGAGCCAGGTCACTATACTGACCACCCCTAGAGACAAGGGCTCGCTCAGTGCCTGTGAGGGACGTGACAAGGCTGTTGCGCAGCAACTGTGGGTATGGCTACGGCACAGACTTCCGAGGGGGTGAGGGGTACAACCCCTCCTTGACACCTACCGTAGCACAAGGGGACCCCTGGCGATTGGACAAGCACTGCGTTCCTCGTGCTCCTAACAGTCACGGGGGCCAGTAACCTAGCTCCGCTAGGCTCCTGGCCCTGCGTGCCTGTAAGTATACGAGGATACTCGCTTACTTGTCCATCATCGCCACCCCTAATGCTACTTCACATATAAGTATGTTATGCTAAACGGTTAATCACGTGGAGAGAGTAGAGTTATGACTTCGCTATTGCTATGTATCGTTGTGCTCTTGTTGAGTGTAGCATCTACCGATGCGTACACCTACCGTATCATTGACACGTTGTTCCCTGGTGCCACTATTATCACCATTACTGGTCTGAGCGACCAGGATGCTGTGATAGGTATCTATAGAGATATGGGGTCGGTTGCTGGGCACCATGGCTTCCTGGGTGAAGATGGGCTGACCTCACGGCACAGAAGACCCTATCCTCTGCTGTTTACCACACCAAAAGGTATCAACAATCATGGTGTGGTGACAGGATTCTATGGGAGTGATCCTGGCTTTGGTTTCCTCTACCATGACGGTAATCTGTGGCCGTTCCTTGGGCCTAGGCGACCTGCGGTTGCAGGGCAACTCTCGACGACGAATTTCCCGTTCCTCACGGAGCCACAAGGCATCAATAACAACGGGGTGGTTGTAGGCTATTACAGGTATCCTGCACGGATAGGTGCCCAAGGCAATCCTTCACAAGAGCCGCCGCATGGATTCATCTATGACACCCAGAAAGGGACACTCCACTCGCTCGATATCCCTGGAGCATTCGAGGTTTTCCCGGTAGCAATCAGCGACACAGGGAGAGTCATAGGTCACGTCACCTTGGGTGATGGGAGTACACACCTCTTCTCCTGGCTTGATGGTGAAACGTCATACTTTACGCTGCCTCTTGACGATCCTAACCTGGCGGGAATCACCACGAGCGGAGTTATTGCAGGCAATGTTGGCAGGGCAGGCTTTGTGTGGGATGGTGGTGATATTCAGACCATTGAGGTCCCTGGAGCCGTCTTTACAGACGTGACAGGGATAAGGGACGACGGTACCGTGTACGGCTGGTTCCAGGGTCCAGGTGAAGGGGATACCCGGAGCTTCATTGCGACACCAGATGGCAGGAGAGTTGGGCGCAGTGTGCAGAGACTCATGCGTGGTGCTCCTAGTGGAGCGAGTGATAGTGACCTCAAGGGGTATTGTACACCTGCGAGTAAGCGCAGGATGTGTCGAGACAGGTAACACCTGAGAGGTGCTCTTGGGGCAGCACTGATGGACAAGCAGAGTAACCATCCCCATATGCTCTAAGGGCGAGGAGCGCCAAGCCTACGCAGTAGGTGAAGGTGCCCTCGACCTTGGGGCATGGGGTGGTTACGCTTGTCCAAGTGCTGGGGGACCCTAAGAGTACCGTCTGGCTCATGTTCCTATCACCAGGGCAAAGGTATCGACCGCGACTGTGGTGATGGTCCCACTACCCACAGACGCTATCACATCGTAGGTGTGTGTCCCAGCAGCTTCACCAAAGACATCCATCCTTGCTACGGTACTGACATTGCTACCGTTGCTACTAAAGTTACGCACCGTAACCCCATCCCTGCGGAGGATGAGATTGACAACTTGAAGTGCACTGGTTGTCGCTAAGACATTGACACCTATGATGATGAAGCACGAGGTGGTGAAAGGGATGGTCATCGCTGCAAGAGCACCTGTGATTGTACCACCTGCAGCACTCCCTGATGCGTTATACGCCTGTGGTCCTTGTGTCCACTTCGCCCCTGTAGGCTGAGTGGAGTCTCGCATTGGTATCTGCCCATTGGTCCCATTCTTATACAGAAATGGGGCATTCCACTCATTACTACTTACGAGACTTGCATCGGTACTGTCAGGCTTGGTTGAGACGAAGGCATGTCCTATTTGCACTTCAGCCATAGCTTAGGGTCCTTCATTGACAAGTATTGTGTCGAAGACACCAGGATCATAGATAAGTTCATCGAGCACCTGTAAGGTGTCATAACGTATAAGTGTGAAGATAACCATGAAGCGTGAGAGGAGCACCTTGTCACCATTGATGACTTTGAACCGTGCGCTATACGCACCAGGGATATCAGCGGACACCGTAAGTAAGGTGTAGAAGTACCTACCTTGGCTGAGGTATTGCATCGGGGTAAAGGGTATCCGTAGGATACCATTGGGCTGCATAATCTCTATCTGAGGTGCGCTCTCAGGGTCGAGGTTGTACCTACGCCCATAGGTCGTCTCCGCGTTCATGAGGTGTATGCTCATTGTGATATTTCCACCAGCTACGATGTAGCGAGCCTCTGGCTCCACCTTGACATTACGCAGTAATGGTACTGTGTACCTTCCATCGAAGATGCTACTGTCGAAGACGTTACTATCGAAGCCTGGCATTAGATAGGTCCCATCCAAGAATACGTATGTCTGTAATCGATACCTCTATCTCTCACCATCGTATCAAAGGGTATTTCATCATCCTCCGGCTCATTGAGGAGACCATTGGCCTTCATGGTGTCTACAATCTTCTGACAGAAGAGCTGTGCGGTGCCCAGGTTGGCGACACCTGCCCACTCATGTGCGCGTATCTTGATATACTCGACACAGACGTAATCGTTGGGGAAGAGGGGCTTGTCCCCGGCTTCAAGTCTTGGTGGCAATTGATAGTACCAGAGTTCACCTGTCGTAGCGATCTCTGGAACAGGCGCAATCTTCATAAGCTGTTGGCCAAGGACATTGGCACCCTGGATACAGTAGAAGTGTGGAAACTTGACCCCTGTTGACTTCTGAAAGTGGAGCTTACGATTGAGGTACTTCTGAAAGGGGACTCTACGAGCCCTTTTCATACTATAGGCATCACCGGGGATGGTCTCCACGGTATACCCATTCCGCACGTCAAGGATAAAGTCAGAGGGTAACGTAAGCGAGTCTACATGAGGGGTACAGTTTAAGATGACGTTGGTCACTGTCGCAGAGAAGGGTCGTATGTGATACCAGAAGTCAAGGATGTCTTGCAGCCATGTTATACTGTAGGCATGAGGAAGCACAACCCCATCGGGCATGTCATGGACAGTGAGGTTCGGTATCATTGCCATGTTTAAGCCATGGAATATTATCTCATCTCGACTGTATCTATTGGGCACTACAGGAGTCCTTTGTCCTTTAGGGTCTCTATCAAGGTAGCAAGGACATGTGAGACATCGGTAAGGGTGTCACCAATGGTCAGTGTACGATCCGCTGTATGACCACTTGTGGTCCATGGCCCATCAGGATCACCGCCGCTTAAGAAAGCGTCAAGGTCATAAAGGTACCCAATGATCTTCTCAACATCACCTTGAACATCACTGGCGCCGACACTAAACTGTGGAATGAAGGGTGGTGGCATGCTATCTCCCTATACCCCTACCATGGACCACAGCACCGCTGTACCTCACAGTGTTCTCACTTGACCAGGTGTACTTCACCCCGAAGAATCGTGTCGGTACATTGAAGGCAACATGTTCTTGTACAGGATTCTTCTCCAGGTCAAGGTATTGCTCATTCCCATCAAGGATGGTGCCAGCTTCATTCTCCAAGCCGTCACTGGTCACAGCTTCAACCTTGACGCTGCCATGGCCTTCAGCCCGCTCCAGGAAGGTCTCTATGGTCACTTGCGTGTGTACAGCATTCGGCATAGCGGCTAAAGCCGTCTGAAAGGAGCAGTCATAGAATGCCCCATCATCCGTGTGGCCATTCTCATCGAAGATGAAGGATTGCCTATCGACAGGAGTAGAGGTGAAGAGGAGTGATCGATCTATCCTGGTATCAAACCTCATCTCACAGGCCATGGTGCATGGCTTACTCAGGGTACCTAAGAATGATGCTGGTATAGCGACCCCTTGTCCTTCAATATCTGTGCCGCTGAGCGGCAAGTTAATGATGACTATGCCACTGAGGCGAGCTGACTCACCTCGCCTAGGGTAACAGAATGTTACTGTATGCAGGCGATAATCATAGACACCAAAGATACGGTAGCTGTAGATAGGGTCGATGTCCTCTTGCAGATAGAGCCAGAGACCATCAGCTATAGGCTGTGGGTACCTTGAGCCATCATAGATGAATACTCTCCCATTCTTAGTCATGTACATATGGGAGCCATTGACAATGACGACCGCATGGACACCTGCAGGACCTTCAACGTATATGGGCTCACTAAAGCTGAAAGCTGTCTCATCAAGGCCACTTTGAGCCCTAGCAGTGTAGATGGAGCGTTCCTTATATACCACGAAAGATAAGGTCCCTAGGGACCTCACACATATCCCGGTATCCCCTGACTGTGCTAACCTTGTCCTTGCATTGACAGGAAAGTTCGTATGGTCAAAGACCACAGACCACCCAACAGTGTGAGGAGGGACAAGGTAGATGAGCCTGCGGCCAGCTATGCAAACACTCTTGGGCCTGGGGACAGTGCCACTACTAGCAACAACATCAGAGGTCACGTGAGTGACCCCATTCCATTGTCGCAGGAAGAAGCCCTCACGGGCTATGATAGCGACATAGACACTTGATGTCTCTAACACAGCCAGGTCAATAGGAAGGTCTGGTGAGCTATAGTTATAGCTTGCTGTACTCACCCACTCAGTATCATGCTCACCCAGTTCATATAACGCTGTGGACGTAAGGGCTAACACCCTCTTATCTTGAGGTGTGGCTAACATCACTGCGCCCATCACATCACCATTGAAGATGGTAGCATTGAGCAAGGTCAGGCCAGGTCTATTCCTGAGCTTGCCTCTACGTATGAATACATTATGGCTCATGTAGAGGGCATCAGTAGGAATGGCATGGAGTGCTAGGCTGTTCCAGGTGCCTCGTACAGGCACACCATACTGTGCTGCAGGTTGTGCACCTGGTTCTCTCAGCGGTGATGCCATCACCACCCCCACGTATACAGCAGCCAGCCTAGTCCGACAAAGCCCATGAACAGCAGCATGGTGAGAGCAAAAGCAGCGAGGACTCGTACAATCCAGGGGAGTTCATAGAGGTGCATCTTAGTCCTCATCAGCTTGATAGAAGTCACGGAGCGCAGCTTGACCTTTCAGTGCGACACTGGCAGGAAGAGGACCAGCCCCTGTAGCCCTCTGCCATGACAGGGTGTTGACAGGGGGCTGTCCTTGTCCCCTGAGCCATGAGTAAGCTCTCCCTGCTGCGGCTGCTTTGCCGCCTACCGCTGACGCTGCCATGTTGCCTATCGCCTCGGCACGCTGCGCTGAGGGTGGAGCAGCTATACCGAGCCCACCAGGGAGATTAAAGCCAAGCCGCTTGCTTACGTCTTCGAGGAGTGAGCCAGGTGAGGTCTTTTTGCCTCGTATCACGTCAGCAAAGCGATTCGGATTCCAGCCTGATCCAGCCCCACTCTCATCAAGGTACTTGAGTATCCAAGCACCTTCAGTTGCGTTGGTGACACCATCACCATAGTTAGCGATAGTCATCTCTAGTTGCTGTGTCAGTGCTGCTTTATTAGCCTTACCAAGATTAGAGTTGCTTACCAGGTCTCTCATATTCTTTACTGCCTCATCATACCTGGATTGAGCTACTGTTATAGCCTTATCATCTCCAATGTTGTCCAACATCTCCTTACTATAACGTCCAAGAGAGCGTGCTTGTGCTCTCATGGTATGTTGCTGACCTACGGTGAGGTTCATCTTCCCCATCTGACCTAAGCTAACCATGAACTCATCTGTAAGGTCATCAACAGTACCTCGTATAGCATCTGAGGCATACCCCGTGATCCTCTTCAGGTTCTCTGGTGCAGAAGCATAGCTGTCGAGTATCTTTGGGTTGTTTACCATGGTGGGGTATTTCTTTCCTATCTCTCCAAGTACACCTTCTGCTACTTCTCTTTGCCTTACAGGTGAGGTAACATATCTCCCTATAATGCCACTCAAGATACTTTGTATCCCACCACTAGCACCAGCAATCTCAAAGCTTGCAGCAGCTTCACGGAGTCGAGGAGTATTGCCTGTTGCCATCTCAGCCATGTTAGCAAAAGTACCACCAACAAGACCTTGCATCACGGCATTACCAAGTGGGGCTCGTAGAGACATCACAGCTTTCCCTGCTCTACCAGCCTTTGTCACAGGGCCAAGGAAGGGGGTCGTTGCTATCTGAGCAGCGGTCATACCTGCCGCTCCTGGGGTCTTGACCTGCTCACCTATGCTAGTCCCTTCAGCAGCACCGAAGCTTTGTGCAGCACGATTTATGGACTCTGTTGTACCAGGTGGAACGATACCATAACGCTCCCCTGCAGCAGAGAAGCCTGTAGGAGCTATCGTCTGAGCGAGTCGTTCGCCTGCTTGTGGCAAAAACTCACGTACAGCTCTTGAGACAGTGTTGAAGCCAGTACGGGCCTTGTGAGCTGCTGACCCAGGGAGCGCAGTAGCAAAGCCTTGAGGGGCCTGGCGCTTCTCACCAGAGGCTTCATACTGTGCCATAGCTTGGTCAAAGGCTTCCTGCGAACGAAAGTCACCTGTGGTTGAGAAGATAGTCACAGTCTCCTTAGTATCAGGGTTGGTGTAATCCCTTTGAAGTGCTGTAGGTACAGCTTCCTCACCCGTCACCTCCTCGGTGCGAGGAGGAAGCATACGCGACAGTACATTGACCATGTTCTGTGGGAGTGGTGTGTCTGCCATAGCGTACCCTTACTTCATTGATCCAGGAACAGCTTTCCACTTCGTTGGTGTCTTGCCAATGGCCCTTTGGTGTCGGTATCGCCTCTATTGGGGGTGGTGGTAGTGCACCACCTTGAGGAATAGTTGGCCCCTGCAAGGGCTCTGTAGACTGCCCACCATACAGGTTAATGGCACCTTGCACATCACCCTTGGGAACACCACTTCTCCCTGGTCTCCCTGGTACAACAGCACCACTGGGCTGCTGCTCTAGAGGTATAGGCTGTCTTCCAGGGGGTACAGGGGCACCAGGTGCACCTCGTGCAGGTGGAGCAGGGGCTGCTCCTATGGGTACAGGTGCTGGTGCTACTGCTGCTGGTGCAGCACCTTCTTCAGGTGCACGAATACGCACGCCTGTCACATCGTAAACTCTACTGAGGAGTTCACGTTGAAGCTGCTGTGCCGCTTTGAGCGCATCCGTCTTACTCGCTTCAGGACCTATCATGAACTTCTTGACATTGGCGGTGTACTTACTGTCAACCATCTGTGTATTGACCGCTTCCTCAATCATGCGGTCTGCGATAGCAGCAGCCACGGCCTTCATGGGCATTGTGGGGTCTATAGCGATACCTAACCTCTCCTGTATCCTCCGTGCCCCACCACCTATGAGCCGTTCACCCCATGTATCAGGATCACCCATGAGGGTAAACATTTCACCAAGACGGTTCAAAGTACGGTACGCTCGCATAGCAGGAACAATAGTCTTTTGATGCGTTGCGGTATCAGTGACATTGAGCTTCCCCCCTGACTCCACGACCTGTGCTATCGTATGCAGTGGCCTGAGCACACCAAAGGTCTCAGAGTTAGGGTCACTATCAAAGATAGCTTGACCCGCAAGCGCATTCGGGTCACTGCGGGCTTTCGCCAGAATATCAGCGGTCGTATTCGCACCAACCTGGTCAGTACGACGTATCTCCCTCAGCTTCTGCGCGATGTTCAGGTTCTGTGCGGCTTCCGCTTGTGTGCTCCCCCAGCGCTTCAGCGCAATGTCTTCAGGGGAGAGGAACTTGCTCAGCTCCTCAACAAGATCAGGCGTCGGATCAGGCACCTTGCCTGCAAGCGCCAGTGCACCAGCCTTCCCCCGTGACGCAATATAGGCTTGACGGATCGCATTGGCTTCAGGAGAGTCTCTACCAATCATCCGACCCTGGGCCTGGACATCCTGGTCTCTATTGAGGACCGCCGCCATCTCAGGCAGACCCACACCGAAGTCCCCAGCCACTTGCTGGGCAAAGGGGTCTGCTTGGAGTGTCTCCACCCTATAGACTTGCGGCACAGACTCAACCCGACTCACCCCTGTCGCCATGCCTGTCGCCACCAGACGCTCACCAATATTCTGGAAGTGAATGCCAAAGACTTTCCCCAGTATCTCTTTCGCATAGTCATTGCTGATAGGTGTCCCTTCACGCGAGAGCTTTTCAAGTCCTTTGAAGGCTTTATAGTTCGGGTGATCCTTCTCTCCTGTCCCCGCCGCTTCAAGAATGTGCACGGTTGACCGGATGTTACGGACATCTTGTTGCATATCGCTAATGCGCTTACTGCGTTGTTGGAGAAACTGGGCAAGCTGTGGAGCCCGTTCACCACTGGCAGCAACAACAGAGGACATCAGCATCTCAGCATCGTCAAACTTGCCTGCCTGGGTAAGGCGCTCGATTTTCAGCATGTCAGGCGCAACAGCTTTGGTGAAGGCTGTCTGTGCCTTCATCTGTTGGAGTTGCATAGCTGGTCGCATGTCACCTTTGAGCACCGCAGCCGTCACCGCAAGCGCTGTTGGCCAGAAGCCACTTGAGGCCTTATCAGCGATCTCCATTTGCTTGCGTGAGGCTTCAGACATCTTCAGTTCGTCAGCTTCTCTGCTCTGGATGATACTCCCAGGGAAGCCCATGAGCGGGCTCGGGTCACTGACAGGTGCACCTGAAGGTGCAGGTGGTGGTGCACCTGTCAAGGGTAGGCTACCCGTAGACGCAAAAGGGTCCTGCATCGGCGAAGGTGGATTTCCCCCGACATCATTTGCACCGTAGAAAGGCTCTTGCAGTAGAGGTGCTATCGGTGATGCCATACCGTACCCTTACCCTACAGGAATGCCAAACATCGGACCGAATATCTTGAGCAAGCTCATGATATCACCAGTATCATCACGCTTTTCAGGGCCTTGCAACTGTGGAGCTGGTAGGCGTGTCGGTTGGAGTGGTTGTTCACGACCCTGGCTCCCATGGAACTGTGACACCAGTGGTGAGGCAAAGGGGCTTGGTTGCTGCCCCGACTTCATCTGGGCTGCTTGCGACAGGAGATCACCCCACTTGATCCCAGTGGCACCCCTAGCAGCGTGCACACCAAGCCCACCAGGATCATTCACCGCACCCGTCATCCCACCGATATCTTTCCCAAGGAAGTCGAGGAAGGCCATGTGTTACCCCTGACCAAAGAAGTTAAAGAGCGGTTGCTGCGACTGTTTACCAGTCGTGGTAGAACCAGGAGTAAAGGGTATCCCTGTAAAGCCTGTCTGTGCTACCCCTTGACGGCGTAGGAGGTCTTGCTCACGTAGGCCACGTGAATAGTCCGCTAAGGGAAAGAGTCCCTGAGCAGCCTGTGCTGTTGTTGCACCAGCCTGGGCGCCAAGTAAGCGCTGCTTTGCAGGCATGGTGGCAAAGGTCTCCGCTGCCCCTGGCAGCCCCTGCGTGAAGGCTGCCTCAGTGCCCATCTGTTGGCCTGTGAGGCCAGTACGCCCCTGCATGAGGGTCTGCGTCAGGCTACTCAGGGCAGCCAGGTCAGCCTGGCTTAGTCCTGCTAGAGCACCGAGACGCTGCCCACCAAGGGCTGCACCGATATCCATAGAGCCTTGCCCCAAGGCCCCCTGAAGGCCCATGGCTTGCCCACCTAAGCCAGTTTGCTCTGCCATGTACTGCTGTGCTAAGGGGAGCCCTGTCTCAGCTGATGCCCTCGCTATCGCAGCGGGCACAGCCCCACCACCCTCAAGGCCCTGTAAAGCCATCTGCTGCATAATCTGCGGCGTAGCAATCTGGGAGATGTACCCTCTGGCCTGATCGATCAGGCCCTGATAGTTGCCCGTACTACGGGCAAGGGCACCCTGTAAGTCATACTGACTCGCATCCCTTGCTCTGGCATAGTCCTGGTCTCTCTGCGCGAGACCACCTGCATACGACCCTTCGATACCCTGTCTGCCCTCACCAACACTCCCCTGTTGCAGACTTCTCCCACCAACGAAATTGGCATCCAGACCAGCAAGCCCTTGCTCGTACAAGTCTCTGCTGGTACCTCTCCCAAGGTAATCCTGGAAGCCAAAGCCACCAAGCTGGTCAGTCGGTGTCGCTGCACCGAGGGCACCCATGCCCATCTGGAGGAGCTGGTCTACGCCTGGAGAGGGCTCATACGCAGCACCACCAGGTTGCCCAAAAGACCAGAAAGGGGCACCACCAGCACCGCTAAACAGGGTGCCAAGCTGCTCCTCACGCATCCTGTTGAGTGACTGTGCGGTAGGGTCAGGTGTCTGTGTCTGCTGCTGTCTCCCACCACCACCAAAGATCGCCCCTAATGCATCACCCATCTTATACCTTCATGCTCCTCGATTGAGCACTATAGTACCTACGATGATAACGTTTCACTACGAAGAAAGGGTAAAAGATATGCCTAACCTTCTTCTTCATCATCATGAGCATACTTTATCATCACTGTTCTTATGGCTTTGTAGCCATACTTCTTTTCAAGGGCTCTGCTGTGCTTTGCTACGTAGAAGACACTACAAGTAGCGCCGCTAGCGGCAACAAGCTTATCAATGTACTCGATACCCTCAGTAAAGGTATCTATGTTCGCCTTGTCTCTCTGTACTTGATAACAGTGCACAGTACGTATACCTGTATCCTGTGCTGTCTGCACTTCTATTACTGCATGTTCAACGATGTTATAGCGCTGGTCAAGGTTTACCAAGATATGCAAAGAGGGATCACCTGCATACAGTCTGTACAGCCATGCCTGTACAACAGGTTCTGCGATGACTTCCCTGGCATACTCTTTACAGAAGTTGCACAAACGCTCATAGAGTGCATCATGCAGCATACGTGCGAGACGATCATTCTGCAGGCGTATCATGAAAGAGCCCTAGTGACGCTTGAAGGTTCGTATGAATACGCTGCCGCTCTTCCTGATAGTCCTGGGCACTCTTGCCACCCGCCGTATACAGCGCTTCTGTGCGTGCTGCCTCAAGTGCCGCATTCTCTTCGGCTGCTGCTTGCCACTGCCTCGCGATATACGCGGCGTCAGCTTTACCATTAATAACATCGACTATCTGTATAATCATGGACTGCTGTTCAAGAGGGAAGTACTTGATAAGACCATAGGCAGCAAGCTGCCGTAGCTGTGCTTCACCTGCACGTTCATCCATGATGCTCAGGATATGTGATATGTCACCTTTCATAGTCTCTGCCGTGACATCAGGAAGAGCTTCACCTGTCACCATCTGCCAGGAAGGCATATCCACCTGCACCATCTCAACACCCGTGTTACGGGTCACACTAATCCTGACGTACAAGCGCTTCCTCCTTCTCATCGTCATTCGTGTTCTTACAGTCATCACAGACTTGTGCGAGTGGATCATCTGCTGTGAAGCGGAATGAGCTGGCATCTTTCTGCTTATGACACTTATAGCAAAGTAGCATAGCGTATCCTACACAAAGTGTGGTGAAGCCACCTACACAAAGTACATATCACGGAGATGTGCCGCACCAAGGTTCAGGTCGTCAACCTCGATGCCAACATTCACGATACTTCCACCGCCTCTACGAGGCACAACCAGGTACTGCCGAAAGGTTGGGTCCATGAGCTTCTTATCATACTCAATAGCGAGCTGATCCTGGTGCAGTAACTGCCCAGCAAGGTACGTTGGGACATAACACACCCCTGGGCCAAACTCCATGACCTTTTGCCCCGTCACCCGCTCTGCACCGTCCTGCACGACCATATGCCCACCACTACTGACCGTCTGCTTCGTCCTGAGCGTGATACGCATGGTCTCAGTACCAACCTTGCGAGGCTTCGACACCACCTGTGGTGGTGCCACAAGGAAGTCCGCCACGTTGTCAACGGGCGTCGTCTCCTGCGACTCAACCGCTTTCACCTCAACCCGTAACCCATGCCGGGTAAAGACATCAAAGGCTTCCTCTAGGGATATCTTCTTTCTAGGCATACGCACATCCAGCGGCTATAAGCCATACAGGTGCATCATGGTAGATGGACTTCATACACGTGTTCATCGCTTCAAAGTCAGGGACGCTGTCACTCACATACGTGAGCACGTTCCCTGTGATGGCATACAACGTTATCACGTACATGTGACCCCTATGCAGGTATCGTTGCTGCAAGTGCACTGCTCGTCTCAAAGCGCTGAATGAAGGCGTCTTCCACAATGAAGAACGCATACATCCACTTGGCGCCACATTTGCGGCGTTGGGCCAGGGCATCACTATCACTTGGGCCTTTCGGGGTGAGGTAGGACTGCAAGGACATACCATTTAACTCCACCATACCGAAGGCACCCTTCCCACACACGAAGCCAGGGTACACACTGACGCCGTCAGCAGGGTTTGCTGGGGCTACTGGCTCTAGACCAGTGGGTGCTGTCTGAATAATGTACGTACTGTTCGCAGGTTGCCGTGAGGCGACAAGGTACGCCACAGTGCCACCAGCCTGTGTCATGTACACATCATAGCTATAGTTCACACTGGAAGGCATCTTCACCGCGATACTGCCAGGGGATGTCACGGCAATGTTGCCGGTCTGTAAGCTGATCCTACGCTCATAGTCTGTCAGGAGGTCCCTCGCTACCACCTTCACTTGATAGTTCGCTGTCGCAAGTGAGCCAGACACGCCTACCGTATACTGTGCCCTGATGGCAGTTGCCGCACCCACGACGGGTGCAGGGACCCCTACAAAGACCGGCAGAAAGTTGCCCAGAGTCCAGTCAATCCCCATCCATGGGCCTATGTAGCCGTACATGAGGCGTTCTTGCTTGGCAAAGTTGGATGCTTGCTGGAAGGTCTGGTCACTGCCAAGGATGGCAGCCTTGTGCGGTGGCT
>CATKHU010000040.1:0-60406 GCA_949752735.1 Lumbricus terrestris
TGACACGACGCAGTGCTCGCAAATATGTCGGTGCCCTGCGTGTGGCTTTAGAGAATCCAATTTTACGATTATTATATAACTAGCTGAATAACCCGGCGTTGCCCGGGAAATATAAGTTTTTGTCCCCAGCCACGCCTGACCCCGTTCCGACTTCACCATTCTGACCCCGCCTTCCATCGACCTCCGCGTTAAGGAGAAGTAACGAACCTCTCCGCTAGGTGTACAGGTCTGGTCGATAATCGAAGAGCAAAACCCGTTAAGTCCATTCGACACGTAACTGAGAAAAACGACTTTTTCTGAAAAGATACTACCATTCAGCGCAACGTGCTTTTTTCATAAATTGTTCTTTGCCACTTAGATAAAGGAAGTTTTTTAAATCTACGCTTTTTTATTCCGATTATTTGCAGTTATATTCGCATTATTTACGTCCACAACATTTTTGCTACGCGGTTTGGCGAGATGTGACGTTAAGATTTGAGCTCAAAATAATGACGTCATGAGTTTAGTGAACATAATTATGCCGTGTCTAATATATCGTTTTTATAACAGCGAAATTTAAAATATGGAAAGATTTTTGGATGGCGATCTTTATGATTTTCTCGTGTGGATCAGAAGAAAAAAGCCGAGAATAATCCTCGCAAATATTGTCGATAGAAGTAAATATCACGTGACCTCAAACCGTCATGCCATTGGCTGTAGTTCTCTGGTAGTCAATGGAGGCCTTGTGGAGGCGATCAACGTGAATGGATTTTGAATCGCTTATCGCGTGCAAGTTTAAATGTTGACATCTCGGGACTTATAAAGTGAATTGGCAGCCGAAAATAGTGGCGTTTAACTCCAAATGTGGGTAAGAATCGATTGCAAAAATTTTTTTTAAACGAATCGCTGTAATTTCCGAGTAGGCCTCCGGGCAAAATTGGTGCATCCCACACACAGAAGGACAAACTTTGAGTTTTATACTTAAAGATTATTCGGATCGTAATTCTATGTTCATATCTTTGTAAGCTAGTACGTATTGATATGCAGGTCTATAATTGTACATTTTATATAGCCTATGCATATGTATATGTGCGTCTGCGTAGGCCCGTATAGAGCATGTCTTACCTGGCGCTTAAATGTTTTAAGTCATGGTCTCGCTATGAGCATTGAGCAAGACTGTCTGACTACAGTGATTAGCTAATTAATCAGTTTATCTTTCACCTGTATTTCCACGGTTCAATTCAGGTATACGCCTACCTGGCGAATCTGCCATCAGCTTGCTCATGAGTCAGTCCGTTTACGTTGGTTCGTAGCTGACTGTAATTATTGCTGTCATGATTACTAGTCATCGACGATGGTTGACTTCTGTTGGCAGTCTGTTATGATTGGTGAAATATGCGCAGCCTATATGTTGCGAACAGTGACTTCACAGTTCATTTAATAACACTAAAGATATAAGGGCATCAGAGTGCACGCGAGAACAAATATTACCAGATGGCCCGGGCTTCAAAATTATATAATTTATATTCCACATGTTCTTCATCTGAAGACAGTTGGTTAGGCCAAATATAAATTATGATTGTGACGTTTCTGTTGGCGATTGTTTCTCTTACTTTTAAACTCATTTAGTTCCTCAAATAAAGTGATTCTGATGTGAACATCGTTTCTTCTCTTCACGAGTCTGCATCAGTGGCGGCGCCAGGATTTCAGTTTTTGGGGGGGGGGGCTTTCCGTATTTAGTCGCCAAAATTTCTGATGAACTTTTTTTAGTCATCGATCAAAATCTCAAGAAAAATTTCCATCTCAGCCGTCAAAATTTCTGATGACTTTTTTTTATAGTCATTTGGTTGAAATCTTGGAAAGAAAAACGGTCCTTTTCCGTGACCACCAAGCTGTCGCCAAATCTCGTGCATACCTTTGCGGTTATTTTTGGGGGGCTGAATGGGGTTAATCGTCCCCAAAAAAATTTTACATGAAAAAAAGGATGGCCTTTTTAGGGGGGCTTGGCCCCCCTAGCCCCCTAGCGCCGCTAGTCCCGCTACTGGTCCGCATCAGAATCGAACGCTTTCCGTCCACTCCGAATATTTTCAAATATGCATGTACAAATCCACTGTGCACTGCTTACGCTGTCATTACAACTATGCAGGGGTATATAGGCCTATATGTATATATATATATGTGTGTATATATATATGGTTCAATGTATTCATCTTCTCTTTATAGCATAACGCGCTTGCAATTCCTGGCAACAAAATTAGTCACTATTTTATAATTATAACCTTTCTTTCCCTGTGCTATATGATGGTCCGCTGTTTTCAAGTGTGGAGAGATGTTAAACTTGTAAGTGGAACGTGTGTGCATGGTATTTAATTACAGTATTAGCCTACGTACTTGTAAGCTACCTGTCACAGTTATTTGTAGCCTAATAGGTGCATGAATTTCTATACATGAAATCAGTCTCACATTATTATAAAATGAACAACGACTTTATTTCTATAATTATGGTAGTCGTTTTGGATTTTCCTTTCGATCTGCCAGAGAAGTGCTGAGCCAATTCTAATGTTTTCATAGTAATCATTGTCATCATCATCATCATCGTCGTCGTCATCATCGTCGTTATCATCGTCGTCGTCGTCATCATCATCATCGTTGTCATCGTTATGTTCATAATCATCACATCAAACGAATAACATTTAACTGAGGCAGATTGATTAGATGTGGCTTAAATCCGTCAAAATCACGAACCTGCAGAGACAAAATGAAGACATGGAAGACCAACACCTAGATCACCATTTGCTATCTATAAACATGATGATCAAGATGGTACAAGGTTGAAGACTGATTGTTGCTGCAATGTTCGAAACGTCTCTTAATTCGTCTTAATTCCACTGTACAAATGCACTGCATAGGAGCCTATAATAATAAAATTAGAATTAAAACCAAATAGATATCTGCAGTTAGGCCTATATTGCTTAACCGTCTAAATCGGCTAAAACAGAAGTAGGCTATAGTGCACTAATGGAGCTCAGAGTAATGAGTTATAGCAAGACTCCTGTGGCTCATAACATTTAGAAAACCAGTATCAACATTAAACTTAGACCTATACGCCGTTTCTCCGTTTCTTGTTTGTTGGTGGTTATTCAATAAATTCGATAAACGAGATCGAGTGTGAGACTTGACATGCTAATTGCAATGTTGGCATTTCCCAAATCTGCTGTCCCATTGTGCGCTTGCAGATGTAGTAATAAAGACTCTACTAACTTTGCTTACTTACTTTGTAGGCCTACAGCGCTCACGGGCTTCTGACTAATACTATGACGCTCTAGTTTGACACACCAACAGGAACCAGCTCGATTACTTAAGCTTAAGCTGGAATTTCGATCAAGCTGCCACGCAAACGTCTATTACAAATTACAAAACTCATGTCCGCTGCTTGACTTAGGGGAGAGTGCTCCAAGACACACATGCTAAGGAAAATTGTGCTTTTCTTCCGTGTGTACTACAGGAGAAGTACATGTTTGACCTTAATGTAAAGAGTGATCATTGATAAAGCAATAGCAGAAACTATATAACTTAATTCAATAAGATCAACTGTGTAAATTAATAAAAGTAGACCCCTACAAACTGGGCGTCTTAGGAACCCTATACCACAAGACGCCCATAGGATGGGCATCTTGTAGCGATGAAAATTATCATTGCAAGTGGCATTGCAATCATGCATTTTAGACTACAACAATAAACTGCATGAGAGAAAACAAACTGAACGAAAACTAACAGATCCTAAAGATACAAAAGCAATTCAAAACACGAGAAGCAAAAATCCAATCTCATGTTGTAAGCTATTATTGTCATTTTCACTTTAATCACAGACTAGACTAAGTGACAAAACTCACACACGAATTCTTTGGATGTCTCTTCGTCTGTACATTCTGCGTGACATCAACCTTTACACGTCCTGCATTCTTTCCATTTCACTGAAGTTTTGGGAAGGGTGAAATAGATTCAATAAACACTGATAAATTTCTATATGGGCCCCGTATTTTTATGAATAGAAGTGGTGTCATGGTAGGCACCAATTCCTGGTCAATTGCTCATAGTGTCAAAGACGCTCATGGGCGTCTTGCAATCTTTAGGATTCCTATACATCCAAGACGCCCATGGGCTTCTTGTAATCTCTATGCTACCTATGTATTCAAGACGCCCATGGGCTTCTTGTAATTTTGCAGTCCCTCTCTACCGACGCCATTTTATTTAACAAGGTCAATGTTTGCTAGTTAAGTAAAACCATAAAAACAACTAGAAGTGAACCCTAAATCAACGTTGAAATGCGCGAATTGGTACTGCATAAGGCTAAACAGAAAATTACGAAGATTCGTAAATGTGTACCTACGCAAAAGTGGTGAAAATTTAGAAAATTGATTTATCGCGCCAATATCTCCAAAACTGAAATATTACTGTTATGAAAGGTTCACAAGATGTCGCTGCATGCAATGAGACAACTAAAATACGAATATGTATCTTTGAATCCGTTTTAAAGGGGGTGGGCATCTTACTCGCGCTGGGCGTCTTGTAGCACTCTCCCCTATAGGCTTTCAGTACAGGGCTTTTTTAACGTGCAGTTGTACACAAAATGTGCAGTTCTAAATGGATTTGTGCAGTTGTAGAAGCACTTCTGTAGTATAGTTTGTAGATTATAGCCTATATAGTAGACTCTGCATCATGGCCCATTCATGGGTGGAGTTTGGTTTCCGTTCTTGGAGGGGCTAAAAGAGAACTTGGGAAGAACTTGGGAAGAACTTCGGAAGAACTTGGGAAGAACTTGGGCTTCGTTGGGGCTGAGACTCGGTTCAGAACGAGCGGCGCCGACAAATATTTTCTCGGCACAAAAAAGTTGATAATTTTTTTTAGTCTTTCGGAAGTTTCGCGTTCGTGAACAGAACCATTTTCCCCAAACAAATTTATTAGACTGCGCCTTCTTGAGGGGGGGGCTAAGCCCTGGAAAAGATACCATTTGCACGGTACAAAAACTGAATCTGGGTCTTCTTGGGGGCTTGGCGTCCCCTAACCCCTGATAAACTCCGCCCATGCTCTGTATACGTTTCTGTCAAGTATGCTTTTATGTGCAGATTCGAAATTGGTCAGATCAGCTACAGAAAGGGAGTGGTTATTCGGTGGTTTATCTCATCTACTTCTTTGAAGTGTTGGCATAGGCTATATACACTGTGAGATGTGACTTGCATGTCGAAGATAACTTTTTTATGCCCTGACAGATTGTCGTTGACTCAAATGCAAAACCCACGCAGCGCTGCGCAGATTCAAAATTGCCTAAACCAACTATAATAGAAAGAAGTGGTTACTCGGTTATTTATACATGAATTCCAAAAACGTTCTACGGACCTTGATTTATAGTTTTTGACGTAATATTATGTTAGGCTGTTTGATTCAAAACATTTGCCAAGTATACACGTAGAAGAGTGTAATGCAAGAAATGAAGAATGGTAGAAATTAGAGAGGCATTTTCTAGATTAACATGACGATCAAGACGATACAAGACTAAGACTCCTCATTTGCTCCTCCTCCTTCTTCCCTCCTCCAAACCTCTTCCTCCTCGTCCTCTTCTTCCACGATTGCTGATGGAGAACGGAGATGGCGAATCAATTGAGGATGTGGTAAATTTTCGAATGGAGCGTCAACCTAATGGTTATAGGCCTACTTTTAAGACTTAGTGATTGTCACTGAAGTGAAACCAAGCGACACAATTGCCTTCTTCGTATTATATATAGGCTTGCCAAGAGAAGGGATCGTGTTTGAACCAAGGCAAGTCAACGCATCATTCGAGGAAATTCCCTCATTTATTCATACAGAAACATACTCGATCCACGACTCATCAAGTGTAGGCTACTGCAGCCTGTATGCAATGCCATGCGTGGCGATAATGGTACATGTATGTAGGGGCTTGTACGAAGGAGAAGAAGAAGAATAAGAAAAGGAAGAACGACCATGCAGTAGCAGCTATAGGAATGTTTGCTTCAATTAACCGTGTTTCATTCGCATCCAAACCTTTTAATCAGTTTATTCTTTCAGCCTGTTCTCTTATATATCGTAGGCCTGCGTTTTTAAGAAGTTATGTCTGTTGAATGTTCATCATTTCTGGGTATACCGGCATGCATTATGCACCGCAGCTAACTCTCGCCTGACTTCCTTATTACCGTATCTCTATGATTATAGTAACAGCAATAAAATGTTTCCACCGATTCAAGCTCACCTTCTCGTCGTTCTTACAGTATAGGCCTATATGTCTAAACTGCGTCCAGAATGTTGTTCTCTTCGATTGCAGGCCTATAAAATGCATTATTAACATCTAAGAATTATCGTATCTTAGCCGCTTTTGGTCCAATTTTTCCCAATTAGTATAATTATGATAATAGAACCTATAATAACGCTCTTCCACTTTTCGGATCATTAATTGGCGTTTCTTTTATATCCATTCTTTTCTTAGTTTTTGTTGTTCTATCAGCCTCGTCGGTATTATGGGGCAACCTGTAGCAAACTTCTATAGACCTAAGCACTAAACAGTAAACAGTCTAGACCCAGCGCAACGTGATGGGAGGATTCCAACTGCTCTAAAAATTCTTTGCTTGCATTCTCCCTGCTCACAACACAATATAAACCTGGTAAAACACGCGTTCCATTAAAACTTCATCGGAGTTCCCACTGAGTTTACCCAAACCACTTCAAGTCTTCAACTATAACGTTATCGAACTTATCGTATCTCTGTCGTTCTTGATCTCATTTTTCCTAATTAGTAGGCCTTATGTATAAAAAAACTCCTCCTCAATCATTGAATCCAATGTTTTATTTTGTGACCTCATTTCTCACATCACATGGCTGTATAATTGTATGTATATATATATATATATATATTAATTTTATATAATTACATCTACCGTGCTAGGGAATAAAATTGCTTTGCTATACAGTGAAACCCCCAAAAGCCCGATGTTCAATTATGTTAGGAATTTTCATTAGCTGTACAGTATAATAAGTATAATAATTTATATAGCTATCATTACAATTCTGCTGTATATGTAATCAATACTCACGCTGCACTGTTGATACCAATGTGTGCGTAATGTTACTTTGGAAAGTACCGTACCTTAATTATAGCCATTCAGAACGAAGTCTGTCATTAGTGGTTCTATAGATATAGTCCACGGCCTATAGTTAGACCCGAAGCCTATGCCTCTGTGTATACAGGCTATACCGTATTGTAAACGAAAGTACCCCTTTTGTTGATCTTTCTCATGATGCGTAGCTCAACGTTTCAAAGATCTAGAATTTCTAGACGATATATCGTGGCATGATATAATATTACATCATGCCACTCTGACGTTCTAAAGGTATACAGTAGGCCTACTCATTTTAAATGCAATATTGTAGACTGCCATTGCAGCCAATGAATGAGATGTGGTTATTGTTACATAGGTCTACGGTCCTACGCATCGTCTTATAAAATTATAGTGGGTGTTAGTCGTTTAAGTAGCCACAATAATTATTCGTGAGACTTTGTCCATGATGAAGAGTCTCGTTACCGCGCAAAGTGCACCAAACAGTGCACCAAACACTATACTTTCGAGTCCCACTTTCGAGTGGACCTTTTGCAAGACTATATTGATTGTTTGTGTGCAAGCCTACATAGTATGCGTACGCGACCGGTGAGTATATGTACTGTCCGTCGTCTACCTACATGTATAGTATGCTGCGGCATGTTGCACAAGTGCACACAGACACACACGCACACACACACATCCGCGCACACACACAACGCACAAACGTGCATACACACAATCACACATACACCCGCGCACACACGCACACGCACACGGTACACACATCCGCACACAAACGCTCGACACAATGCATAGTTTTGCTCTACTTAACACAAGTGCCTCGATCGACGGTTTAGCCGAGCACTTCTTCTTTCGCTGCTCTTCACTTCGCCTCACGCACCTGTCTTGACAACGCATTTGAACCTATACAATGTAGTCATGCGCTGCTGCAGGTTATAAGCTGTCTGTAGACATTGGCCTATGCTATGCTGCGCAGTATAGGCTCGATACGGTGGTTTTAAATAATAGAAAACTACTGAGTAGGTCTATAGGTCTACTCGCGCAGTTTCAACTTTAATATGACTCGCTGCTGGATGAAGTGCAGATAGAAACTTTGGCAGCAACGGTCTCGGTGCCGTGGATTCCAGTGTTTGCAACGTTCTTCTCAGCAAATAGGACACGTGAGCTCAGAAACTTTATACTGCGTACAATTATGTCCGTGTTGATAGGCCGTGTCAGATAGTCTGTGGTCTAATATTAAGGTTGACTAATAAAGCAAACGGTAATATTGTAGACGTATAACTTTTGTAGTAGGCCTACACAGGGGTTCACGCGATGACGAAGATGTAGACTATAATTATCCATTGCTAATTGCAAATGTTTAGACACAAAATTATGACAGTGTTGTCACGCATGTAATACTATCGCGGAATATTATAAACGGCTGTTACGAGCATTATAATTATTTGCACACATAGACCTATGTATAATATATATATATATATACTATGTATATACATGTATATATATATGTGTGTGTGTGCCTGTGCGTTTGTGCGCGCGTGTTTGTGTGTGTGTGTGTGAGCTGATTGCAATGTTTCGCGGATGTGTTCTATGGCTAATAAATGAAAATGTATAATTCTGAAATTTGTAGATAACTGTGCACGACATAAACAGTAAGAAGATGCAGCCTAAAGCAACAGTCGGCGCCTGTAAGTATTCGTTTAGTGTCTTCATAACAACAGCGTGTAATCAGTCATTAGCATAATTATGCAGATGAATCGACAGATTAGGCCTAATCATAATTAGATAATTAGCGAAATCATTTGAACTCGCTTAATCAGAAGACTCTTGAATTCTTAAGCGATGCTTTACCATTGAACCATCGGCCTACATCAACATGATATCCTATACGCTTGCATTAAATGATTAGGCTATAGACCTAGCGCCTGTGCAAGAGCAGTAAACGCGTCGTATAAACTTTAGACAAAGGTGCATATACTGTTGGCATCTACTGATAAATTTCACTATTAACACTCCACCACAATCTCTCTCTGCCTATCTCTTGCTGTCTCTGTATCTGCCTGTCTCTGTGTGTCTGTCTCTCTCTGTGCCTCGGTCTCTGTCCCGGTCTCGGTCTCTGTGTCTGAGTATCTTTCTCTGTTTGTCTTTTTCTCTGTCTCTCTCTCTATATATACAATTATACATGTATATATATGTATAATTTATTTATTTATTTATTTATTTATTTATTGCATACATGGTTATTATTTTGCGCTTTGCATTGTACTGGGATGCGCAAGATTTTGGGGCGAGATAAATCAAGCGATTAGTGTTTGGAATGATGGACGGACGGACGGACGGACGGACGGACGGACGGACGGACGGACGGACGGACGGACGGACGGACGGACGGACGGACGGACGGACGGACGGGCGGACGGACGGACGGACGGACGGATTAGTTTTCAACCGAAGTGGGTGTTCAATCCCCGATGATTCCGATATTTTAACGTGATTTCGGCTGCTGCACCTGCGTCCATCAACTGAGCTATATATAATATATATATATATGATATATATGTATATTATATAATAGATGTGTATGTATTATAATATATATATATAAATATATTATGGGCATAATATGAACACTGACCTCATACTCTGTCAGTGGATGTTCAGAACCACCCACCCTTCCACCCTTGAAAGCCCGATATTTCGAGGCCATGGCTGCCTGAGTGTAGTTTAAAGGTCCTTCATTATTATTCTCGTTTATGTATTACATCCTATATGTCTAAAGAAATGTTGTGTTTCAGTCTACTACTCGGTGCTTCTTGTCCTGCTGCTGCATGTGTCTATCGTTTGCGGGGATCCTGTGAGCAACAGTGGGAAACACGAGGTAGTAAAATCACACAATTACCTTCCGTAATAATAATAATAGTAGGCCTACAAGTCTCATGGAATAACGCTATGTACATGTAGCTTATAGTATGGCCCATAGTAATTTACAGTGATTTTGCGTTCAGCCAGATCACCTGCCATGGTTGAATAATTATAATTGAATATCGCGTGCATTTTGTCGGCCTGAGAAAAGCACATAGGCCTAATCATGAATTTAGGATAAGGAACGACATGTCACGACTCGACAGAAGACTGGAACCACGTATACTGTGCAGTTCTCTGCATGTCGTCTGCAGACAATTATAGAATTGAAATGCCTGACATGTACACAGTGCATCAGTGGCGTAGCCAGGAATTTTTCATGGGGGGGGGGTTTATGGCCGGAAACCCTGTTTTTTGCTATTTTTTCTTACTTAAATGGAAAAATAACCTTAAAAAAACCTTTTCCCGGAGCCAATGGGGGGTTTTGACCCCCGAAAACCCCCCTTGCCTACGCCACTGCAGTGCATTGCACAAGTCTATAAGATCATGGAATTAGACCTCGTATGATAAATTATGTATGCAGAATTTTTTAGATATTATAATATTATGACTTAGAGCGTATACTGGAGGTTTTATAAGGATTTGTTAAGCATTACATTACTTAAGGATATATGTAATTATATATTATAGGCCTACAAGGACGTAGGTTGACTGCAATATAAATTCGGTTCTTCAGACATACAAGGACATAGCCCATTGAGACACAGGCACATAAAGTTAAGTGCCATGTAGCTTGAAACTCTCCTGTGGAGACTTTTACGGATCTATATAATATTATGCTAAAATTATAAGCCCCAGCTTAATTTATGCATGCTATATCTAAAGCTAAAAGTACACTGCCAAATATCATGCATGCAGCCTATAATGTAGGCCTATGGCTGTCTATAGGCATAAAGATGTATTTATTATGAACTTCAATCTATACGGCTGTATACATACAACTTGAGGAATAGACAGGCAATCATGACAGCAGGCAACAACTTGACAACAGGCAACAACTTGACATCGTCATGGTTACTTAAAGCTTCTATAGGTCCTCGATAGAACTGCGCATGTAGGCCTTTAATACCATTAATAAATGGAAGCTTTGAAAATTGATCCAAAAATTTCTAAGACTTTTGGGACTTTCACATTTTTTACTTCACATACACAATTGGAAAGGCGTGGAGTCAAATGAGAATGAATAGGCCTATACGTGTACACAGCCAATGAGATTCTTTTCAAGTGATTAAATAAATGTCCTGGAGTACGTACGTTTCACTTGGTTTCATTTCTTCAAACACCCTAAATTCCTTCGTTACTACGTCATGTAATATATCAGATAAGGATGGATGAATACCAATACTATACACACACACCATACAGTATTATAGTGTATCTATTGTATTGATTGTATCTGACAACCTATAAAGCGCTTCTCCCAGAAAAGCCTTTAGGAAGCGGTCCCAGTGCGTGCAAACCCGAGGGAACCTCTTTTGTCTGTCTAGATACTTTTACTACTAGGCCTATTATACCAGTGGCTGGTATAGGCCTACGCCTGGTTGCATGCATATTAGGCCTATGCATATATACAGATTAAGAGGTCGCCTTAGAGACTCTACAGCAGCACAGCGTGAGTTTAGCATATATACATAAATAGCATTGTAAAGAAACTACATATTAGGCTATGTATAGTATATGCATTAAGTATAGACTCAGACAGATTCTTATATGCATGCATAAGTACTATAGGCGTTGCTGCACCACATACAGTTGTCTGTCTACCCATAGGTCTATGCCTGTCAATCTGCCTGTCTGCCTGTCAGTCTGCCTGTCTGTCTGTCCGTTGGTTCGTCTTTTGCTGTATCCGTCTGTTTGTTTAATCTCCGTTGAGTGCTTATATAATAGGCCTACAATGTACGTCTTTCTTGAGCATTTGTCGTTGCGGCCAATTTCCTTTCATGTAGAATTGTAGATCGACCCATAACTGCCTCTCTTTACATGCAATGCGTCGATCTATAGTGTCTGTCTGCCTGTCTGTTTACATGTCTATTTACATATCTGTCTGCCTGTCTGTTTGCATGTCTGTCTGCCTGTCTGTTTACATGTCTATTTACATATCTGTCTGCCTGTCTGTCTGCATGTCTGTCTGCCTGTCTGTTTACATGTCTATTTACATATCTGTCTGCCTGTCTGTTTGCATGTCTGTCTGCCTGTCTGTTTACATGTCTATTTACATATCTGTCTGCCTGTCTGTTTGCATGTCTGTCTGCCTGTCTGTTTACATGTCTATTTACATATCTGTCTGCCTGTCTGTTTGCATGTCTGTCTGCCTGTCTGTTTACATGTCTATTTACATATCTGTCTGCCTGTCTGTTTGCATGTCTGTCTGCCTGTCTGTTTACATGTCTGTCTGCCCGCCTGTTTACACGTCTGCCTGTCTGTTTACATGTCTGCCTGTCTGTTTACATGTCTGTCTGCCTGTCTGTTTACATGTCTGCCTGTCTGTTTACATGTCTGCCTGTCTGTTTACATGTCTGCCTGTCTGTTTACATGTCTGTCTGTCTTGGCGTGGCACTGCGTGCACACTTATTATATGAATGCAAGACTGTCTTAATTGCTTCGGATATTTCAAACGCTCCATGGACCAATCATTGTGAGGACATGGACAACATGAGTTACTGCACAGGCACACCTGCATGTGAATGCTTATGGGCCTACACAATTTAGGTCTACATTAAAAAAAATAAGACATATTATACAGTGGTTAGATTTGCGTTTTTGCATGCTAAAATTCTAATTTAAAAGCTGGAAACGTACAGGAAGTTCACAGGGTCATAATCTTCTGCGATTAATTTATGGTAAAATAAGCTTAGGCGAGCTACGCAAAATCGAGCACACAAAACACCCTTTCAAATCTCTATAAACCTTCGAACTCCACCACAATCACACTTGTACTACCTCAACCACAAAGCGACGGAGGTCGAGCAAGTGGAAGTCGTCCGATGTCTAACCATCTGACCGGTGTATAGCTGTTGTTTCAACTCAAATGTGTTTAAGTTTACATTGATTTAGTGATCTACTGAAGTGCTTTCATTGGCTGTTGTTGTGGCTGTGAATCTGAACAGGCGAAATACAGAGACGGTCCAGATGGTGACCTTCGACCCGGTCCACATAATGACCTTCGACCTGGTTCAGATCGGTGGCCAGTGGCTGCTCCCATCTGTGCAGAGGACGAATACTATGACGTCAATGTGCGTGCGTGCAGTCGATGCTCCGACATCTGTCGTCCAAACATTGACCTCACGTTCTGCAGCAATCACTGCAGAGGTCAGTTCTACCTCAGTTCATTCACTCACCGCTCTCTGCATTGATCTGCTGTCCATCCATTCGTCCGTCCATCCGTCCATCCGTCCGTCCATCCATCCATCCATCCATCCATCCATCCACCCATCCATACATCCATACATACATACATCCATACATCCATACATACATACATCCATGCATCCATCCATACATCCATCCATCCATCCATCCATACATACATCCATCAATCCACCCAACAACCCACACACACCGACCCACCAATCTCTTTATCTTCATTCCTTCTCGACTGCCATCTATTAGCTTCCCTTTCCCGACCAATTACAAACACACGTGTAGGTCATTCTTTCCAGCTATGCATTAGGTCTAGGTCTACATCTAAGCGTTTGAACATCTCATACGTGCGCAAAATGGCGCTTTCGATTTGTACAACACAATGAAGATGACGATGTGAACAGACGCGGCTTAGTGTGTTCTGCTAAGACCAGATGAACCGGCTGAATCCTCTCCAGAGAGGAACGAATCGTGGGGCAAAACCAGATCTATTGGCTACTCTCATTGTTGCAGTGTCACATGCAGTTTGCACGCTGCTGATTTGTAGATATATTCGATGTCCGAGTATCCAGGGTCTCAATGATAATGATATTGAAGTAAGCCTACGTTTCCCGGTTGAGGATCAACATATTTGATAATAATAGGCCTGCAACGGTATTGACATTTCTGTTGCGCATTTGTCTTATGCACATACATCATTGCCTGTTTCAACTGGTTTGCGTGAAGCCTATATGCAGGCCTACATGACATATGCGTATTGCGCATAACACTTGAACTATGATATAGGCCTACATATAGAAATAAATAAATATAGATCTATCACAGTTTTCATCTCTTTTGCTTTCTTACGAAACACAGACGCGATAAGACACAAGATTATTATATATATTCACATCAGTGTATACAATTATACAATTATATAGCCTATGAACAATATATACAGCTATGTATTACATATAGGATAGCATTGAATATTGGATTGATGCTCGATGCATGATAATCATTTTGCTAAAATAGGCCATGCATGCGAATAACAGGTTCTTGACTTCTTGTGACTGCATGCCTTCATTGACGAAAGCATTGCCTGTAGACAAGGTCCAGTTATGTTTTATACAGAGAGCATTGATTTGAGTCTATAAATAAGTATAACCAAGTAAATAAGTACATGCAAGTACGTCCAGAATAAGTATGGTATATGTATATTCGTTTTATTCAATAAACAACAGACAGAACGCTGTATACTTATATGCAGTGTTCATAACATGTGCTTTATGGCGTTGACAATGCTCTTAGATATCCCCTCATGTTTAATTGAAAATGAAAATTGCCCAAACATCGCATTCCGTTCGATACTATATAATTTTATCACATCTTTAAATCATCAATGCTTGAAATGCATTGTAGTTTGTTCATGTTAATTTCGGTACGTATTAGGGAGTCCTTACCTTCTTGCATCAAATTTACTCTACCTTTCTTTTCTTTAAATCGTCTAACCCTGTTCTATGTCAATTGTCACATGGATCTAGAAATTCTAGATAATCCCTCACCTGATCTTATAGTCTAACCATGATGTTAGGCAAAATATCAGGCAAGAAAGATCAAAGATCTAAGAGGGTTTCTTTACCTTCGTGTTCCGTGCATATTATCAAACCTGCGTTGTCTGTAAATGACAATCAGTCAATCATCATTACATTTCAATATGTCTCACCTTTAATCATTTAATGCTCGGAATCTCAGTTGCCAAGTCTTAGGCTTACTCGGCTTTCTCAATATCTTACTTTACAGTTACACAACTGAACTCGCCTCGTTTACCTTACATTCATCACCTTCATTCAATTCTGCACTGCCTCAGCTGGTAGAGTTACCTTCTTCATGTCTTTCGCTTATTTCATTGTAATTTTTTGTTCCGTTTTCTTTCTAGGAACTCCTGTATTAACAATGTTGAAGTAGCCTATGCAATCATATGTTGCCTCGATGATGCCTCAATCCATGTAATTTGTTCAGGCCTATAATATATTTGACTTGCGTCTATGTAAATTCATTATAATTAAATAAACGAGTAATGATTGAATGAATGATTGATTGAATGATTGATTGGCTTGTTTTCCTTTGACACACGCAGAATACCTTCGCAATCACTTTGACTCCTCCATGCATCAAATGTCTTCCGTCGTCACCTTAATTTCATCACCAGGTGGCGCCGCCAGAGAAGAGCGTCTCACGGAAAAACCTCTCTTCTGGACATCAATCGTTTCCATGGCGATTGCAGTCGCAGCAACAGCAGCCATCATTGTGCTGTGCGTCAGACGAAGGAAGCCGAGAAGGAATCCTGGAGATAGGACGGAACCGAGCGAGGAATCATTCAGAGCAAGGACGCTGAGTGAAACATCGGATGATAAGGATCCAGGTATGCATAGTACAGCGCTCGTCAATAAGCTGGTGCCTAAGATTTGCCTTCGAGTGGCGCTTTAGAAATTTGGAGATTTGGAGATTACGATTGCAATTACACATGATCATAGACGCAACAGATAAATGCTCATCAAATACATATTAAATAGATATATTCAAATACATGCATAAAATATACCTACAAATATATATTAGTCCTATATATGTACAGTATCAGTGCGCACGCATGCAGGGCCTACTATCCCCCCCTGGGAGGTGGAAGCAATCCCCCCCTAACAGAAACTTTTGGCCTATATTGCAAGCGCCAAAGGCGCGAAGCTGCGAGTGCCGAAGGCACGAAGCCCATAGCGACTAGGAGGTCTGGGGGAGCGTCGTAAGCTCCCCAACGGGGTCTGGGGCTCCGCCCCAGAAACCAACGCATTTTTAGCTGTTGGCATCGACAAGAGCGCATGTTTTAGGCTCTTGTTTGCTAGCTGTTTATGAACGATAAAGTCATGAATATTTCACTTTTTTGGATTTGCACGCTGTAATTGTACCTTTTTAAGCTGTCATCTTCACAAAATTGCTCGTGAATTCAATGCTCAGAAACGTGGTGTAGGATATCGTAAAATGTCGCCTCCCAATTATATATTTTTTTATTTGCACAATATAATGGTAACATTCTAGCATTTCTCATTATGGGTTAACAGTGCGTTACACTAGTAGTCCTGTGAAGTTTGGAAAAGTCCAGCATTCAGTAAAATATCAACTTCTTGTATATAACAAATGCAGTGTCAGTAGATATAAAATATACTTTAATTTTTTAAACAGTTAATGTAATTAATTATGAGTTGTGAGAGCGAGTGCCATATACGTGCAGGGACAAATGTAAGTGACTGCAAAGCAAAGGTCATACTAAATGAATAATTATATACCCTTGAGATGGCGGGATGAATGTTCAAGGGGAATCTACCGTTGGTGCGGGGAGGGATGGTACAGAGGGAGATGCCGGGGAGATATGCCCAGAAGGAAATCTCTTATGCCCATCTATCAATAGGGGGGATTACCCTCTGGCACAAGTTGGATCAGAGCATCAGACTACTTACTCCCCCCCACTTGGCAAGCCCTGATGGGTGCGAATGTGATGGAAGTGCAAGGACAAATTTATGTGAGTGTGAAGCAAAAGTCAAATTAAATGAAGATTTACCCTGTGTTATGACAGGGAGGGGTTTTGGGGGGGGGATTTACCAGGAGGAAGTCCATGGCAGATGCTGGGGAATGCCGGGGGAAATGTTCAGGAGTAAATATTCTATACTCAACTTTTATCAATAGGGGGGGAAACCTTTCCCCCCCTGGCCCAAATTGGAAGCAGTCTGATTCCATCCCCCCATGGCGTAGTAGGCCCTGCACGCATGTATTGCGTATGGACAGTTCCCACAGCGCCTACACTAAGTACCTAATAAAAGCATTGCTTGCTACCACTCTAAATGATAGCATGAAAAACAAGCAGTTAATGAATAAGAGCCACAGCACATGTAGGCTACATGTAAGTAGAATGGTCACACAAAAATTATACCAGTATTGTATGCTAGCATATGTACATACCTGGTACACACAGTAATGATATATGGACACTGTGGACAGGTCAAGTCAAATATTAAACTAGACATACACAAAGAGAGACTGCAATAAGCTTAGATTAGCGCAGAAGAAATAAGTGTAGAAAAACATACTTTACCAGAAAGCATCCGAGTATTATAATTACTGCATGTAGATAAGCATAAATATGTATAATAACCAGTTTATTATGTAAGAGCATGCTACAATTAAGTCTTCATCAAATATTTAGTCGTTGAGACTGCTTTCTGAGTGGTCTGTTTAATGTTCAGATCGGGTGAGTTTTGATTGTTTTGTCCATTCTGTAAATCAGAGCAACGGACTTTGCTGCGCAACACGAGTGGAGACTCGACGCGGACCACGAAATGCAAGGATGGAGGAAGAGAATACGACGACTTAGGAAATCAGTCGACGTATATCGCAGGAGGAGGAGAGGGTGGGGGACCTACGATGGATCGATTTGGAGGAAGCGGAGGAGTTTGCCATCAGAACGATCTTTCGAATCTTCCGGCAAAACCAAGCCCAGACCGATATCCGTCGCATCAGGTAGGCTAATTGTAGGCCAATAATTATGATCCGCTCTACATGTTTCAGGACAGAGCCTTCAGTATAGGACAAGTGCTTCTCATGCATCGTCCTTGGTTCGAGCCTAAAGGCTTAAACCATGAATTATTTGAACCATACAGGAATGCAGAGTAGCCTAGGTCTTCTTTGGAGCACCAAAATATCGAATGATGCTTACGTCCAGTCTATTTGTAGAACACTCTGGTGCACTGTTTGCTCTAAGAGTTGGGAAATCCAGCATCTTAATTACAGTTGTGCAGTGGGTCTGCTCACAGACGATAGTTTCTTCTCTTTCCACTTTCTGCAAATGAATCGGTCAAACGAGGTATACGTGTTGAGTTCCTGCAATCTTAGAAAGGGTCGTGTATATATATATATATATATATATATATATATATATATATATATATATATATATATATATATATCGATGGCGCTGCATCGTCTGAATCTTTGATGGTCAGTGGGTTTAAATCCTCTCAAAGCTGTCATCATTTCCACGACACTCTGCCTTTCCCCTTCATCAGACTCATCGTTCGTCGTCAGTAATAATGTCAAATATTATCTGCAGCATAATAATATTATATTTATGTGATGGTATTTTCTTCAGAAACTATCGCAGACGTACTACACGCATATGAACTCAATCTACGACGACGATAATCATGCGAAAAATGTCTACGAGAACCCAGTAAAAAGTAGGTCAAAAAAAAACGCTGACAAAGAAACCATAACTTTAGGTATAGAATACTTCGATGTAAGCCATATACATATTACTTAGGTCTAA
Source organism: Lumbricus terrestris (assembly GCA_949752735.1). Taxonomy (NCBI): domain Eukaryota; kingdom Metazoa; phylum Annelida; class Clitellata; order Crassiclitellata; family Lumbricidae; genus Lumbricus; species Lumbricus terrestris. The sequence goes on from CATKHU010000040.1 coordinate 18,751, forward strand.
AATAAATTGCTCAATAATGATGATGATGATGATGATGATAATTAAGTTCTACACAGCTAGGCTACCTATAGGTCTATACGGTATTATGAAATGCCCGATGTACTACTGAAAGTGTGTATGATAATTTAGCCAGGTAGGCCTATATATACTGTCAAGAGTATATATATATGCATAAAACACTAATACTGCATTAGCCATAATTATATATACTACTATAGCTAGCATGCGCTATAGGCCTAGGCCTACCCATATAGGCTACATGTAGATGTATTTAAACTAATAACTTCTTATAAACTTTGCATGCCTGGATATTTCATGGTCTCACCACTATTAGTAGGCCTACGATAATATAATATCCTTCTATTATTCTCGTACCGTTGCATTTGCAGTCAACATCTGGACAAGTCATAAACCAAACGGAAAAGAATCTAACTCCATCATCACGTCAGAGTTGGAATCTGAGAAGAAAAGACAAGTGGAAAGGGATGAAGTACCTTTATGGAGTTTCTCATCATCATCAACATCACCCACTTCATATCACTCACAGGAAACACCCTACGCATCGTTGATTCATGAAGCCAATCGGGCACATGAGAAAAGGTTGTTGACTTATTTGGGAGAAGACGACGACGACGAGACCTGTGTCAAGCAGAACCGATTCGTCGATTTACAAAGTCCAACACGTCTGCAAAGACAATGCGAAGGTGTCTCGCAGGAACCGAAAGGCAAGTTACATATGAAATTATAATAGCCTAGGCCATACTTTACTCTTTATATCATCATTATTGTTTTTATTAGTAACTTTTAAAGCGCCTTGATCTAATGCACTATAGGCATCAATTACCGATGGGGCAGAGCCTACACCTAAATGAAACCCCAATCAAGTCAACATCTACATAGGCCTACACTTATTTGATGTGCTCTTAATAGGTCCTATACCTCCTTCTAACTTTTATATTACACTGATTGTCACTGATCAACATTCATTCGAACTGCCAATATTATTCTGTGATGCTAGGCTGATCATGGGTGTTGATCCTTTCTTATTTATTCGTGTGACCTTCAGAGACGTTGAATCAATTAATGAAGTGGAGAAATTCTTTGGGTAAATTATTTAAATAAAGAAGTAATTATCGGAGGAGTATCAGCCTATATGCACAAGTTAACTTAAGCTCTTAAAGGTTTGTTGCACTGCAACTTATAAAGGCATCAGTTAGGCGCCATATAGATGTAGATGTTCAGACGCATACATTACATAGACCTACAAACAACAGACCGTCTGAGATGCTGAGATCTGCCTTGGACGCCGCACATAGGGACAAAAAGAGGGACATTTGCAACCTGCAAAATTGACATCTTTTCTAAACTATTCTGCTTTAGTTTGGTTAGCAAACCTATATACGCAGTAGAGTAGCACTGGTGATGATAGTGACATAGGGTCTACAAAGCAAAACTTAGAAATTTACATTTCGAATCATCTGTGAAAATTTCCCATGTTCCTGATTTCTTGCTGTGCATATTTTAAGCTCTTGCTTCAAATTTAATCGTGACCAATGTGTTTTGCCACTCCTACAATTAAGCATTTCTACGGGCGGCCATCATGGCCATGAGATCTGCTGAATCCCTGGAATTGACCAAAATTAATATTAAAGCCAGAACGTAGGTAGCCTATGAAAAGTTTCTTTGTTTAAACCTGTGAACGATAAATGCTTATTTACAACATTTTCCCTTTTGCAGTGATGGGAATTCTGGTGAACAATACGAATTCGTTGGTCGACATCAGAAGACTACAGGTCAGCGTTCGTGCAACGACAGAGAACGACAATCAGCCTCCTGCAGGTCATTGTCAGAAATCCAAGACAATGTTGTGCAACTCACCTTCATCCCCTTGTGACGATGGAATTGCCTCAGGGATAAACGAACCGAACTGAAAAGCAGCAACATCATCGATCTTACCCTTGCGACAAGATCCATGCATCGCCAGCATTTTGCTGATTGCGATCGAGGACCGACCATTGGTCGAACAGTTCGAGCGGACTGAGTATACAGTGGTGGCGCCAGGATTTCAGTTTTGAGGGGGGGCTGAATTTGCGGGAGAAAATTTTCCGTTCAGTCGCCAAAACTTCTGACGATTTTTTTAGTCATCAACCAAAATCTCAAGAAAACTTTCCATTTCAGCCGTCAAAATTTCTGACGACCTCCTTTTTTTAGTCATTTGGTGTCGAAATCTTGGGAAATGGTCCTTTTTCATATACGCCAAATTGTCTGGCAAACCTCGTGCGTAGGCCTACCTTTACGGTTATTTAAGGAGGAGCTAAAGGGGTTAATCGTGCAAATATTTCATTTTTACAAGGGGAAAAATGATCGGCTTTTTAGGGGGCCTTAGCCCCCTTAGCGCCGCTACTGCGACTGACGCGCCTGAGGTCCTAATAATATCTCTGTATACATATGGGTTTTGCTAACTCTAGACCTTTAGGTCGCAAATGGGATAATAGTCCTAAGTTCCTAACAGATGCACAAAACAGTCGACCGTACATTAGCTCAAATCGATGATTAATTATGATGCACTTAATCGCATCTGTTTTACAAGCATTAAAGCTAATAATGATTACGACAATTTATACGGCACCGTAACACAGCAAGGGCGCCTCACAAAGCGGCTAACATGCGGAATAAGCCCTAGCGATAAAGTACGCTTTTAGCATGGATTTAAGCAAGGCTGTTTTTAAGAAATGTTTAGAATTGCAAAACCCCTTCTTTCCTTTCCCATTCTCCATGGTAAATTACTTCCAATTGGAGGACAATAACCTTTTTGCGAGTTTTAACTGTAGGCTACAGAAGTGCTTCTACAAAGACTGCACAAATCCATTTAGAACTGCACATTTTGTGTGCAACTGCACGTTAAAAAGCCCTGAATTTAAAAGAGTCCTCCACCGAACCGGCCGATCGAATAGCAGCAGGAAGTCTGTTCCAGCATCGATTACCATGCAGCGGCCGAGAAAGCACGATCGCCGAAGCGCGTCCTCGATCATGATCATAATCATTGATTGATCAGTCCTCTCGGACGATCGGAACCGAAGCCCGGCACTCCTGAGAGTACGCTTAATGTCTAAACCAGGCACTGTTTGTGAGGCTAGATATAAGACTCGCCAATTTATAAACTGTTTAGAGCTCAATCACATTTATTGTCTGCTTCATTCAATTAGGCCTACAAATCACGAAACTAAGAGCAGACACTACTGTGCATGTGGCCAAAGTGAAACACAGCATGCCTATAATTAATCAACTGCAAGACAGTCAGTGACCTTTCACAGCACTGTGATAAGAAGTTGATACATAGGAGTCAGTGGCGTAGTTAACTTTTCATGGGGCCTAATCGTGCAGAGGTCTCGCATGGGTCCCTGTTTGACCTTGTAAGGCCGGAATATTTGCGTGCGTTTAGAATCAAGATCACAAAACTAATCAGTGGCATTATGATATTAGTCCTAACACATGAAATGCGATTCACTCACAAAATAAACATGAATGCTGCACGAATGAGACAGATAAATTAAAGTGTTATAACAGTACTGCTGTGATTTCTCAGTTAGATCTAAAATCTATCACGTTGCAGACTTGTCCCCTTATTATTTGTAGGCCAACTGGGCCTATAGTTACCATCATTATCCACTTTTAGTTGGGTTGCAAAAATGTTGAAAGAAGACTTCACTACATAATTATGTGACCCTGAGGAAGACTAGCGAAGCGAAAGTTGAACCACCTCAACTATAGGCTACCCCGCAGTCTATATATCGAGTCAAATCAAATCAAATCAAATCATTTATTTGGCAACCAAGAAACAAGGAACTATAACAAATCAAATCAAGCATCAAAGAAAACAAAGTTGATAAATGTAACAAGACGGTACTTAACTACTGACGCCTATATAGATACAAATTGGAGTCAATCGTAATGTTACGCGCGGGGGCGCCAGCTGTCCATAACTATTTCCTGCCCAATTAATGGGTTCCACTGCTGTGCGCTCCCCTGGGCGTTGTTGAGGGAGTCTGGGTCCCAGATCAAGGGTTTCCTGGTCGGTAAGGGGCCCCACCCTTCCCTGTAGGGTTTCCTTATTGTCAATGGTAGCCGGTCCAAGTCCTAACCTAGGGTGTGAGCTTCTCTGGTAACCTTCCTCAGGATGGGCCGGTATCGGACATATGTGCGCGGTGTCTGTTGAGAGCACAACAGCCCCTGTGATAGGGTGCTTATCTGGGTTCGATCCCTCAACATTTCCCCTAGCTCTGTAACGCCCGCCCCTATCGGCCTCCCCGGAGTCGCCACTTCCGGATCCTCGCCTGATGGGACCGCGTGCTGCTGTGGACAAGCTCTAGAGATAGAGGGAGGACAGGAGGAGGTGACTTCTGGGTTCGAATCCCAACCCAGGAAAGGCGGCCAGTCTTTTCGACTACCGTACTCCCTATATGAAATTGGCGGCCTACCAGCCAATCTATCACTTCTTCGCAATATACCAGGTTGCGTGAAATCTTTAGGCCTAGCACCCAAAGTTTCCTCCAGGCCGATGGTCGAGTGGTATGGCGCGTCCGCAGTGGTAATAGCGGTGAGGTAACCAGGGTTCAAATCCACAGCAGGCTTGGGTACCGGCGACGCCTCTAGCCTTTCCAATCGTGATACCATTTCCGTCAGCGCTTCCCTGACATTATCTCTTACAGCCGAGATCTCTTCTCTTATCTCCTCTCTTACATTTGATTGCACTGAGGAAATAGCATCGCTGACATTTGATTGCACTGCCAGGACATTAAACTCCACCGTGGCAATCGCCTCTTGCGTCTCTCTGGCATTCAGTTGCAAAGACGACTGTATAGAAGTCATAGCATCATGAGTTGACTTAGCATGCGCTTGCATAGCCTCTTGTGAAGACTTAGCGTTAGTCTGTATTGCCTCGAGCAATATCTCCATAGAAGAAGGGGGCCTAGAAGGCTGAGCGGGAGTGACTGGCCTAGACTCCTCCATAGCGCTATAGAAATGACTCCTATCTTTATAGCTCACAATCAATCAAGTATTCATTCAACGTCAGTTGCACTCAATGCCATCAATGATCAAAGTCAGTAGTTTTATTTAATATTTCTTATTATTCACAATCAATTGAATCTTCAATTGACAGCAATTATGTTCAAAGCAATCAACATAAAAGTCAGTAAGTTTAATTATCAGTTCCTATCCTTTGTAAAGACACTCAATGAAAATCAAATGCAACAATTCAATGCAAACACCTACCAACCGGAGTATGCCTAAATTAAATCCCGATTGACTCTCAGGTCCCACAGCCAATTTCAGTTCAGCCCAAAATCTCTAAATAACCGATCGTATTAATTCCCCAATAAATCATACCTTATGTCCGAAGACAAGGGACAAAGCCGATCGTGTGCGAAGTACAGCGACGAAGACGATATCCAAGAGATGCGACGAAACACACAGAAAGGCGTCGAGTTTGAAACGCCCGAAAAGATCAGCTAAATCCGATGCTGATTTCTCGCAATGAACAACAATTTCGGCTATGTATCCAAGCCGTTTGAGAGAGACGCCCTTAGGCAAACATACGAACAACCGCTTCGCAACACAATTTCAGAACGCTGACGATTCGAAGCCCACGATAAATCACTCCGTGTGACAGGGCGAAGAGAGGCCTTGAATTAGTAATCCAGGAATATATCCGATGTGAGAGCGAAGGCAAAACTCGCAACGACACAGATGTATTTCTCGCAACCAGTAAACTCCTGTATTAAATCGACTCCATGTCGAGAGAGAATGAAACGCCGACAGAATTCGTGTATGCGCAACTAGTGTAAGCAGGCGCTTATCCTGGCCATGCTTCACCAACTCGATCGAGCCTAAAACTACCAAAAGCCGCAATACATCCAATTGCCTTGAAATCCTGTGCGCAACTGTCGATATAACCGATCACTCTGGGATTCGGTCAGCAACTACTCTCTCAACGTTGCGCTGCTCTTTTATAACTGCCTGACAAGGAGAGCGTCCCCCTTTCTGCGCATGACCAGCAAGCGAGCCGCGCGCGCAAACCCAGCAGCAACGCAGCTGTTTCAAGGCGGCAAGAATTAGCTGCCAGCTGCGTCCTCTCCTGTGTATCTCCGCGTCTGTCTGTAGCTCACTGTCTTTCTCCTTCTATCTCTCCTTCTGAAAAGCGCCATCTGCCGCTGATCACGTAGGCATCAAATGCACCAGTTCAACCTTGAGAAAACACACGTACACAGACCCACACGCCAACGGTGTTTCCTTCTCAATCCGTGTCCCTGCCTGTGCTTGTCTGGCTGGCTGTATTCCTCGCTCACTCTGATCATCAGACCACCTCAGAGAGCGTGCGAAAGTTTAATTACCCTCATCGACTGCAAGCGGCGCGGCCTTTGAAGACAGCGACCGACGATCGCTGAGAGCGTGTGAAAATATACCAATTAATGAAACAGCAACAGCTGCGGTGCTGCCTACACAGGCGGTCACTGTGACCTGTGTCAAACACGCATCAACATTAAAATCTAGGTCACACGAAGCACCGAAAGAAAACCATATATATATATATCAGATCTCTGAAACCGATCAGAAATTAAATAAAATAATAATATAATAATATTATCGACCAGAAACCTGTAGCGTAGTTATACAATCGCTACACTATTCTCGGCCCTCCCTGATTTCAGGATCCCTTTAATTGGACAAATGGATCCTGAAATGCTAGTAAGGCCATACTCCAATTTTTACATCAAGGATTCAAATGCAAGAATTAAAAATATATGCAATGAACAGTCATCAACGTAAGCATCAGAAAGTTCACATTTTAGCGTTAAATGTCAGTTCAAGCGAAAGAAACATTTATTATTATTATAATTATATAGCTCCATCGCTAATAGTTCAGTAAAGCTCAAAAGCAATTCTATATATAGGTCTCCTTGAGTTTAGTTAAGCACAAAGTCCTCCACGGCAAGCATTGACTTAAGAACCCACGGGACAGCCACAAAAACCACTAGACCTTCGTTACCTTTACAACAGGTCATCTGATTAATAGGCCACCCATGGCCTTTACCATCGAGACTTCTTTAGGCATTTCACTGTAGGCAAACGTCTACATTTAAAGACTCATCTAAGCAGTTAAACCTAAGTCTCTAATCCCATTAACAACGGTGCTATCATAGCAAATTACCTGAGACTACACACACAGCTTAAGTCTCCAAAGGCCAATGCTCATTATAACTATCCGTAGGCTCCCCATCAAAGCTTACCGTAAGAGACCAAGCCTAACTTCAGCTTAATAAGCCGCTCCCTTCCCAACATCTTTCAGTAGGCCTACTTAATTATTAAAAAATGCAACCGATTATGCACAGAATTAAAATAGGCCATTTAAACATAGGCTAACGTAACATATTATTGCAATTAACGTTACAAAACAGTCACATTGTATAATCGTAAAAATCCTAGGCCTAAAAGGATTATCATGATTTTAATATGAGATCTTAGTCTAAAGCGCAAATCAACAGTTAGGCCACTTTAGTCTACTATAAATCCTTATGCATCATTGCATAGCATCAAGGCCTATTATCTTTCCTTCATTCTATCAGTGATGCAGCGGAGACTAACGGGACCACCCACGCGCCTGGGAAACAACGATTGCTAATTAATCGCCGCTCTTTGATGCGTCGACTCCTGTGTCTCTATTCCCCCCCCCACGCAGTGCATCTACAGCGTGCGTCTGGCTGTGAGAATTAGGCAATTGAACATCATCTCTATACATGTGGGCCCATGTGCATCGTACGACTAAGGTCGCGCTGACCTGCACAAAATTAGGCCTAATTAGCGCTCATAAAAGTAGGATAGAACTTAGGCCTACCACATATCTGGCGCCTCTATCGACTATCAACCTTCAAATCTAGGCCTACTATCAAATCATGATTATGTAGTCCCATAATAATTTTAACGACGTTACTTATAACTGCGCAGCTGAACATTATCCTTCCGTCGGTCCATCCACGACGGTCAATCGTTCACTGCCAATGATGTGTCACACAGACCACCCCGTTGCTCTCCCCACTCCGGCCGTACGCGAGAGAAGAGCGTGGGAAATAGGTGCCTAAAAATCACCCATGTAGATTAACTTAAAGTCCCACCGACTTTGCACAGCACTGTCATTAGCGCTTTCGAAATTAGGTCAATCAGTGAATCGTATAAAGCCTGTATTAAACTAATATTATTCATAAATCCTACATGGCCGTTTATATCCATTGCAACTCAAATAAAATGGCCAATATTATTCACCCTTCCTACACGGGCACGCGTTCCTATTTATTCTATGCCCAGACCAAGTTAATGTTAGGCCTCACAGTTTAATCATAGGCAGCACTGCAAAATTATAAGACAAAATTATGCATCGCTACTACTAAAATTAGGCCTATTGAATGGACTCAAAATTAAGTCATCATTAATCCAAATAGCCTACAAGTCTACACAGGACCAATAAGAATATTAGATCCCATGCCACAAAATCATTTAGGCCAGCCTAATTTCTCGCACAGACAGAGCTCCTATTTATTTTATGCCTAGTCCTAATAAATATTATTAGGCAACCAGTTTAACCATATAATTCCATTGCAGGCGGGAATCAGGCAAAACGGCAAAACTAATGCAAAAATTACACAGCATAACTAAATTATCGCCTATTCCTCAGCGTTAGGCTATTAAAACAAGTAGGCCTACATCCTAATTGATATAAAATGCCGAAATTTGTCTTCAAATCCTCAGAATTATATGGGCTCATCACGGCAAACTATATATATATAGGCCTAATCCCGACAGATTGCAGTTAAGCGCAATATGGGCCTTAAAGCATTCATTCAGCGCCTCTTTAAATCATCAGTTATGCATCCATACAATTATATATATATGCGATGACAATAGTTACGAATATAAAAACACTACCACAGAAATTAGGAGCATTAAAATTTAACTGTGCAAATCTCTTTAAATTATTTTTCATAAATCAGATTATAGATAAAGCGGAATATAGGCCTAATGCAAATTTCACCTCCGAGCATTAACTCAGAAACATATAGGCCTACTATTTCACCGCAGGTCATAATATCACATAATCACATCATCATGGCTAATTCCACTGCAAGTCTAAGTTCAAGGTCACATAATCGTGATCAATGGCCTTAACTAAAATAGGCAACCTTATATATACATCAACAGGTAAAACCAATATTTATATAGCGCAATGCAGGCAATGACAGTCCAGTTTTCTGTCTACAGCAGAGGCAATAATAAAATTGTCCGTCGCTGAAGTACAATGCAAGGCAATACAAATATTAATACTATGCAATACACATATGAATGCACAATATACGATGTAAAAATTCAGTTATTTACACAGTAACACACACATGTAAAACCTTCCACATGTAAATCAAAAATGTATTCATCACAATCAAAATAAAACATGGTTACAGATGCTTCTGCATTCATAATGGCCGCAAATTAAGCGGTCATTCAGCAAAGTTACCCAGCCGACGTCAGGTTTTCAGGCGGACGAAGTCCGGTCGGTTCTCCCAGCATCCTCCTGATCCGGTCCTCAGGGGGTCCATTGCGAAGCGGACAGCTCCTCAAAAGGTGCGAACTGTCGTCACAGTAGAAACAGCGTCGTTCCTCTCTTGGTGAGTTCCGACCACTGTCTCGCCTCCTCGATGATGATGGCGACCTCCGCGACCGACGCTCCTGGTTCTGCCCGTTCCGCTGGTCCCTGCTCGGCGCTGGAGCGGACCGAACAGCGAACACACGACCAACGCTGGGGTTGTCGTGGTTATCGCCCACCGGTTGTCCAAGGTTGTCGCTAGGTGGAGCCTGCTGCTGTTGTCGAAGAGGACAAAAGCGCGCTATATGGTCCGTTGCTGAACATTCGAAGCATCTCCGCGGCGATGGTCTTGCCTCCGTTTCCACTTCTCTCTGTGGTCGACTTCTACAGGCCGAGCTCAAATGACCAAGCCGATGACATAGGAAACACCGTGGAGTTCCCCGTCCATTGCCTCCATTGGCGTTCGACCATTCGTTTCTTGTTGACCCGTTCTGGCCTCTCCATGACCCGCGATTATTGTCTCTGTACTGAGGCGTCGGCACCGATTGTTTCGCTTGTTTCTCCAACTGTTCTATGCGGTGTAGCAGGGCCTCCACCACCGATTCTTCTTCTTCTCTGACAGCGTTAACACGTCCATATCGTCGTTCATTCTGTTCATGGCCACCGACTTCTGCTTTTTGATAACCATCCAACCTCATAGCTACCTTGTACGCGTCGTCGAGCGATTTCGGTTCTCGCTCCCGGATTTTCAGAGCGAGGGTCCGATCGTGAAGAGCGTCGACGAATGCTCGGACAGCAATGGCTTCGCTGTGAGCCGTCGAGGAACCCGGATAGGCGCGCGTGGAGAGACGTCGGATGTCGTCCACCAGGACGCCCATATCCTCGTCGACTTTCTGTTTCCTGGTGCTTAGCTGCGTTTGGAACAGGGCTTGTTGTTCAGCGTTGCCGTATCGTTCACGAAGTCGCTGGACCAAAGCCGTCCAAGTGTCCAGGCTATCCGCGTTCGATTCGCTCAGCAAATGGATCGCCGGTTCAACCAAGGAGACTACTAGTTGGTTCAATCTCTCCTCGTCTGTCCAATCATTGTTCTTTGCGCAAACGGAGAACTTGCGTAAGAACGCCTCCACATCGGACTTTCCGGAGTAAGACCCGAGTTTCAGCCACTGCTTTGGCTTGGTAGACGAAGGCGACGACTGTTTGACCTCGCCCTCTTTAGCTGTCGTCGACGCGGTCGGTTCTGCTTCCTTGATTGTTCCCTTTGAACCGATCGACGGTAACTCCCAGTCGCCGGTCGTTTGCGTTGCGACGGTGGTCGTCGGGACAACTTTAATAGGGCCGACTGAAGCGTTGGTAGACGTCCGTGCTCTCGTTTCACCAACCGCAGACGTCGCTTTATCATCGCCCGTCGTTTCATTCTTCTCCAGAGGTGTCGACTTCGTTACCGTCTGACATCGCGGTAATTCGGCGTCACGGCTAAATCCGAAGTTCTGCGCACCCAGGCATGAACTCATCCTCGCCGATTCCACGACCGTTGGCCACCGAGGAAAGACGGCGTCGCTTGGTCGAAGCGGGTCGAGACAGCGAGGCGGGTCGACCCAAACCCGGTTGTCGCTACTACCGTAGAAAGCGTTCGGAGCGTAGGTCGGAGCATACCTCCACGGCATGTTTGAATAGTCGGGACGAGCGTATGGTTGCATCCAGTCGACCGTTGCCATCGCCGCTGGTCCAGGAGGAAGGTCGGGTCGAGCGTAATCTCGACCAACCATGGTCGACGTTGCACGGCCGTCGAGGACATAATCAGTCACGGCCTGGTAGGTCGGCATTGCCGGCGCTGGTTGTGGAATGTCGGCCCGACTCGGTGCTATTTCCACTCTTTGTTGATCGACCTTTGCGAGCGACGCTTGAATTCTCCATTGTGGATCCGGTCGAGGATACTCGACGAGAGGAAGGGACGAAGAGGCCAAAGGGACTGGGTTGACCTTATCACCCCCCTCCCATGACAATTTATTAGCGATCGGTTTATTCACTTCAAAATTTCTAAACTCCGGTTGCCGTGCTGCATGCATTCTGTTATCAATTATTTTAACAGTTTTAGGTCTAGATTCCATTATCTTGCTGATTTCAATGTCTACACTACCATCATCAGACATTATATCCACAATATCCGCAAATTCCCTTTCCTTCCTTCTTTCAAAAGAAATTGCCATTTCGCCTGTTCTAGCATAGTCAGTTTCCTCTTCTAACCTATCATCGCCAAAATCTCTAGAACTAATTTGACCCCACTGGCTGGGACCAATTGTAACGCCCGCCCCTATCGGCCTCCCCGGAGTCGCCACTTCCGGATCCTCGCCTGATGGGACCGCGTGCTGCTGTGGACAAGCTCTAGAGATAGAGGGAGGACAGGAGGAGGTGACTTCTGGGTTCGAATCCCAACCCAGGAAAGGCGGCCAGTCTTTTCGACTACCGTACTCCCTATATGAAATTGGCGGCCTACCAGCCAATCTATCACTTCTTCGCAATATACCAGGTTGCGTGAAATCTTTAGGCCTAGCACCCAAAGTTTCCTCCAGGCCGATGGTCGAGTGGTATGGCGCGTCCGCAGTGGTAATAGCGGTGAGGTAACCAGGGTTCAAATCCACAGCAGGCTTGGGTACCGGCGACGCCTCTAGCCTTTCCAATCGTGATACCATTTCCGTCAGCGCTTCCCTGACATTATCTCTTACAGCCGAGATCTCTTCTCTTATCTCCTCTCTTACATTTGATTGCACTGAGGAAATAGCATCGCTGACATTTGATTGCACTGCCAGGACATTAAACTCCACCGTGGCAATCGCCTCTTGCGTCTCTCTGGCATTCAGTTGCAAAGACGACTGTATAGAAGTCATAGCATCATGAGTTGACTTAGCATGCGCTTGCATAGCCTCTTGTGAAGACTTAGCGTTAGTCTGTATTGCCTCGAGCAATATCTCCATAGAAGAAGGGGGCCTAGAAGGCTGAGCGGGAGTGACTGGCCTAGACTCCTCCATAGCGCTATAGAAATGACTCCTATCTTTATAGCTCACAATCAATCAAGTATTCATTCAACGTCAGTTGCACTCAATGCCATCAATGATCAAAGTCAGTAGTTTTATTTAATATTTCTTATTATTCACAATCAATTGAATCTTCAATTGACAGCAATTATGTTCAAAGCAATCAACATAAAAGTCAGTAAGTTTAATTATCAGTTCCTATCCTTTGTAAAGACACTCAATGAAAATCAAATGCAACAATTCAATGCAAACACCTACCAACCGGAGTATGCCTAAATTAAATCCCGATTGACTCTCAGGTCCCACAGCCAATTTCAGTTCAGCCCAAAATCTCTAAATAACCGATCGTATTAATTCCCCAATAAATCATACCTTATGTCCGAAGACAAGGGACAAAGCCGATCGTGTGCGAAGTACAGCGACGAAGACGATATCCAAGAGATGCGACGAAACACACAGAAAGGCGTCGAGTTTGAAACGCCCGAAAAGATCAGCTAAATCCGATGTTGATTTCTCGCAATGAACAACAATTTCGGCTATGTATCCAAGCCGTTTGAGAGAGACGCCCTTAGGCAAACATACGAACAACCGCTTCGCAACACAATTTCAGAACGCTGACGATTCGAAGCCCACGATAAATCACTCCGTGTGACAGGGCGAAGAGAGGCCTTGAATTAGTAATCCAGGAATATATCCGATGTGAGAGCGAAGGCAAAACTCGCAACGACACAGATGTATTTCTCGCAACCAGTAAACTCCTGTATTAAATCGACTCCATGTCGAGAGAGAATGAAACGCCGACAGAATTCGTGTATGCGCAACTAGTGTAAGCAGGCGCTTATCCTGGCCATGCTTCACCAACTCGATCGAGCCTAAAACTACCAAAAGCCGCAATACATCCAATTGCCTTGAAATCCTGTGCGCAACTGTCGATATAACCGATCACTCTGGGATTCGGTCAGCAACTACTCTCTCAACGTTGCGCTGCTCTTTTATAACTGCCTGACAAGGAGAGCGTCCCCCTTTCTGCGCATGACCAGCAAGCGAGCCGCGCGCGCAAACCCAGCAGCAACGCAGCTGTTTCAAGGCGGCAAGAATTAGCTGCCAGCTGCGTCCTCTCCTGTGTATCTCCGCGTCTGTCTGTAGCTCACTGTCTTTCTCCTTCTATCTCTCCTTCTGAAAAGCGCCATCTGCCGCTGATCACGTAGGCATCAAATGCACCAGTTCAACCTTGAGAAAACACACGTACACAGACCCACACGCCAACGGTGTTTCCTTCTCAATCCGTGTCCCTGCCTGTGCTTGTCTGGCTGGCTGTATTCCTCGCTCACTCTGATCATCAGACCACCTCAGAGAGCGTGCGAAAGTTTAATTACCCTCATCGACTGCAAGCGGCGCGGCCTTTGAAGACAGCGACCGACGATCGCTGAGAGCGTGTGAAAATATACCAATTAATGAAACAGCAACAGCTGCGGTGCTGCCTACACAGGCGGTCACTGTGACCTGTGTCAAACACGCATCAACATTAAAATCTAGGTCACACGAAGCACCGAAAGAAAACCATATATATATATATATCAGATCTCTGAAACCGATCAGAAATTAAATAAAATAATAATATAATAATATTATCGACCAGAAACCTGTAGCGTAGTTATACAATCGCTACACTATTCTCGGCCCTCCCTGATTTCAGGATCCCTTTAATTGGACAAATGGATCCTGAAATGCTAGTAAGGCCATACTCCAATTTTTACATCAAGGATTCAAATGCAAGAATTAAAAATATATGCAATGAACAGTCATCAACGTAAGCATCAGAAAGTTCACATTTTAGCGTTAAATGTCAGTTCAAGCGAAAGAAACATTTATTATTATTATAATTATATAGCTCCATCGCTAATAGTTCAGTAAAGCTCAAAAGCAATTCTATATATAGGTCTCCTTGAGTTTAGTTAAGCACAAAGTCCTCCACGGCAAGCATTGACTTAAGAACCCACGGGACAGCCACAAAAACCACTAGACCTTCGTTACCTTTACAACAGGTCATCTGATTAATAGGCCACCCATGGCCTTTACCATCGAGACTTCTTTAGGCATTTCACTGTAGGCAAACGTCTACATTTAAAGACTCATCTAAGCAGTTAAACCTAAGTCTCTAATCCCATTAACAACGGTGCTATCATAGCAAATTACCTGAGACTACACACACAGCTTAAGTCTCCAAAGGCCAATGCTCATTATAACTATCCGTAGGCTCCCCATCAAAGCTTACCGTAAGAGACCAAGCCTAACTTCAGCTTAATAAGCCGCTCCCTTCCCAACATCTTTCAGTAGGCCTACTTAATTATTAAAAAATGCAACCGATTATGCACAGAATTAAAATAGGCCATTTAAACATAGGCTAACGTAACATATTATTGCAATTAACGTTACAAAACAGTCACATTGTATAATCGTAAAAATCCTAGGCCTAAAAGGATTATCATGATTTTAATATGAGATCTTAGTCTAAAGCGCAAATCAACAGTTAGGCCACTTTAGTCTACTATAAATCCTTATGCATCATTGCATAGCATCAAGGCCTATTATCTTTCCTTCATTCTATCAGTGATGCAGCGGAGACTAACGGGACCACCCACGCGCCTGGGAAACAACGATTGCTAATTAATCGCCGCTCTTTGATGCGTCGACTCCTGTGTCTCTATTCCCCCCCCCACGCAGTGCATCTACAGCGTGCGTCTGGCTGTGAGAATTAGGCAATTGAACATCATCTCTATACATGTGGGCCCATGTGCATCGTACGACTAAGGTCGCGCTGACCTGCACAAAATTAGGCCTAATTAGCGCTCATAAAAGTAGGATAGAACTTAGGCCTACCACATATCTGGCGCCTCTATCGACTATCAACCTTCAAATCTAGGCCTACTATCAAATCATGATTATGTAGTCCCATAATAATTTTAACGACGTTACTTATAACTGCGCAGCTGAACATTATCCTTCCGTCGGTCCATCCACGACGGTCAATCGTTCACTGCCAATGATGTGTCACACAGACCACCCCGTTGCTCTCCCCACTCCGGCCGTACGCGAGAGAAGAGCGTGGGAAATAGGTGCCTAAAAATCACCCATGTAGATTAACTTAAAGTCCCACCGACTTTGCACAGCACTGTCATTAGCGCTTTCGAAATTAGGTCAATCAGTGAATCATATAAAGCCTGTATTAAACTAATATTATTCATAAATCCTACATGGCCGTTTATATCCATTGCAACTCAAATAAAATGGCCAATATTATTCACCCTTCCTACACGGGCACGCGTTCCTATTTATTCTATGCCCAGACCAAGTTAATGTTAGGCCTCACAGTTTAATCATAGGCAGCACTGCAAAATTATAAGACAAAATTATGCATCGCTACTACTAAAATTAGGCCTATTGAATGGACTCAAAATTAAGTCATCATTAATCCAAATAGCCTACAAGTCTACACAGGACCAATAAGAATATTAGATCCCATGCCACAAAATCATTTAGGCCAGCCTAATTTCTCGCACAGACAGAGCTCCTAATTATTTTATGCCTAGTCCTAATAAATATTATTAGGCAACCAGTTTAACCATATAATTCCATTGCAGGCGGGAATCAGGCAAAACGGCAAAACTAATGCAAAAATTACACAGCATAACTAAATTATCGCCTATTCCTCAGCGTTAGGCTATTAAAACAAGTAGGCCTACATCCTAATTGATATAAAATGCCGAAATTTGTCTTCAAATCCTCAGAATTATATGGGCTCATCACGGCAAACTATATATATATAGGCCTAATCCCGACAGATTGCAGTTAAGCGCAATATGGGCCTTAAAGCATTCATTCAGCGCCTCTTTAAATCATCAGTTATGCATCCATACAATTATATATATATGCGATGACAATAGTTACGAATATAAAAACACTACCACAGAAATTAGGAGCATTAAAATTTAACTGTGCAAATCTCTTTAAATTATTTTTCATAAATCAGATTATAGATAAAGCGGAATATAGGCCTAATGCAAATTTCACCTCCGAGCATTAACTCAGAAACATATAGGCCTACTATTTCACCGCAGGTCATAATATCACATAATCACATCATCATGGCTAATTCCACTGCAAGTCTAAGTTCAAGGTCACATAATCGTGATCAATGGCCTTAACTAAAATAGGCAACCTTATATATACATCAACAGGTAAAACCAATATTTATATAGCGCAATGCAGGCAATGACAGTCCAGTTTTCTGTCTACAGCAGAGGCAATAATAAAATTGTCCGTCGCTGAAGTACAATGCAAGGCAATACAAATATTAATACTATGCAATACACATATGAATGCACAATATACGATGTAAAAATTCAGTTATTTACACAGTAACACACACATGTAAAACCTTCCACATGTAAATCAAAAATGTATTCATCACAATCAAAATAAAACATGGTTACAGATGCTTCTGCATTCATAATGGCCGCAAATTAAGCGGTCATTCAGCAAAGTTACCCAGCCGACGTCAGGTTTTCAGGCGGACGAAGTCCGGTCGGTTCTCCCAGCATCCTCCTTGTAGCGGTTGAATGCTTCTTGCCAAACAAAACCTATTAAACAATGCTATGTATAATGATTAATGTAGGTAAGAATTAAGCTAGACAATATGTGGCGTATGGTAGATTATAATTAATATTACTTGTGGCATTAAGTTAGATAATAATAATAGCGCTACAACAATTCTTGAACATGCGCTACAACAATTGACTCAACATTACTGAGCGGCGGAAACCAGCGTTAACGAAAGCAGACGACAGGCAGTCATCGATGGAGCTGAGCAAGGCGATGGTCGAAAAGATATTTCGAACGATGGCGTCTGTCGGCAAATACGGAGCCAATCGTTGGTAATTCGAATATCTGGAACTTGATTTATGGGTGTGGAAAGCGACACGTTGTCGACTTGTCCCACTGTCGAACTTTGAGACGTTTGAAGCGAAGTTCCGAGGCGAAGCGAGTGAACTGTGCGAAGCAGTGTGACTCTAACTGGCGACGATTTGCGAATCGGTCGAACGTTGAAGTTGGGATCGAACTCTGAAGCGATCCGTGGTGAAACATTTGCAGCAAGACGAGGAGGAAGAATCGGTTGAGCGACGGGTGAATTCCTATGCTCGACGAAATCCGAGGAAGAAGGAGAAACACGCTGGGTTACTGTTTCAAGCTACAGTACCCATCGACAAGCAACTACCGAGAAATCTGGACTGACGGCAATTGAGAAGATCGCGACCTTCTTCAACTTTCCCTTCAATCCATTCCCGCGGAAGTGAAAAGCATTTCTACATCCACCAGAAAGGACGATGTGGAAAGATAAGAAATAAACATAATATTATTATAATTAATACGCCACAAATAGGTAGATAAGATTCTTTTCTTTGAATTGCATTTATTGATTGAAATGTTATTTTATATTATATCTTTATATGAATCACAGTCTCATTTGTTCTAGGTCGTAGGTTGCTATTATATCATTATTCACCCAACAGCCTCTGAGCATAAAGTTCACCCTTAATATTCTAGACTTAATAAATCCTGAATAGGCCTATAGGGGTAGTGACAAGAGTGGGGGCCCACGCCGGGATATTTTAGACAGTTGAAAATGTCATTTGAGTATTGTTATAGTGGCAAACTTTGAACAATTGTTGCTAGTGATTATTAGAGAGACAATTTGAACTGATTGGCATCTGAGTTGAAGTAGTACATTGCTTATTGAAAAGTGCACAATAGGTTGTGTAAGCTTTTAGGTATTAGCTTTTGTGGAACTGAATTTCTCTTTGTAGAATTGAACAATTTCTATCTGTTAGAAATTTATATAGTGCACGTTGTAGCCTATATTTTGTGTCAAGTGGAAAATAATAAGTAAGACAGTAAGGATGTCTGTAAGTGATTTCGAAGCTTGGTTGGAAATTGCCAAACGGATGAACATGGAAGGGGACGAGACACGCGCCTTTGTCAAAGAAAGACAGGCAGAGTGGAGACAAGATAGAGCGACTGAGAGAGAGATCGCTAAAGAGATGAAATTAGCTGAAGCAGCAGCAGAAGTCAAGAGACTTGAGATAGAAGCAAGAAAAGCAGAGATGGAAGCTGAAGCGGCAGCAGAAACGAGAAAGGCTGAAGCAGAAGCAGAAACGAGAAAAGCTGAAACAGAGGCTGCAATGCAAGCAAAGAAGGCTGAAGTGGAATTGGAAGCAATCAGGAGTGCTGAAGCAGAAGCCAGATTGAATCGTGAAGCAGCAGAAGCCAGAGAACAGCGCGAACACCAGCTAGAAATAAAGAGACTTGAAGCACAGGTGAGGATGCGTGAAATTGATTCAAGAGGGGGACCAAACCGAGAGCACGAGAATGACTACATGAGGATCGGTGATGGTCAGCAACAGGGAGATCACCGAGAAAACAATAAAGGAATCAGGAATATCAAATTTCCTATATTCAACGAGTCCAAGGATTGTTTAGATGCCTACTTGTTGAGATTCGAGAGAACATGTGTAGCGTATGAAATCAGAAAAGAAGTTTGGTCGCTAACGTTAGCGAGACATTTGGAAGGCAGAGCACTGGAAGTGTACCAAAGGTTGTCTGCAGATGAAGTGCAAGATTATGAGTGTTTGAAGACTCAGCTTTTGAAGAGATTTCAACTGACAGAAGGTGGTTATCGAAACAAGTTCAAAACCAGTAAAATGGAATCAGGAGAGACACCTTCTAGTTTTGTGCATAGATTGAGGAGGTACATGCAACAGTGGTTGGCACAAGCGGGATTTGAGAGAACTTATGAAGGAGTGGAAGATCTCTTGTTGAAAGACCAGTTTTACCTTACATGCAGTACTGAACTTCGTATGTTTATAAAAGAGAAAGGCAAGATGAGTTTGAAGGACATGTTGGTTTGTGCGGAATCACACATTGAAGCACACGGTTACAAATACAGCGAGCAGTCTGCAAAATCAGACGTGAAATTCCATGGTGACAGGTTGAACGGTAGACCGTTTGAACACAGACCCAAGGAACAGTCTGGGTACAACCTGAACAGGAGTAGAAGCGATGTGAAGATAAATCAGGGTACACATCAAAACCGAGGGTTCAGCAGGGAAAGAGAAGCTGCAACTGGACATAAGATTACTTGCTTTTTCTGTGGAGAACAAAACCATAAGGCATATCAATGCCCAAAGAAGAACAGGGGTACATTTAAACACACTGCAGCAGCAGTACAAATATTTGAAAGTCGAGCACACTTGGTTAAGCCAGAAAGTGAAATACAGAGAGTGGCTGAAGTTACAAGAGGAGAACAACAGATGAAACAAGGTGAACATAGTAAAATACCACCAATGTACATGGCAGCCAGTGCAATGGTGATAAAAGACAATGATGGATGTATTAGTCTTGAAGACAAGAGTGAATACCAAGTAACAGTTAATGGAAACTTAGTGGGATGCTTATACGACACAGGCGCAAGTTGCTGTATCGTAAAACGTTCTTTGATAAATGAAGAAGCATTGACTGGTGAAGAAACACATTGTGTTTTAGTTGACGGAAGTTTAAGATGTTTCCCGTTGGCTAAAGTGTACATAGAGAGTGAACACTTTAATGGTGAAGTACAAGCTATGGTGATGGAACAGCCGATAAAACCAGTAATAATTGGAAAAATCAAAGGATTGAAGTACATGGTTAAAGATGAGAGAAATGAGAGTGTGACAAATCATGAGCCAAAAGAAATAATTGAGAATTGTACTGAAGTGGAAAACAAAGGAATATTGATTAGAAAAACAGGACATGAAGAAAGACCTGTTGGTGTAAAGAAGACAGTAAGATTTTCTGACAATGTGATAAGGAATCAAGATGAAAAAATAATGACAGTAGCGGTTGTGGAAACAAGAGCAGAAGCTAAAAAGGTAGCTAAATATAAACCATTGAAAGTTGCGGAAATGCCGAACTTGAATGTATCAGTGAAAGAGATACAGGAGTTGCAGAGTCAAGATGAAACTATGAAGAAACAAATGGAAAGAGCAATTGAATGGGATGATAACGAAGACAACATAGAAGATAATCCATATGTGATAAAGAAGGGATTGTTGTATAAAAGATACAAAGAAGCACAGAAGGATGAGGTGAAATGGCAACTAATGGTACCTAAACCATTGAGGGATAAAGTGTTAGCCGTAGCACACAATTCATTGTTATCAGCTCACCTAGGAATGAGGAAAACACACGATAAGATTCTGAATGAATTCTATTGGCCTGGAATAGGACAAGATATACGGAGGTATGTGTTGAGTTGTGACATTTGTCAAAAATCAGTTGACAAGAAGGTGAACCACAAGGCGCCCATGGGTCATCTACCTGTATTAGATGTACCATTCAAACACATATGCATAGACATAATCGGAGAAGTTAACCCTATGTCTGCAAGGGGTTACCGATATATATTGACCATCATAGATTTGAGTACAAGGTATCCGGAAGCTATTCCATTGAAAGGAATTAGTACTGAGGAGGTTGCAGAAGCTTTGTTTGGATTCTATTGTCGTATGGGAGTACCACAGAAGATCCATACTGATCGTGGAAGCCAGTTCACTTCTGAACTCATGGCTGAAGTAAATAAGATGCTATTGATAAAACACACCATGACGAGTCCATACCATGCAATGGGCAATGGATGTGTAGAAAGACTTAATGGAACCATCAAAGCGACGTTGAGGAAGTTGATTGGTGAACAAGCGAAAGAATGGGATCGTTATATAGCTCCATTACTGTTTGCGTTGAGAGACACAGTACATGAGAGTCACGGTTTCACACCATTCGAACTAATATTCGGTAGATCGTGCAGAGGACCAGTGCAAATATTAAAAGAGTTATGGACCAATGAGACAGTGGAAGAAGAAGTGAAAGACGTGTATACGTATATGCAGGATTTGCGAGAAAGGATTGAAGAGACTTGTGATATGGCACAGAAGGCGATACACAAGGCGAATGCTAAAAACAAGAAATATTATGACAGGAAAGCAAGATACCGGAAGTTGGAAATAGGCGATAAGGTGTTGTTACTATTGCCTAGTTGTAAGAACAAGATGTTAGTGAAGTGGCAAGGGCCATATGTTGTAAGAGAGAAGATTGGAGACTATGACTACAGAGTTGAAATCGAGAAAGGAAAGATAAAGACATATCACATTAATATATTGAAGAAATATCACGAAAGAGAAGATGCCGAAACGGTAGCATACATATCAGCAGTGGTATATGATGGAAAAGTAGGAGAAGATGAAGAAGAAGAGATATTGGATTTGTATGTGAGTGAACAAACAGAGACCTATGAAGATGTAGATATAAATCCTAATTTGGATGAAGAACAAAAAGGAGAATTGAGAAAACTACTAAAGAAATACGAAGATATTTTCACAGACAAGCCTGGGAGAACAGACTTAGTGAAGCATGAAATACATTTGACGAGTGAAGAGCCAGTAAGACAAAGAGCGTATCCAACACCATACCATTTGCAAAAAGAAATAGATAAGGAGATCCAGACGATGTTGGACAATAAGGTGATAGAAAGATCAGAGGCAGCTTATGCAGCACCTCTGGTGGTTGTCAAGAAATCCGATGGAAGTAACAGGCTGTGTTGCAATTACAAACAGCTGAACAAATTGACAATATTTGATCCTGAGCCTATGATGACAAACGAAGATATTTTTAATAAGTTGAGTGGGAGTAGAATTTACAGCAAGTTCGATTTCTGCAAGGGTTATTGGCAGATCCCTATGAGTCCAGAATCGAAAGACTACACTACATTTGTATGTGCCAATGGAATATACAAATTCAATGTTATGCCATTCGGATTGATTAACAGTGCGTCCAGTTATAACCGATTAATTAGGAAGATTCTTCACGGAACAGAAAATCTTGAAAGTTATGTCGACGATATACTAGCGCATAATAAAGGATGGAGAGAACACTTGAAGACATTGGAGATATTTTTCGAAAGAGTCAGACAAGCGAATTTGACATTGAAGCCAAAGAAGTGTTCTATAGGATATGAAAAGATTGACTTTTTGGGACATACATTGAACAAGGATGACATAA
This sequence comes from Lumbricus terrestris, assembly GCA_949752735.1. Classification (NCBI taxonomy): domain Eukaryota; kingdom Metazoa; phylum Annelida; class Clitellata; order Crassiclitellata; family Lumbricidae; genus Lumbricus; species Lumbricus terrestris. The sequence goes on from CATKHU010000040.1 coordinate 41,563, forward strand.
GTCCAAAGGATAAATCAGTTGATAAAATAGTAGACATGCCACGTCCAAAGACAAAGAAACAAGTCAGGAGTTTTCTTGGAGCGATAAACTATTATCGTAAGTTCATACCACACTGTGCAGAGATCATGGCACCGTTGAGCGATTTGACGAAGAAGATGGCACCTGGAGTAGTTGAATGGAACGAAGAACTGGAAGCAAGTTTTACGATGTTGAAGAGTGAATTGGCAAAGGAACCAATTCTGAAATTACCAAACCTGGAGAAAGAGTTTATTCTTCAGACGGATGCAAGTGGAAGCGGAATAGGATGTGTAATAATGCAGCAATACGAGGGGATGAACCATCCCATAGCGTATGCCAGCAGGAAACTCTTGGAACGTGAGAGAAGGTACTCAGTAGAGGAAAGGGAATGCTTATCGATCATGTGGGGAGTTAGTAGGTTCGATCGATACCTTTGTGGAAAGAAATTCATAATCGAGACAGATCATTGCGGATTGCAATACATGAGAGAGAATAGGATGAAAAATGCAAGGGTGATGAGATGGAGTTTGGCCCTCCAAAATTATTCTTTTAGCATAAGATACATCAAGGGGTCCAACAATGTCATGTCCGACTACCTGAGTAGAGGATTAGAGTAGGATGTAATAAGGTAGATGTATAGTTGTAAATAAGTAAGTGAAGTATAGTAGTTATGCATGATATCTAAAGTAAGTTAAAGAAGTTTATTAGGTTAGTTTGTCAAGTAGGTGAGTTTGATAAAGCCTGTAAACAGACTTTTGAAGGAGGGGCATTTGTAGCGGTTGAATGCTTCTTGCCAAACAAAACCTATTAAACAATGCTATGTATAATGATTAATGTAGGTAAGAATTAAGCTAGACAATATGTGGCGTATGGTAGATTATAATTAATATTACTTGTGGCATTAAGTTAGATAATAATAATAGCGCTACAACAATTCTTGAACATGCGCTACAACAATTGACTCAACATTACTGAGCGGCGGAAACCAGCGTTAACGAAAGCAGACGACAGGCAGTCATCGATGGAGCTGAGCAAGGCGATGGTCGAAAAGATATTTCGAACGATGGCGTCTGTCGGCAAATACGGAGCCAATCGTTGGTAATTCGAATATCTGGAACTTGATTTATGGGTGTGGAAAGCGACACGTTGTCGACTTGTCCCACTGTCGAACTTTGAGACGTTTGAAGCGAAGTTCCGAGGCGAAGCGAGTGAACTGTGCGAAGCAGTGTGACTCTAACTGGCGACGATTTGCGAATCGGTCGAACGTTGAAGTTGGGATCGAACTCTGAAGCGATCCGTGGTGAAACATTTGCAGCAAGACGAGGAGGAAGAATCGGTTGAGCGACGGGTGAATTCCTATGCTCGACGAAATCCGAGGAAGAAGGAGAAACACGCTGGGTTACTGTTTCAAGCTACAGTACCCATCGACAAGCAACTACCGAGAAATCTGGACTGACGGCAATTGAGAAGATCGCGACCTTCTTCAACTTTCCCTTCAATCCATTCCCGCGGAAGTGAAAAGCATTTCTACATCCACCAGAAAGGACGATGTGGAAAGATAAGAAATAAACATAATATTATTATAATTAATACGCCACAAATAGGTAGATAAGATTCTTTTCTTTGAATTGCATTTATTGATTGAAATGTTATTTTATATTATATCTTTATATGAATCACAGTCTCATTTGTTCTAGGTCGTAGGTTGCTATTATATCATTATTCACCCAACAGCCTCTGAGCATAAAGTTCACCCTTAATATTCTAGACTTAATAAATCCTGAATAGGCCTATAGGGGTAGTGACACTCCTGATCCGGTCCTCAGGGGGTCCATTGCGAAGCGGACAGCTCCTCAAAAGGTGCGAACTGTCGTCACAGTAGAAACAGCGTCGTTCCTCTCTTGGTGAGTTCCGACCACTGTCTCGCCTCCTCGACGATGATGGCGACCTCCGCGACCGACGCTCCTGGTTCTGCCCGTTCCGCTGGTCCCTGCTCGGCGCTGGAGCGGACCGAACAGCGAACACACGACCAACGCTGGGGTTGTCGTGGTTATCGCCCACCGGTTGTCCAAGGTTGTCGCTAGGTGGAGCCTGCTGCTGTTGTCGAAGAGGACAAAAGCGCGCTATATGGTCCGTTGCTGAACATTCGAAGCATCTCCGCGGCGATGGTCTTGCCTCCGTTTCCACTTCTCTCTGTGGTCGACTTCTACAGGCCGAGCTCAAATGACCAAGCCGATGACATAGGAAACACCGTGGAGTTCCCCGTCCATTGCCTCCATTGGCGTTCGACCATTCGTTTCTTGTTGACCCGTTCTGGCCTCTCCATGACCCGCGATTATTGTCTCTGTACTGAGGCGTCGGCACCGATTGTTTCGCTTGTTTCTCCAACTGTTCTATGCGGTGTAGCAGGGCCTCCACCACCGATTCTTCTTCTTCTCTGACAGCGTTAACACGTCCATATCGTCGTTCATTCTGTTCATGGCCACCGACTTCTGCTTTTTGATAACCATCCAACCTCATAGCTACCTTGTACGCGTCGTCGAGCGATTTCGGTTCTCGCTCCCGGATTTTCAGAGCGAGGGTCCGATCGTGAAGAGCGTCGACGAATGCTCGGACAGCAATGGCTTCGCTGTGAGCCGTCGAGGAACCCGGATAGGCGCGCGTGGAGAGACGTCGGATGTCGTCCACCAGGACGCCCATATCCTCGTCGACTTTCTGTTTCCTGGTGCTTAGCTGCGTTTGGAACAGGGCTTGTTGTTCAGCGTTGCCGTATCGTTCACGAAGTCGCTGGACCAAAGCCGTCCAAGTGTCCAGGCTATCCGCGTTCGATTCGCTCAGCAAATGGATCGCCGGTTCAACCAAGGAGACTACTAGTTGGTTCAATCTCTCCTCGTCTGTCCAATCATTGTTCTTTGCGCAAACGGAGAACTTGCGTAAGAACGCCTCCACATCGGACTTTCCGGAGTAAGACCCGAGTTTCAGCCACTGCTTTGGCTTGGTAGACGAAGGCGACGACTGTTTGACCTCGCCCTCTTTAGCTGTCGTCGACGCGGTCGGTTCTGCTTCCTTGATTGTTCCCTTTGAACCGATCGACGGTAACTCCCAGTCGCCGGTCGTTTGCGTTGCGACGGTGGTCGTCGGGACAACTTTAATAGGGCCGACTGAAGCGTTGGTAGACGTCCGTGCTCTCGTTTCACCAACCGCAGACGTCGCTTTATCATCGCCCGTCGTTTCATTCTTCTCCAGAGGTGTCGACTTCGTTACCGTCTGACATCGCGGTAATTCGGCGTCACGGCTAAATCCGAAGTTCTGCGCACCCAGGCATGAACTCATCCTCGCCGATTCCACGACCGTTGGCCACCGAGGAAAGACGGCGTCGCTTGGTCGAAGCGGGTCGAGACAGCGAGGCGGGTCGACCCAAACCCGGTTGTCGCTACTACCGTAGAAAGCGTTCGGAGCGTAGGTCGGAGCATACCTCCACGGCATGTTTGAATAGTCGGGACGAGCGTATGGTTGCATCCAGTCGACCGTTGCCATCGCCGCTGGTCCAGGAGGAAGGTCGGGTCGAGCGTAATCTCGACCAACCATGGTCGACGTTGCACGGCCGTCGAGGACATAATCAGTCACGGCCTGGTAGGTCGGCATTGCCGGCGCTGGTTGTGGAATGTCGGCCCGACTCGGTGCTATTTCCACTCTTTGTTGATCGACCTTTGCGAGCGACGCTTGAATTCTCCATTGTGGATCCGGTCGAGGATACTCGACGAGAGGAAGGGACGAAGAGGCCAAAGGGACTGGGTTGACCTTATCACCCCCCTCCCATGACAATTTATTAGCGATCGGTTTATTCACTTCAAAATTTCTAAACTCCGGTTGCCGTGCTGCATGCATTCTGTTATCAATTATTTTAACAGTTTTAGGTCTAGATTCCATTATCTTGCTGATTTCAATGTCTACACTACCATCATCAGACATTATATCCACAATATCCGCAAATTCCCTTTCCTTCCTTCTTTCAAAAGAAATTGCCATTTCGCCTGTTCTAGCATAGTCAGTTTCCTCTTCTAACCTATCATCGCCAAAATCTCTAGAACTAATTTGACCCCACTGGCTGGGACCAATTGTAACGCCCGCCCCTATCGGCCTCCCCGGAGTCGCCACTTCCGGATCCTCGCCTGATGGGACCGCGTGCTGCTGTGGACAAGCTCTAGAGATAGAGGGAGGACAGGAGGAGGTGACTTCTGGGTTCGAATCCCAACCCAGGAAAGGCGGCCAGTCTTTTCGACTACCGTACTCCCTATATGAAATTGGCGGCCTACCAGCCAATCTATCACTTCTTCGCAATATACCAGGTTGCGTGAAATCTTTAGGCCTAGCACCCAAAGTTTCCTCCAGGCCGATGGTCGAGTGGTATGGCGCGTCCGCAGTGGTAATAGCGGTGAGGTAACCAGGGTTCAAATCCACAGCAGGCTTGGGTACCGGCGACGCCTCTAGCCTTTCCAATCGTGATACCATTTCCGTCAGCGCTTCCCTGACATTATCTCTTACAGCCGAGATCTCTTCTCTTATCTCCTCTCTTACATTTGATTGCACTGAGGAAATAGCATCGCTGACATTTGATTGCACTGCCAGGACATTAAACTCCACCGTGGCAATCGCCTCTTGCGTCTCTCTGGCATTCAGTTGCAAAGACGACTGTATAGAAGTCATAGCATCATGAGTTGACTTAGCATGCGCTTGCATAGCCTCTTGTGAAGACTTAGCGTTAGTCTGTATTGCCTCGAGCAATATCTCCATAGAAGAAGGGGGCCTAGAAGGCTGAGCGGGAGTGACTGGCCTAGACTCCTCCATAGCGCTATAGAAATGACTCCTATCTTTATAGCTCACAATCAATCAAGTATTCATTCAACGTCAGTTGCACTCAATGCCATCAATGATCAAAGTCAGTAGTTTTATTTAATATTTCTTATTATTCACAATCAATTGAATCTTCAATTGACAGCAATTATGTTCAAAGCAATCAACATAAAAGTCAGTAAGTTTAATTATCAGTTCCTATCCTTTGTAAAGACACTCAATGAAAATCAAATGCAACAATTCAATGCAAACACCTACCAACCGGAGTATGCCTAAATTAAATCCCGATTGACTCTCAGGTCCCACAGCCAATTTCAGTTCAGCCCAAAATCTCTAAATAACCGATCGTATTAATTCCCCAATAAATCATACCTTATGTCCGAAGACAAGGGACAAAGCCGATCGTGTGCGAAGTACAGCGACGAAGACGATATCCAAGAGATGCGACGAAACACACAGAAAGGCGTCGAGTTTGAAACGCCCGAAAAGATCAGCTAAATCCGATGCTGATTTCTCGCAATGAACAACAATTTCGGCTATGTATCCAAGCCGTTTGAGAGAGACGCCCTTAGGCAAACATACGAACAACCGCTTCGCAACACAATTTCAGAACGCTGACGATTCGAAGCCCACGATAAATCACTCCGTGTGACAGGGCGAAGAGAGGCCTTGAATTAGTAATCCAGGAATATATCCGATGTGAGAGCGAAGGCAAAACTCGCAACGACACAGATGTATTTCTCGCAACCAGTAAACTCCTGTATTAAATCGACTCCATGTCGAGAGAGAATGAAACGCCGACAGAATTCGTGTATGCGCAACTAGTGTAAGCAGGCGCTTATCCTGGCCATGCTTCACCAACTCGATCGAGCCTAAAACTACCAAAAGCCGCAATACATCCAATTGCCTTGAAATCCTGTGCGCAACTGTCGATATAACCGATCACTCTGGGATTCGGTCAGCAACTACTCTCTCAACGTTGCGCTGCTCTTTTATAACTGCCTGACAAGGAGAGCGTCCCCCTTTCTGCGCATGACCAGCAAGCGAGCCGCGCGCGCAAACCCAGCAGCAACGCAGCTGTTTCAAGGCGGCAAGAATTAGCTGCCAGCTGCGTCCTCTCCTGTGTATCTCCGCGTCTGTCTGTAGCTCACTGTCTTTCTCCTTCTATCTCTCCTTCTGAAAAGCGCCATCTGCCGCTGATCACGTAGGCATCAAATGCACCAGTTCAACCTTGAGAAAACACACGTACACAGACCCACACGCCAACGGTGTTTCCTTCTCAATCCGTGTCCCTGCCTGTGCTTGTCTGGCTGGCTGTATTCCTCGCTCACTCTGATCATCAGACCACCTCAGAGAGCGTGCGAAAGTTTAATTACCCTCATCGACTGCAAGCGGCGCGGCCTTTGAAGACAGCGACCGACGATCGCTGAGAGCGTGTGAAAATATACCAATTAATGAAACAGCAACAGCTGCGGTGCTGCCTACACAGGCGGTCACTGTGACCTGTGTCAAACACGCATCAACATTAAAATCTAGGTCACACGAAGCACCGAAAGAAAACCATATATATATATATATCAGATCTCTGAAACCGATCAGAAATTAAATAAAATAATAATATAATAATATTATCGACCAGAAACCTGTAGCGTAGTTATACAATCGCTACAGCTCCACTACCCGCTACACTTTCAGTTAGGGACTTAACTCTTGCCTCATTCTCTTCTTGGCGAGAATTCAGTCTGCCCTGTTGTACAGAAACCTGGCCTAATTCATCGGTTAAACTGGTTAGAATATCAGCCTGGCGCTCCATAAATTGTTCTATAGTTGCCATTTGTCGGTATATTAAAACCAGGTCAGGGTTTGCTGAATGGTCAGTCGTTCCCATATCAACCGTTTCTTCAGGACATCTCCTGTCCTCCTCGTGTCCTGTTTCCATCTGTAGTACCCCGTCTGAGTCACTGTCCGAGTCCATCGGGTTTTAATAGCAATAATTAATACACAGTTTCCTTATTTAAGCGTTATTTATTGTACAATTAATCGGGTGACTGTCCGTCGCTCATTATCAATTATTTGTACAGTAGTAGAAACGAAATCAATAGTAATGAGTCGCTATCAAGGTCTTCTAAATACTAACTATGCTCCTTTACTAATTTAAGATTTATTCTCCCAGTTCACAGACTGAGTAGATTCAATTAAACAGCGTCAAAATTAGCAATGCAAGTTTTATCGATTCACACTTAATTCTGGTTCGAGCTCAATAGGTTAGCATGGCAATACTTCCCTGTTCCATTGATATATTCAAGACAGCCGATTCACGTTTCCCGTCTTGTAAGATTTATTGTGTCTTCAGCCAACGTCACAATTTCTTCCATAAAATTTCGATTATTCGTTTAATCGGTGCCCGAAACGATTCACCATCATTTATCGACAAACCAATTACCAAGGAACCTTGTCCTCCTGGTTCTGGAAACTTGCCGGAGCCGGATCTGTATAATTTTACCACAATTTAAGAAATCGATCGACATAGGTGTCACCCGTTCAATTTCCTTGTCCAGACTGACAGTTTGCGCGTTAATTTTGCCTAAGAAGACCGCTTCTTGGCGCCTAAAACATCGCGTGATGTCCAACCAATCAGAAATCGCACGTGGCGGAATATTCCATTGGTAAATGCATGGGGAAGCTAAAAATAGCGATGACCGCATCGATTTGCGCTAAGCATAGCACCCATGAATTCGCAATAGAAATAGCGGCCTTACTTAAGTAAATAAGTAAGGTAGCCAGTAGCAACCTGGTTCGCTACAGTAACTCGACCAAGTCGAGTCGATCGAAAAATCGTCGACTCGATCGACTTGCAAGTCGAGTCGATCGTGAGTCTTGCCAAGTCGAATCGATCGAAAAATCGTCGACTCGATCGACTTGCAAGTCGAGTCGGTCGTTCGTTTTCCTTTGTCGAGTTTTATCGACTCGACTTAGAAATATTTTTATTTACTATTTCTTGAAGTCTCAAAGTGACCTGCGTGATAATAATGACGTAGTTCAGTTTTTGCACACAAGTACAGCTAATGACCCTTTTGGCAGCTGGCGATTTCGTGTTAGTGGAACTGGGAAAGTTGACTATAATAGACGTAGGCTACGTTTTGGATATGAGTTGAACGAGTACAGGGCCGGATACAAGAAATTTTGGAAGTGGGGTCCAAACGTTATTGTCTTGGGTCGACAAAAATTTCGTTGGTCTTCCGTCAAAAAATCTTTTTTAAGACTATCCCCAAAAAACTTCTAATAATCCGTGGCAACTCCGGTTATTCTAAATCTGATGGCTTTTTAGTCACGTGCTACTTTCTCTCTCACCTTCCTGTTCCCGTTGCGTTGATTTACAGCTTCTTTTAACCTGATGGGGAGGATCACGTCCTATGCAAATCTCTGAATGGGAGCATGGCCGGATTGGCCCCTTGGATCCGCCTCTGAATGAGTATGATAAAGATCTGTTATTATAGGCCTGTTTAGGGCCTACATGTGGATGTTAATTTTTAGAATATAAAACGGAGCCTTTTGTGACGTCACTTCGATTATGATGCAATTCTACAATTAAGCAAGTTCAATGAGAACGCGAAATTAGGCCTATTGTGACGTCACTTCGATCAGGGTACAGATCTACTATCATACAATTTTTGAGAATACAAAACTATGCCTATTGTAATTTGTAACGTCACTCTGATTATGATACAATTTTATTATTACATAAGTTCATTTCAAGAATTAAAAAACTTGGGACGTCACTTCGATAATGTACTATTGCAGAAGTACGTTTTGCGAATATAAACAAGGCCTATTGTGACGTCACTTCAATTATTATAGCCTACAGATCTTCCAGTAGAGATGTTCATTTTGGGAATGTAGAACTGGGCTTTTTATGACGTCACTTCGATTTTGATACAATTCTTCTATTAAAACAAGTTCACTGAGAAAACAAAATTAGGCCTGTTATGGTGTCATTTCGATTGTGATACAGACCTACTATCATTTTATTTCATTTTCATAATACAAACTAGGTCTGTTTTAACGCAACATCGCTCTGATTATGATACAAATCTATCATACGTTCAGCTTGAGCATATAAAACTATACCGGTAGTACATCGTGACGTCACTTCGATCATGATACAGACCTACTATTAAAGTTCATTTTGTGAATAAACTATGCCTATTGTGACGTCACTTCGATTATGATACAGGTTTACTATTATAGAAGAGTATAAGCAAGGCCTATTGTGACGTCACTTCGATTATTACACAGATCTACTGTAATAATTATTGAAGTTCATTTTCAGAATCTAAAACGAGGCCTATAATGGTGACGTCACTAGGATTTCAGTGCAAATCTACTATCGAATAAATTCAATTCGAAATTAGGCTTATTGTGACGTCACACAGATTATGACACAGATCTACTATCGTATAATTTCATTTTGAGATCACATAACTGCATACATAGGTGCAATCACGTCCTAAAAGTTGGGAGGGGGACCATAATGAATCACGTCCTAAAAGTTGGGAGGGGGGACCATAATGAATCACGTCCTAAAAGTTGGGGGCCCATAATAATAAAGTTAGGGGACCACTCAAAAGTTGGGGGGACGCGTCCCGTGGGTCCCATAGGGTGGTTGCGCCTATGACTGCATAGGTGAGCAAGAGACAAAACTAGGCCAAGTCGATCGATCGTCGCGCGAGCCAAGTCGATCGTAGTCCACGACTCGATCGGCTGCGGGGTATTGTTGCGAACTTGGGTTTGCCGATCGTTTATGTTCCACCGCCGACTGTATTGAGTGTATTGGCGGCGTCTCTTTGAAGTCGGTCGCCGCTCGGCCTAGTATTATCGGCCGCGACCGCGGTATGCTTTATGTGCCCCTTCCCCCCGCAGCGCGATCGTTTATGTTCCACCGCCGACTGTATTGAGTGTATTGGCGGCGTCTCTTTGAAGTCGGTCGCCGCTCGGCCTAGTATTATCGGCCGCGACCGCGGTATGCTTTATGTGCCCCTTCCCCCGCAGCGCGATCGTTTATGTTCCACCGCCGACTGTATTGAGTGTATTGGCGGCGTCTCTTTGAAGTCGGTCGCCGCTCGGCCTAGTATTATCGGCCGCGACCGCGGTATGCTTTATGTGCCCCTTCCCCCCGCAGCGCGATCGTTTATGTTCCACCGCCGACTGTATTGAGTGTATTGGCGGCGTCTCTTTGAAGTCGGTCGCCGCTCGGCCTAGTATTATCGGCCGCGACCGCGGTATGCTTTATGTGCCCCTTCCCCCCGCAGCGCGAATCGTTTATGTTCCACCGCCGACTGTATTGAGGGTATTGGCGGCATCGCTTTATGTGCCTCTCTCCCCCGCGGTCGCGAATCCTTTATGTTCCACCGCCATCTCTTTGAAGTCGGTCGCCGGCGCGTACGACCTGTAGTATATATAAGGGAGCCTGTTGCTCTGAGAGTGAGTCAGCGAAGAGTCATTCAGTCTTCGAGTAGTCAGAGTCAACAGGCAGTCATCCAGTTATCGAGAGAGTGAGAGTCAGTCCTCAAGTTCTAGCCAGAGATATAGTCAGTCGTAGAGCGAGTCGTGATGTACAGTTGATGAGTGTCGTACTGCCGTGAATAAACTGTGTTTCTTCTCTTCATCGTCGTGTGTTTCTTGGGTGAGGCGTATCGGTCGGAAGGGCTGCACTACCTTCGAAATACAACGAAGGCGGACTCGCGTCTCCCCCCTGAGACGACACGCGGGCATATTTGGACTGGCACCCGCCCGATCGGTAATCGGCCATCCTACGGACCGAGAGGGCAACTGTTTCCGCAGTCGGGGTGTTTCACAGGGCGTCTTTCCGCCACACTGGTACCAGAAGTGGGGTGTGTGGTCGCCTTCTGATCGACATTCGCAGATCGACCGACGATGGAAGAAGACGAGGAAGTCACAGTCGCCTACGCCGCTGGAGAATTCGCCGATCTACGGGCGAACGTTTTCACGCCATTGGCCGATGAGAGTGCAATGGCAGACCAGCGAACGGACCGGAGCCGACTCATCGAGGAGCTGCGGAGGCCGACTAGGATGAGCCACCGAGAGACGTCTGACGATCGGGAGACTTCCCTGAGAATGCCTGAGACTACCGGAGGACGGCCGTGGACTCGACCGCCTCCGATGAAGCCGGGAAAGTTTGACGGCACGGGATCGCTGGAGTCGTTCCTGGTGCAGTTCGAAGTCTGCGCCCGTCACAACCAATGGACTGCCGCCGACCGAGTCGACTATCTTCGATGCAGCCTGGAGAAAGCTGCCACGCAGCTTTTGTGGGACTTCGGGGCCCGTCCGAACGTCGGCTACGAGGAGCTTGTCGAACGCCTTCGACAGAGGTATGGAACGGAGGGCCAGGCGGAAAGCTTTCGCGCTCAGCTTTATTACAGACGCCAGCGTTCCCAAGAGACTTTGAGCGACTTGCTGCACGACATTCGTCGCCTTGTCGTGTTGGCGTATCCAGTACCTTCGAACGAGACCACGGAGATCATCGCCAAGGATGCTTTCCTTGAGGCGTTGAGCGACAGAGACCTGTCACTCAAAGTACGTGAGCGGGAGCCAAAGAACCTGGACGAGGCCTACAGGACGGCGCTTCGTCTGGACGCCTACCAACGGACGAACGATTCTGACGATAGACGGAGGCCTTCCAACCGCGTGCGGAGTACTCAAGAGACCGATGCGAGTACTCAGATCCAGTCTACGCTCGACCGATTCCTAGAGACGCAGCGCGACGAGCAGAGACGATGGCAGACGGATATGGAACGAAGGATCGACCGCCAATTCCTGGAGCTGCGAAACCGTGCTTCAACCGACGACGATCTGGGGCGCAACGGCCGCCCCGGAAACAGCAGCGCCAACGACCAGGACCGGTCGAGACGGAGTGTGACCTGTTACAACTGCAACCGCGCAGGTCACATTAGCCGAAATTGCCGCCAACCTCGTCGCCCCTTCAACCGCAGGAACGACGTCGAGACCACAGAAACGGAGGCGCCGCCGCCTCTGATGAACCATACGACTCGCCCAAGATTGCCGGACCGAGCCAGCAGCAACGCCGTTTACATTCGAGGGAGCATCAACGGACGACAACAGATGTGTTTAATCGACACCGGATCCGAGGTCAGCTTGATCCCGTCTACAGTCGTCGAAGGGTTAGCACTGCAATCTTGCTCTCGTTTTCTGATGGCTGCAAATGGCACTAGCATTAATGTCCTTGGGGAGGTCCGTTTGCCCATTAAGATAAGGGACGGATTTGAGGTTTCCACCGTATTTTTGGTATCTGACCAAATTACCGAGCCCATGCTAGGTATGGATTGGCTGAGGGAACACCGGTGTAGAATTGGTTTTGGTAACGGGGCATTGTTTTTAGGACGTAGACGGGTACCCCTCGTAAAAGGGAACGGATCTATGTGGTGCCGTAGAGTGATAATTGCTGAAGAGGTTGTAGTGCCTCCTAAATGCCAGAGTGAAGTCTCTGTGAAGACGTTGTACGGGGACCTGACTACTATAGCGCCTGCATGGATGACAGAAGCCCAAGAGATACAGCCAGGGGTGCATCTCGCTCGCGTCGTCGTTGGAGACCGCGCGGATGCTAGTGTTAGAGTAGTTAACCTGAGCGACGAGACCGTTACGCTAACGAAGGATCGATTCCTAGGAGGATTGCATCCAGTGGAGGTGGAATTGGGTACAGGTAGGAGACAAGGGACCGCACCTGTTAGTGAGATTTCGCCCCGAGATATGTTAATGGCAGATTTGCCGGAGGAAGTTCCCTCCGAGATTCGGGAGCGGTTGGACAAGTTGCTTCTTGAATATCGGGACGTATTCTCAGTGACCGACCGAGATTTAGGGAGAACGACTGCCGCTATGCATAGAATCGAGACAGACGAGACGCGCCCCGTTAGGCAGCCCTTAAGACGCCATCCCTTGCCGCATAGGACAGCTATCGACAGTGAACTTGATAGGATGCTAAACGACGGACTAATTGAACCGGCAGTTAGTGAATGGGCTTCCAACGTGGTGCTGGCCAGAAAGAAAGATGGCGCCCTCAGGTTTTGCATAGATTATAGACAGTTGAATGATCGGACGAGGAAGGATTCCTACCCACTGCCGAAAATCGATGAGTGTCTGGACGCTTTAGCAGGCGGAGGGTGGTTCAGTACCCTGGACTTAAGGAGCGGGTACCACCAGGTCGCGATGGATTCCCGGGACGCCGATAAAACTGCTTTTGTGACCCGAAGAGGCATTTACAGATGGAATGGTGATGCCATTTGGGCTTTGCAACGCTCCGGCCACGTTCCAGAGGTTAATGGATATAGTTTTATCCGGATTAAATTTCGAGACGTGTCTAGTCTATCTGGACGACGTTATTATCTTTGGGAGTACGCCGGAACAGCACTTAGAGCGGTTGGAACGAGTGTTTCAGCGTTTGAGAAGTGCTAATCTGAAGTTAAAGCCTAGCAAGTGCCGGCTGCTGCGAAGGACTGTCTCTTTCTTGGGCCACCTAGTGACGCCAGAGGGTGTGGCCATGGATCCGGAAAAGGTCCGGGATATAGTGGAATGGCCGGAGCCAGAAAGGTTGAGAGACGTAAGAGCATTCCTAGGACTTTGCTCCTATTATCGGAGATTCGTAAAGAACTTTTCGACTTTGGCGGCCCCGCTGTTTGAGCTGACGAAGAAGGGCCGAGCATTCATTTGGAATGACGTGTGTCAGCAGGCGTTTGATCGTCTCAAAGCAGCCTTAACGACCGATCCTGTCTTAGCTTTGCCAAGGGATGAAGGAACATACGTGTTGGACTGCGATGCGTGTGACGTGGGAATAGGAGCGGTACTGTCACAGCACATCGACGGCGAGGAGCGAGTGATCGCCTACGGGAGTCGCCTCCTATCCGCCGCGGAGAGAAACTATTGTGTGACCCGGAAGGAACTGCTGGCAATAGTTCACTTTACCAAATTGTATCGCCAGTACCTGCTGGGCCGGCCCTTTCTCTTGAGGACAGACCACGCTGCATTACAATGGTTACAGCGGACGCCCGAACCTATCGGCCAGCAAGGTAGATGGTTGGAGCGACTGGCGGAATTCGAGTTTCAGATAATACACCGTCCTGGGCGGAAGCATGGGAATGCGGACGCGCTCTCGCGTCGCCCGTGCCGCCAGTGTGGCCTGGATGATTTGATATTGGTGAACGCCGCAGTCACGTCACTTGAGACTCCAACGCCGAGTACGGAATCTAGCCAGAGCGATTCGATGGAGCAAGCTCAACGGGACGACCCCGACTTGAGGATTGTTCGTACATGGCTAGAGGAGGGAGCGGACATCCCGCAGTTTGTAGAACTTTTGCAGGAGAATGAAGCGATAAAGATCTACTGGCACCAACGGGAACGAATGAGCTTAAGAGATGGCGTGCTTTACCGCCAGACGCCAGAGGGCGTGGATCAAATCGTAATTCCAAAAGCTAAGAGGGAGGAATTCTTGAGATTAGCTCACACGGGATTAACGGGAGGGCACCTTGGAGTACGTAGGACACGAGGGCAAGTAAGACGCCGGGCATACTGGGTGGGCTGGTCAGGGGATGTAAAGCGATTCTGCAAGCGGTGTTCCCCCTGTGCTCAGTATCATCGTGGACAGCCTCCAAGGCAGGGTCCCCTCCAGCCGTTGACGTGTGGAGAACCATGGGAGCGTCTAAGCATTGACATAACGGGACCTCACCCGCGTAGCCGCCGGGGGCACATTTATATCTTGACCGTAATGGACGGGTTCACTAAGTACGTGGAAGCAATACCAATGGCTAACCAAGAGGCCACTACTGTTGCCCGTGCGCTGGTCGAAACGGTTATTGTGCGCTATGGGGCCCCTCTGCAAATACTGACTGACCAAGGGACCAATTTTGATGGGCACCTGTTCCGGGAACTTTGTGAGTTAATGGGAATCGATAAGGTTAGGACCTCTAGCTATCATCCGAGTGGGAATGGGTTAATCGAGAGATTCCACCGGACCCTTAACGCCATGATAGGGAAAGTAGTTAGCAGCCATCAGCGAGACTGGGACGAGGTGCTCCCTATGGTGCTTGCCGCCTACCGGGCGTCGCAGCACGAAGTGACCGGCTACTCGCCTAACTTCCTGATGTTCGGGCGCGAGACCCGAGCGCCTATCGATCTGGTCTATGGGAGACCTCCGGATGCTGAGGACCGCATCCACTCCTACGCGGCCTACACGCAGGACCTGGCCGAACGCCTAGACGAGGCGTATCGTCTGGTGCGGGAACAGTTGCGAGTGTCTGCCGAACGACGCAAACACGCTTACGACCTTCGCGTACGTCCGACGGAATTCACCGCTGGTCAGCGCGTCTGGTACTACACTCCTCGTCGCTACCAAGGCCGCAGTCCGAAATGGTCCCGGATGTACTCCGGACCCTTCGTCGTTGTGGAAAGACTGGGTCCTGTCAATTACGTATTGCGGAAGACACCGAATTCCAAGAAGTTTGTCGCTCACGTGGACAAGCTGCGGCCATGTTACGAAGATGGACCTGACGAGGCGACCGGACCTATCCCGCCTTCGCATCCCCGCCCACATGATGTGGGCGACGAGAGAATGGCCCAGGACGCTGGTTGGACTGAACGGCGCCCCAAGCGAACGGTGCGTCGGCCGGCCCGTTACCAGAATTAGATTGATTTGCTGATTGTGCCGTTGAGGTTGAGTCCCGATTTTTGACAGTGTGCAGGAACTTGGTTTAGGTCCGTTGGACGTAAATATCCTTGTTATGTGTTGTTCCTTGTGGAACAAATTTCTGTAGCTTGGTTGCCCATTGGGCACATGTTAATGTGTTACGGGCGGAACGTCGCCTCCGCCCGTTTGAGTTCACGCTTGTTCTGTTGCCTACGGGCATAGTTAAGATCGTTGTTGCCTACTGGCTAATTAATATTATTAGCTATTGACTAAAAGTCGTACGAGTAAAGGTCCCCGTGGAGGAATTGCTTTTCAGTTGTCCCTTGAAGGACGGGTTTCTGTAGCCTCAGGGCATATTTAGATTAATTGTATGATGACCGTGCCAGAGTTAGGGTATTGCTGTTAGAGACTTTCTTAGCTATAGACTCTTGGTGGGCCCGTTGGCCAATGTTTTCATCGTGGTGACTAAAATGAGGGCATTTTATTAATCGTAGTGGGTGGGGGATGTTGCGAACTTGGGTTTGCCGATCGTTTATGTTCCACCGCCGACTGTATTGAGTGTATTGGCGGCGTCTCTTTGAAGTCGGTCGCCGCTCGGCCTAGTATTATCGGCCGCGACCGCGGTATGCTTTATGTGCCCCTTCCCCCCGCAGCGCGATCGTTTATGTTCCACCGCCGACTGTATTGAGTGTATTGGCGGCGTCTCTTTGAAGTCGGTCGCCGCTCGGCCTAGTATTATCGGCCGCGACCGCGGTATGCTTTATGTGCCCCTTCCCCCCGCAGCGCGATCGTTTATGTTCCACCGCCGACTGTATTGAGTGTATTGGCGGCGTCTCTTTGAAGTCGGTCGCCGCTCGGCCTAGTATTATCGGCCGCGACCGCGGTATGCTTTATGTGCCCCTTCCCCCCGCAGCGCGATCGTTTATGTTCCACCGCCGACTGTATTGAGTGTATTGGCGGCGTCTCTTTGAAGTCGGTCGCCGCTCGGCCTAGTATTATCGGCCGCGACCGCGGTATGCTTTATGTGCCCCTTCCCCCCGCAGCGCGATCGTTTATGTTCCACCGCCGACTGTATTGAGTGTATTGGCGGCGTCTCTTTGAAGTCGGTCGCCGCTCGGCCTAGTATTATCGGCCGCGACCGCGGTATGCTTTATGTGCCCCTTCCCCCCGCAGCGCGATCGTTTATGTTCCACCGCCGACTGTATTGAGTGTATTGGCGGCGTCTCTTTGAAGTCGGTCGCCGCTCGGCCTAGTATTATCGGCCGCGACCGCGGTATGCTTTATGTGCCCCTTCCCCCCGCAGCGCGAATCGTTTATGTTCCACCGCCGACTGTATTGAGGGTATTGGCGGCATCGCTTTATGTGCCTCTCTCCCCCGCGGTCGCGAATCCTTTATGTTCCACCGCCATCTCTTTGAAGTCGGTCGCCGGCGCGTACGACCTGTAGTATATATAAGGGAGCCTGTTGCTCTGAGAGTGAGTCAGCGAAGAGTCATTCAGTCTTCGAGTAGTCAGAGTCAACAGGCAGTCATCCAGTTATCGAGAGAGTGAGAGTCAGTCCTCAAGTTCTAGCCAGAGATATAGTCAGTCGTAGAGCGAGTCGTGATGTACAGTTGATGAGTGTCGTACTGCCGTGAATAAACTGTGTTTCTTCTCTTCATCGTCGTGTGTTTCTTGGGTGAGGCGTATCGGTCGGAAGGGCTGCACTACCTTCGAAATACAACGAAGGCGGACTCGCGTCTCCCCCCTGAGACGACACGCGGGCATATTTGGACTGGCACCCGCCCGATCGGTAATCGGCCATCCTACGGACCGAGAGGGCAACTGTTTCCGCAGTCGGGGTGTTTCACAGGGCGTCTTTCCGCCACAGTATAAATTTAAGTCTTCAACCTCCCGAGGATATTGAGGGCGATGTTAGCATGGGCGGAGTTTATCAGGGCTAGGAAGGTTAAACCCCCCCAAGACGACCAAGATTCAGTTTTTACCATGTAAACGGTATCTTTTCCTGGGCTTAGCCGCCAAAGAAGGTGCAGACTCATAAATTTGTTCGGGGAAAATGGTTCTGTTCACGAACGCGAAACTTCCGAAAGACTATAAAAAAAGGTTATCACTTATCAACTCTCTTGGGCCGAGAAAATATTTTTCAGCGCCGCTCGTTCTGGACCGAGTCTCAGCCCCAACAAAGCCCACGTTCTTCCCTAGTTCTTTTTTAGCCCCTGCAAGAACGGAAACCAAACTCCGCCTATGGATGTTAGATCACTATCATTACCATATCAGGCAAGTGACCGGAATAACCGAGTATGCCTGTGACAAGTATGAGATTTCAGTGGTTCACCGTTTAAGTAGGCCTACAATACACGAACGTGGCAGATAGACGAACATAATCATCACGCCTTTCCTAGATAGCAACGACACGCCTTTGTCTTTTGCCTTAAAAAATCTTATACCGGTATGATTCGCTTCATGTTCTCATCCTAAAACTGCCTTAGACCTATTCTGTATTTTATCATACACCCACCAACGTCATCTTACAATTTGACTGTCATGACTTTAGCCAAAAACACAAGTTAAAAGGATTTCAGCAAGTTTTGCCTGCCAACATGACACCGGTGGTATGTCAGTAAAGTAACGAAGTAGCCTAATGCAAGGTAATGGTCATATACAACTGTCTATAAACATATAGGCTACTGTTATGCAGAAAGTTAATGATTGATTGAGTAATTCTTCATGTAATTAGGGCGACCCTGTTAGCGGAACCTTACGTTCCTTTGGGCTTACCTCTTTGACATCAATGCATGTGACATTTTCAACTACTGTTTGTTTGTGCTATACTGTATGTATACATATATATGTTTACGATGATCAATAAAGTATTTGATTGATTGAAGTGGATTCACAAAAACTAGGCATAGATCTGTCACAAAATAATGTGAATTACTAATTATTAGGTAAGACTAATAATTCAACAATCTTTGTGGACCCCCTGGAGGTCGTGGGTCCATTGCAACTGTGGTTGTGAAGGATATACACACGCAAGAGCAGTGAGGTCAAGCTTGGCAAAGTGCTGCTATGTGTTACGTTTATTTCTTTATTTATATAAAACAGTGCAGACTATCTGAAGCGTTGGGGGCATAGCCATTAGTAAAAAAAACTGAAAATAGTTATCAGAGTTAGAAGCAGACGTCAGTATTGGGCACAACCTGTGTGTCCCATGTATGTATACTCCTCTACAATCTACATGGATATCGTTGGTCACAATACA
>CATKHU010000041.1:0-36028 GCA_949752735.1 Lumbricus terrestris
ATCGATCATTCATACAGCAACGTCATCATTCTTCGAAGCAAAGCCTATTTAATGGAAATCTCTGAACGTTTGCTCGCAAAGAAAAGTCTTTTAAAATGCCGATCGCAAAAGTCGTTATCTAAGTCGTGATCACGTGATTGCACAACCCGCCCGATGAAAAATTGTGGACTAGAATCATTGGTCAGAGTCGATGTCCGGAAGTAGAGAACTCTTCCAGTTGCAAATAAGTTGTTGAAATTGAACACCTTTAAAGTTTGGAAGCAGATAAATATATTTGTGCTATTCCTTAAAATTCGTTTGTCTGAGTGTTACTGAGCAAACATAATTATTATTCTTTTACAAATCGGACAAAACGCTGAGGTGTAGAAAGCAGTTTACATTACAAGACTTTGTACTTAATAATTATTATCCAATAATATCAATATTTCAGTAAATTAGGCTAGTATTAGTATATGTTCCTTATATGACATTTATAAGATCAAGTTGAAGAAGATTTCATCAGAGAGAATGAAGATTTTTATTCATTTTCATTCATTTATGCGTTCCACTGGCTCCCCCTCCCGTTGCGAATCTCCTACCGGATCATCGTTTTGGTCAAGCGTCCTTGTTGGGGCTTTGCTCCGGACAGTCACTTTTTCTGCCGTATACCCTCGTCAGTTTTTCTGCACAACGTGTGTGCCAATTGCGATTTTTGCAGAATTCCGTACAGAATGATGTCATCTAGACGGCTGCCCCCGCTTTGGACGTGGCACCAATTGGGCTGCGACTGTATCCCAGAGTTCAATCTGTTTCTTTCTAGATGGTCATCTCAAAACTGTCTTATAGGGCTGTTTTAAGGCATTTTTAGAACTGCACAACTACTTTTTCTTTCCATCCTCCATGGTAAATTTCTTCCAATCGGAGAACGACTTTTTTACTAGTTTTAACTGTTCAGAAGTGCTTCTACAATCTACAACTGCACAAATCTATTTAGAACTGCACATTTTGTGTAGAACTGCACGTTAAAAAAGCCTTGCTGTCTTAGCCTACGTACTCGAACTGGAAGCTAGAACACTCCTGCAAACGAATAGGCATCGTTCCACATGGAAAAGCTCAGTTCCTTTCTCTCTCATGCGCTTGAAAACTTGTAAGCTGTTGGCACATGGAAATCCATGCACAGCCGCAACAGCCCTCACTCTGGTAACACCAGTCCAAAGCTTGAAGAAAGGAGGAGATTGACCTCAGGGAACCTAAGTTGTCGTTAAACTATGGAATCTATTGCTGCTTGATACAGATTCGATTAAGTCGATGGCAGCGGTGGTTCAGGGTTCGTTTCCTTGCAGCCGGAGGGTTCCAGGTTCGAATCCACCTCAAGTCGCCGCATAGGGACCAAGGGCAAGTCCTTCATTCGCAATTTCTCACCGCTTCGGCGTGAAACTCCGATGCAGTGTCCGCGCTGTAGTCTGGAGCACCTCTCAGTAGGCAGCTTGAAGGGTCGCTATAACAAGTGCTCCTACAAACAAATACAATAAATCGTACATGTATAATAGTACTGTAAACACCTTTATCTGGTCTCGGGATCTCAGAAATGAGGATGGACATCATCATCATCATCATCATCATCATCATCATCATCATCAAACACCTTTAAAAGTTCATTTATGCATGCTATATATAAATATTTGTAATCTTCAAACCGATCTGACATGAGCGTAAAAAACCGCTGTAATTATAGGACAAACAGAACATCAAAAAAGGTGTGATTAAACAACTCTCATGGTCAAGCCAAATGAATATAATTGGTGTTCATCCTCGTGTGTCTGATTCGTATAATTTAATCCCTTACTTTACTAAGCAATCAAAGCCCAGTGATGTATATAAACAACAACGGTTTATATCATGAGTTTACATTATGCTTCAGATAATTAGTATATTTATATATAATATGTATACTGAGCAGAGTGGGCAATCGTCGCTTTTGCCACCAAGCAGAATCGTGTCTTCTCGTTAATTGGTTAGCCCTCGCTTTTGGAACGAAGCCCTTTGTAGGTGCTCATCTTCACCATGGTCTCTCTCTCTCTCTCTCTCTCTCTCTCTCTCTCTCTCTCTCTCTCTCTCTCTCTCTCTCTCTCTCTCTCTCTCCCCCCCTCTCTCTCTCTCTCTCTCTCTCCCTCCCTCTCTCTCTCTCTCTCTCTCTCTCTCTCTCTCTCTCTCTGTGTGTGTGTATGTGTGTGTGTGTGTGTGTGTTTGTGTGAGCGCTCTTCTCAAATCTATCTTTTTTATATGTGCCATGGTCGGGAACAATCTGAGTAGTCCTCTCGAAAGATGGCTACTTATATCATCGAAATGCATGCATGAATAATCATTCTGCCATTCCTTAATTATGTATATCGTTACCAATATATATATATATATATATATATATATATATATATTTCATAAATTATATATACTACATAATTATATTTCTATATTGTTCTAAATAGTTTGTAGATGCGTAGAAGAAGCTGAGAGGTCTCTTGCAAACGGAAAAGCATAATTCCGCATAGAACATAGTTCCATTCCTATCTCTTCCTTTCGTTTGAAATCCCGTCAACCAAAAGCACAAAAACAAATCCCTGGAATCACCTGCACTTTGGTGGCGCCAGTCCAAAGTATGCAGAGAGGAGGTGGACGACATCAACGAACATAAGCTGCGTTAAACAATGAAAGCCTTTGCTACTTAATATGGATTCAATGAAATCGATGTCTTAGGCAAGAAATCGTGAAACATTACATGACTTTAAACACCCTTTTAAAGAGTCCACTATGCGTTTTATATTTATCAGACGCTAAACAATTTCAAGTTACGTTTTCGGCACACGTGTTAAAAAACAAATGTCACGATCAAGATTTCGCCAAATACTACAAAGAGAATTTAAAAAATTAGAACCTGAAATTCAACACCCAATTTTACAAATACGAATCACAATAAATTGATCGGTGCAAACAAAAGCTTAGAAAACTTTAAGGCACGTAAGCTGTACATAATAAAATATGTGAGTATTTTATGGTTCAGTTAAATAGATGATGAAGTTCATAATAATATTATAATTATACAGATTGATTCAATGCGGGTTACGCTGGCTTTTCCTTTCCAGCAGCGTATCTCGTACAGGATCATCCCTTGGTCTTTCGGTCTTTGTTGGGTCTCTCATATATCATCGCGACCTCTTCCGTCGTATACACTGAGTCGCTCTCTTCGCCCCACTGTGCAGGGTGGGCTCGTCGTCCCTTTTGCCCGCACAGCCACCAAGCAGTACCCTGTCTTCTCGGAGGTTGGCCTCTCGCTTTGGAACGGAATCCATTTGACGCTGCTCTTCTTTCCCAGTGTCCACTTTGACTCTTTAGAAAGACATCTTCCTATTAGCCGCGTTGGGGAGATGAGAGCGCCTCCGAGTGGTCACCTGAAGTGGCGCTATATAAATTATCTGAATGAATGAATGAATGAATGAATGAATGAACATGAATGAATGAACATGAATGAATGAATGAATGAACATGAATGAATGAATGAATGAATGAATGAATGAATGAATGAATGAATGAATGAATGAATGAATGAATGAATGAACGTGAATGAATGAATGAATGAATGAATGAATGAATGAATGAATGAATGAATGAATGAATGAACATGAATGA
Organism: Lumbricus terrestris; assembly: GCA_949752735.1. Lineage (NCBI taxonomy): Eukaryota > Metazoa > Annelida > Clitellata > Crassiclitellata > Lumbricidae > Lumbricus > Lumbricus terrestris. Next base: position 3,664 of record CATKHU010000041.1, read on the forward strand.
ATGAATGAATGAACATGAATGAATGAATGAATGAATGAATGAATGAATGAACATGAATGAATGAATGAATGAACATGAATGAATGAATGAATGAATGAATGAATGAATGAATGAATGAATGAATGAATCAATCAATCAATCAATCAATCAATCAATCAATCAATGAATGACGATTCATATGTTGTCAGTCATTAATGATGTTGCCCTTAATAATGAAATATGATTTTTTTCATTTTCTTCTAAGTATCTTATGGAGTTAATCCCCGGTTAAACAGAACTTTTCCTTGCCAAAAAGTCTGCCGTCTCTTTTTATGAGTAGGACATATAGTGACAGATTCACTAAACTATATAAATCTTGTCTTCTATTAAATATAGAATTCGTTATCTCTGTTGGTCTTTACACTCCGATATCGAAAGATTATACTGGACATTGCACTGCTGAAGTTATATATAGTCTCAGTCGTCACAGGCTTGAAGGTGTCTTCTCGAATTACAAATTCTATGCGGCACCTAAGGACATCTTGACGATACCAGGGCAGCTGAAGTAGACTGCGCATTGTCCAAAATATTGATTCTACTTTGTCAGACCATCAATTCAATCGTTCGCCTGTTACCGAAATTTCGCCTGTTATTTTCACGCCAATCGCAGTTCGGACACGCATAGCGGCATGTTTTCAAAATGGCGATCGAAACGTTGTTACACATAAGTCACGATCACGTGATCGCACAACCCACGCGATCAGCAACCGTGGACCTAACCATCGGTCAGAGTCCGTGACAGACCGGATGTAGAAAGATCTCTTCCGGTTGCAAACGGATAAGCATCATTCCACGTGGAAAACTCCATTCCTATCTCTTTCCTCCGCTTCATAGACGGCCATTGCAAACAAACCCTGCAACCGGAACAGCGCCTGAACTCTGGTAGCGCCAGTCCTGAGCTTGAAGAAAGGAGGAGGTCAACCTCAACGACCAGAAGGGTATATCGGTACACATGCAATGGAAGCTATTTCTACATAGTACAGATTCGATACAGATTCGTTAAAGATTCGATAAAGATTCGATAAAGTCCGGTGTAGTAATGTATATATAACACGCTGGCGTACAGTGAAAGAGGTAGCGAGTTCGAGCCCCGTTGTGCGGACATGCTTTGTAGGCTGCTATTAGTGCAGTGTATTTTTTGCAGGCTGTCTGTTCAGTTAGTATAGTTAAGTTTGATGCTAATTAAGACTACTGCATAACTTGTAATGTAAAGCGCAGTGCGTTTGCAGGCGCTCAATTAAAATAATAAAAGATTGTTCTTGTTGTTGTTGTTATTATTATTATTATTATTATTATTATTATTATTATTATTATTATTATTATTATTATTATTATTAATATTATTATTATTATTATTATTATTATTATTATTATTATTATTATTATTATTATTATTACGTCAACTGCAGGATATACAATGTAGTTACATATTGGATGATTCATTGAACACCTTTTGAAATGTGTAATAGTACTTTATATAGAAATCAACTGCAAAATTTCCTCAATGTAAATGTACTTCCATGAGACTCTAGATTCGAAATACAAAGAGAAGATTAACATCAAAATATTAGTTGTTTACATTAAACACCTTTGAAAGTGTTAAAGCAGATAAATATAAATGTCTACTGTCCATGAGCCTTATCGTATTAATCCCGGCGAAAGCGCATTGCTTACAAATCGGACAAAACTCTACCCTAAGTGCACTGCACGGTTCACACCCTTCTGCTCAATACTGGTGCGCTCTTTGCTATTTGCCCGTAGAGTTACCAAGCAGAATCTATCTCTGTATTCTCGGTGGCTAGTCCCTCTCTGTTTGAAGGGGACTCCTTTAGCGCGGCGCCTGTCTCCCATGGGTCAACTCTGCCTCTTTCCAAATGCTCATCTCAAAACTTTCCTCCGCATACATACTCGCACTGGAGTCGAGAGCGCTTCTGTAAACAAATGAGCTTTATTCCACACGGAAAGTTTAATTTCTATATATCTATTTCCTCCGCTTGATATACCGTAAACTGTGGTCACAAAAATCCCTGGACGGATCCAACCGCATTCTGATAACGCCAGTCCAAAGCCTGAAGAACGGAGGAGGGCAACCTAAACGATCAGAAACTGTCATTAAACAACAGAATCTATTGCTGCTTAATTATACAGATTCGATAAAGTCTTATGTCAACGGCAAGAAATTATAAAATATTGGATGGTTTTAGACACCTTTGAAACGTTTTCTATATACGTTATATATAAACGTCAACCACAAAAATGTCCAGTGTTTCGGAGAGTAGTGTACAAGAATCATCATGTCGCTAAATACTATAAAGGAGAATATCAGAAGATTAATAGTCGATATTAATTAAACGCATTTCTGAGGGAGGAGGGCTTCGGGGTTCAAACTCAGCTCTCTTCGTTCTACTGAACGGTGTGTACTCATCGCCCCTCTTGACTGCACAGCTACTAAGCAGGATCGTGCTTTCTCAGTGGTTGCCTCTCGCTCTGTAACGGTCTCCCTTTGGCATTGTGCTCGTCTGTCAGGACTCGCCCTTCAGACCTTCTCTATATGACCCTCCCAAGCGGAATGTCCACCCCTTAGGGCCCCCCTTTGTAGCCAATGCATGCATATTTGATGCTTTGATGTCATCTTGTTTTCTGGTTGCAACAAAGCGAATTGATTGATTGATTGATTGATTGATTGAACTGTCCATTGTTTAGCCTCGGAAGGTACTGGAGGACTTTTCTGAGTCGTCACCTAGAATGGCGCTATATAAATCCACGTTGTGAATGAATCACTGAGTCACACTCACTATGGGGAGTTACATATCGTCCTCACAATTAATGTTCTACTCAGAGGCGCTCCAGACCCAAACGCGGCAGAAAAAGACGGCTTGAAGGCTGCGATAAATGCATGTGAGTAAATCATAGGCATGAGGCATATAAACAGTGGGAGCAACCCATTACCAATTCCAATCCATGAGTCGCGGACACGGATTGGTCTACACGTATACGCTCGGCTGTTAGAGGATTGCGCTCAGTCCAGTTTCCTCGTGGACCTATACCTCCATCATGTAAAGTCCTGCTTTTTCTGAGGTTGGCCCGGTGGTATGAAATGGCCTCCCTCTTGAGCTGCACCTGTTCCTTACGTCACTCTCTGACACATTCTATAAGCAATTGAAATCTGTTCTTTTTGGTCGTGCTAGAGTCTGGAGCACCTCTGAGTAGTTTTGCTAAAGAGGTATATATAAATACTTGAATCAATGAATCAATGATTGATTGATTAAATGAATGAATGAATGAATGAATGAATGAATGAATGAATGAATGATTGATTGATTAAATGAATGAATGAATTCCGTCACTGGCTGGACTCTGCCAGTGCCAGTCCCAAGTCTGGACAAAGGAGGAGAGGAACACTAATCGTTTTTTTTATATGGCAGTGCCGTTAAACAGCAACAAGTCACTTAAAATTTTTGCTGACTTACAGTAGATGCCTTGAAACTGCATAGCCTCAAACAAATCAAGAGCCACGATTAATTAATAAAGGCAGTTGAGATTGAACACCTTTAAATTAAGAGCGAATGAAATTACATAATTATTGCCATGCTATTTGAGTCTGAATTTTACCAGACAATATTCGAAACAATAACCAGTGCTAAATCTATTTAACTGATTTAATGGGGAAATTCAGGTTCCTTGAGGGGAGAGCAAACGGGTGTTTTGGGTAGCCACTGAGGATGACACGGACGACACCCAATGTCCAGTCATTTGTCATAACGACATTTTTTAGTCTTAGTACAAATCGTTTGTAGTAAACTCACTATTAGAGTTTGTGCTCATAATCTGATGACCATTTTTAGTATTATAGGAACTCTTTCTTTTACAAGTATGTAAGAATCACTCTGAAATTTCCTGGGTTGAATGTAATTTTGAGGGAACTCTTTTCCTCCACCCCATAGACGTCTAGATTAAACATTGCCCAATTGCATCTCAAAGGGAAAAACTGAATAGAAAATTGGACACAAACGGCTGAGTGAAGCCAATGAAGGTGTAGATCAGCGTTTCCCAAACTTTTTGGGCCACGGAACCCTTCGCATCCTAATATTTTCGGGCGGAACCCCAATCTCAACTAAACCCATTGAATCATGCTGAACGCATGGGAAGCAAAGGCTACTAATAATTATAAGCCTACATACCTAAATACACTAAATTTTAGAAGGTTTATTTCTCTTACAATATCATGAAAGATTAAATTGCACTGTTTTAAAAACCACGATTTGGGGATCCTACTAAGAGTATGCCCTACATGAGGTTAGAATGTGAAGGTTCATTGGAATTCTGCTTCATTCGTGATAAGCTTATAGGTCAATTAGAAGTTCGTATACTCACCGTTAGAAGAACGTTGACTGCTTTTCACCTTCATTGAGTGGTTTCGTATCCTACATGTATTTATCGTAATTCATGAAAAGGAAGCATTTAACCAAGTTCGCTTTCAGGTCGTGAAAATGATTTGCAATTTCTGAACGATGGTTTCCTCGAGAACCATTAAAAATTGTGTGAGTTTGGAAAGCGTTCCACGTTTCTAAATGAAATAAAAGAGGTTAGAACCCTAGTTAGCGTACGTAAAGTCACTCAATTTTGGCAAATTTTCACACAAACAAATTAAAATCACTAGCCTATTTGTTGCTACTGCTGCAAGATCAGACTTGGCGATTTGTTTTTCAACTTGCGTTTTACGGTGACAAAGATGACTGCGTCTCTATTCAGACTAAGGCCTAAAGCTCTGACCTACATGTACGTTACGTTCAGCAGTGATGTCTATGCTTATACAAACTACATACTATGATACTAGGCTAATTATTGGATTGCTAATAATCACTGAAAGGTCGGGTGAGGACAAAACACAAAAGATGACTGATGCTAGTTTCAAACTTCCAGTGCATTTTCAAAAGTTGCTTGAAATGTTGTATTGCAGAAAACTTTCTCAGAAAATTTTCTTTTTTCTCAACTTCTCGCGGAACCCCTGTGCTCGCCCCGCGGAACCCCTGGGTTCCGCGGAACCCAGTTTGGGAAACGCTGGTGTAGATAATTATAATTTATGAGCGATTGATTGACGGGTCGACGAGGAAGCTATTCAAAATGCGCTGCAGGATGATTATATTGGCTTCTTCTTACACTATTAAAGGTGTTTTATTTAAACTACTGATTTTTATGTTCTGTTTGCAGCAGGCTCTGGACATCCACCTTAAAGCCTAGTTATATTAAAACTTGTTGATAAGAGAAAGAAAAATGAATGAAAGAGAATGGACTTGGTTAGAATTGGACTTCTGGATATCATATCTTGAATCAACGCTCGACTAACTGCTAATAACGTGCATGTGCACCACAGTTCTTATGTGCTAGTCACCAGCCTTAGAAATGGATGCGTGGGGGGGTAGGGGGGGGGGGTAAATAACTTTTGCTACGACACAAAGTCTTAGTATTATATTGTATTATATTGTATTGAATTTATCATTTCATATTAAATTGCATTGTATCGAATTGTATTGCATTGCATTGCATTGTATTGTATTGTATTGTATTGTATTGTATTGCACCGGGTGGCCTGGTAGAGTAGTAGATAACACTCTGGCGTAGAGTGCGAGAGGTAGCGAGTTCGAGCCCCGTTGGGCGGATATGCATTGTAGGCTGCTATTAGCGCCATGTATTACAGGCGGTCTGCTCAGTTAGTATAGTGAAGATTTGTGTATTCTGTGATCTCCCATTCTTGCATAAGTGTACACTGTGTAACCGGTTGCGTTATGCCAGCCGGATTGTTGAATAAAGATAATATTAAACACCTTTAAAATGAAGCCAACCGATGATTGAAGGGGGCGATTAATACAACCGATTAATCGAAAAAATCAAGCTCCTTAATTTGTATCTTTCTCCTTGTTAGACACCTTTAAAACGAAGTCTATCGATGATTTAAAGAGTCGCAAAAGAGTGTAAATTACTGAAATAAAGAAATGATAATGAACAGAATTGATCCGATAATGACCAGGGTCTATGACAACAGAGGCCGTTACCAGGACAGAAATTTGCTCGGCATATCACAGCACTTAAGAGCAAAGTACTTGACAATTCACTGAAATTGTTGATCACTGGTCTTTAAAGGACGATCGTAAATAGTTTGAAAGGTGTTTAAGAAACTGCGATACCTGACCAATTACACATTTTGCATATCTCTAAAAATGGTCATCAATGATGACTATGATGATGACTCGTCGTGGACATCATCATCATCGTCATCGTCATTATTATAAGGGGGGGGGGTAGAGTAGTGGATAACACGCTGGCGTAGAGTGCGAGAGGTATCGAGTTCGAGCCCCCGTTGGGAGGATTTGCTTTGTAGGCTGCTATTAGCGCCATGTATTGCAGGCTGTCTGTTCAGTTAGTATAGTGAAGATTTGTGTATTCTGTGATCTCCGTTCTTGCGAATTGTTTAAATTAAACTGTATAATTGTACACTGTGTAACCGGTTGCGTTATGTCAGCCGGATTGTTGAATAAAGATATTATTATAAAGAGAATATATTATATTATTATATTATATATCATTATATTGTATATATATATATACATATATATATATATATATATTATTCATCACATTGAATTGTTTCTAAAAATTTATAAAGCGCCTCTCACAGTGCACAAAAATCAGACGCATGTCCACACCCAATCCCATTGAGAAAGATCAAAAAGTATATAGTGTTGATAGAGCGAAAAGATTTGCTTAGTATGGTGGCAGTTAATAACGAAAAACACGCCAATGGAGAGAGTGGATCGTCACATTAGCTACTGACATCCTATATATAACTATTATTTTAGCCATCAAAGGCGTTGGCGCTGCCCTCCTAACTATTTCAGTTTTGGGACTGGCACAACGACGACAATGGCGTGATGTATACAGAGTCGTTAATCAGCTATTGTTACCAGCCATGATTGATAATAATCATTGTTACAGAGCCACCACGGAGATGGCGCGATTTGAGACTAACGCAAGTAAACAAGTAAGAAAAACGGTAATCGCGTTTCCTGGGAAGATTTCGGTCAACCACCAATGATTATAATTATTAAAAAAGTTCCCAATAGGCAACACACATACTTACGTGCAAACATCTTCATTCATTTATTCATCCATTCGTTCATTCATTCATTCATTCATTCATTCATCAATTCATTCGTTCATTCATTCATTCAGTCATTTGGTAATTCAATAATTTTTTCATTTACATTCATTTTCGTTTATTCATTCACTCATTCAATCATCCACCTATCCATTAATTTATTCATCCATTAATTTATCCATTCACTCATTCATTCATTCATTCATTCATTCGTTCGTTCGTTCATTCGTTTATTCAATCAATCATTCATTATTTTTATCATGGCAAAATTATCTCATGCACATCAAAATCATCTCTTGCATTTAATCAAAAACCGCCCCCTACCTGGAATTTCGGCAACTGTCAACAATAGGAACATGAAAGCGAGGTATATTCCGTGCGCAAGACGATCGACGGCCATTTTGAATTCCAATGTCACGTGATTCCGCAACCCTTTGTACAACTAACTCCGTTTGAACGATTGATCGACTCCTTTTCTTCGATTCTTCTTCCCGCGTCGTCTTCTCGCTAACGATTAACGATTAACGACCTCTGATATCCGAGTACTTGAACGACTACTCTCGTTCTTGCTTACCCAGTCGCTAAACAATTACTTCCATTAATAATGGAGTCGTTAATTAAACGATTACTTTCGTTGGTTATAGAATCGCTAAACGATTACTTCCGTTATCGATAAGACCTGCCAAACGATTACTTCCGTTGATAATATAGTCGCTAAACGATTACTAATTCCTCTGATAAAGAGTCGTTGAACAATTATTTACATTCGTTACCGAGTTACGAAGAGTTCGCTAAACTTCGTCTTAAAATCCTAAGATTCATCTAGCGCCTAACGACTGAAACGCATTCAAGCGGATCGCATTCCATCCAAACAACGACATCATTTCTATAGCGCCAACTCGAATAACCGACTTCTTCTTTCCACGTCACCGCATGAAGTCAGTGGACACGTGATATCGCTGACAACAACAATGCTATAGCGCTATAATATTGCTGTGTATTCGCGGCTAAATGACCGGCATTCATTCACGCCATCTCGCGGCGGCTGAGCGGCGCGCGACTATGAACGAACGAACGAACGAGCGAAGTATTGAGCAGCGAATACTCGGCGACTAGGACCCGACGTCGCTAGTAGCGGCTCTCGAACGACTGACCGACCGATTGGCTGACTGAGTGAGAGGGAGAGAGACGGGGGAAGGAGGGGGAGAGAGAGAGACAGACAGACAAACAGAGACACAGACAGAGACAGAGACAGAGACAGAGGGAGGAAGACAGAGAGGGAGGGATGGAGAGAGGGAGATACACAGACATGCAGACAGACAGAGAGACAGACAGAGACAGAGACAGAGGGAGGGAGACAGGGGGAGGGAGAGAGAGATAGACAGACATACAGACAGAGAGAGACAGACAGAGACACAGACAGAGACTCAGACAGAGACAGAGGGAGGGAGGCGGAGAGAGAGAGGGAAGGAGAGACAGAAAAGAGAGACAGATAGACACACAAACACATATGCAGAAACAGACAGAGACATACACGGACAGACAGAGACAGACAGATACAGACAGAGACAGACAGCGACAGACAGACAGAGACAGACAAACAGACGAAGAGAGGCAGAGACATACAGAGACAGACAGAGACAGACAGACAGACGGAAAGAGGCAGAGACAGACAGACAGACAGACGGAGAGAGACAGAGACAAGCAAGAAAGCAGAGGCTGCTGCAACGAGGGAGAAACGAACTGAGGCGAATGTCTATCAATAACAACCGACTCATTGACTGCACCGCTGCCGCCGACTGCCACAAGGGAGAGCGATGCAGACGAAGGGAGACGGACAAACAGACACATACAGACAGACAGGTAGACATACATAGACAGACGGAGTCATACACACAGAGACACGTCAGCTGAAAGAGAGAATTCGATGAAGCGTTTCACAAAGGCCAAACGGTCGAACGGACCACAAAGGATGAAAGGCAATGATATGTAGACAGAGGCACACATACAGACAGACAGAGACACAGATACACACACAGAGACACACAGAGAGACACATATGCACACATAGGAAGAGACATATACAGAGATGGAGACTGAAAGTTAGACAGAAACAGCGAGCGAGGAAGATAAAGACAGATAGACAGACAGACAAAGGGATACAAACAGACAGGGACAGATACAGAGAGACAGAGAGAGACACAGACAGACAGAGACAAAGAGACAAAGAGGTCTTGACACCTACGCACCTTTATCGGCCGCAACAGTCCGCCAGCTTCTTAGGCGTTGCTAGGACTATTTAGTCAATGTCACGCCTAGCTCTCTGTCTCTGTCTGTCTCTCTATCTCTGTCTGTCTCTGTCTCCCTCTGTCTCTGTCTCTGTCTCTGTTGTCTTCTCTTTGCATTCCACGCTTCATTTCTCCTCACCTACGCCAACCATGCCTCTTTAGATCTTCCGTAATGTCATTGCTGCTGCTGCTGTTAATATTATCATCACCATCGTCGTCGTCGTTATCATCACCATCATTATCTTCATCGTCATCATCGTCGTCATTGTCGTCCGTGGTCGTCATCATCATTATCCTCACCGTCGTCGTCACCATCGTTATCATTATCATCATCGTCGTCGTCGTCATCATCCTCATCATCATCATCATCCTCGTCATCCTCATCATCATCATCATCATCATCATCATCATCATCGTCATCATCATCATCATCATCATCATCATCATCATCATCATCATCATCGTCGTCATGATCATCAATAATAATACTATCATTTGTATTTTCCTCCTACTCTCCACTATCCTCCGCTTCCTCCTTCTCTTCCATTCTCTTCCTCGTCTTCCATATCTTCCTACTCTTTCTCTTCTTTCTCCTCCTTCCATTAGTTTCTCGTTTTTTCCCACGCCAAAGACAATACAATTCTCCATATTATCATCTTTAGTCGATCCTCGTTCGATTCATATTTTCAGGTCATTCGACCCACCCTACAAATTATTAGAGCACAGTGCATTCAGAAAACTGTCGCTTTATGAAGCCAGATCCATATCAGACCAACCACACCTTATATAATTATAATTATTGTAGGGTAATCCGGTCCAAACAACACCACGCGTTGGTGAGAAACCCTAGGGAGACCCGTTCCTACCAAACCACGCCCTAATGGGAGAACGGTCCACACAATTTTTTTATATTTTTTGTTACAGCAATCTAATATAGCGTCACCTCAATGTCGCCTACGCAGGAGCTATCCAAGTTCAGCCCGCGTAAAAAAACGATACTATGCAACGCCTTTGGGGAGATTGTTACTTTGAGTTCACGGTACGGGTAGGGTACCTGGCAATTATAAGTAAGACACTATGAAATTCCGGAATATACAATGGAATATGCAATACAAGACAATTGTACAAAAGACAAACACATTAAAACAATACAGCGCATTACAATACACAAGGGCGGATCCAGGGGGGGGCCAATCCGGCCATGGCCCCCCCCATTTCAAATCACCATGGGACGTGGCCCCCCCCATCCATAGTGGCCAAAAAAAAATTCAGGGTGTCAGTCATGCACAGGAGAATTAATGTATAAATGTACTAAAAATCTATAATAAAAATAATGTATAAATGTAATTAAAATCTAATCTAAGTCTCTCACGCAATTGCATTGTCTTTATATAAAGCATCGAAATGAAACAATCTTTCAACAGTATCCAACTATGATTTATGGCATGCAATGTATGTTATTCGTGTATATATTCGTAGTACATTGTAAAAACATTAACACCAATAAACACAATTATAACTAAGTACAACTAACCATTAATTACAAATCAAGTTAACGCTAACAACAGTGTTTGGGATGTAATTTATTTTTTGCAGATGCCAAAAAAAATTCAGGGCGAAACATGTTAAGTTTTGAATTTAGTCTATATGTGCAAGAAAATGCGGTGAATGGTAACACATGTTTACTCCTTGTTTTTATTTGTATCTTACTATATTTCATTCAGTAGTGGGAAGTATTTTATTTATTCTAGCCTTAAAAAGTCATCAGTTTTTTAGAAGGAAAATTGAACACATTTTTGAAGATTTCTGACGGTTCACTAAAAATTCATAAGTTTTTGGGAAGCGAAATTGAACACCGTTTTTTAAATTTCGCACGGAAGAATAAAAAGTCATCGCTCTTTTCAGACGAAAAATTTAACACCTTTTTTAAGGATTTCACACGGATGACTACAAAAGTCATCAGTTTTTTGGGATGCTAAATTGAACACTTTTTTTGAAAATTTCGCACGGAAGGCTAAAAAGTCATCACTCCTTTTAGACGAAAAATTAAACACCTTTTTTAAGATTTCGCACGGATGACTACAAAAAGTCATCAGTTTTTTGGGATGCGAAATTAAACACCCTTTTTGAAAATTTCGCACGGAAGACAAAAAAGTCAACACTCTTTTTAGACGAAAAATTAAACACCTTTTTTAAGATTTCGCACAGATGACTACAAAAGGTCATCAGTTTTTTGGGATGCTAAATTGAACACTTTTTTTGAAGATTTCGCACGGAAGACTAAAAAGTCATCACTCTTTTTAGACGAAAAATTAAACACCTTTTTTAAGATTTCGAACAGATGACTACAAAAGGTCATCAGTTTTTTGGGATGCTAAATTGAACACCTTTTTTAAGATTTCGCACGGCTGACTACAAAAGTCATCAGTTTTTTGGGATGCTAAATTGAACACCTTTTTTTGAAAATTTCGCACGGAAGACTAAAAAGTCATCACTCTTTTTAGACGACAAATTAAACACCTTTTTTAAGATTTCGCACGGATGACTACAAAAGTCATCACTCCTTTTAGACGAAAAATTAAACACCTTTTTTAAGATTTCGCACGGATGACTACAAAAAGTCATCAGTTTTTTGGGATGCGAAATTAAACACCCTTTTTGAAAATTTCGCACGGAAGACAAAAAAGTCAACACTCTTTTTAGACGAAAAATTAAACACCTTTTTTAAGATTTCGCACAGATGACTACAAAAGGTCATCAGTTTTTTGGGATGCTAAATTGAACACTTTTTTTGAAGATTTCGCACGGAAGACTAAAAAGTCATCACTCTTTTTAGACGAAAAATTAAACACCTTTTTTAAGATTTCGCACAGATGACTACAAAAGGTCATCAGTTTTTTGGGATGCTAAATTGAACACCTTTTTTAAGATTTCGCACGGCTGACTACAAAAGTCATCAGTTTTTTGGGATGCTAAATTGAACACCTTTTTTTGAAAATTTCGCACGGAAGACTAAAAAGTCATCACTCTTTTTAGACGAAAAATTAAACACCTTTTTTAAGATTTCGCACGGATGACTACAAAAGTCATCAGTTTTTTGGGTTGCTAAATTGAACACCTTTTTTGAAAATTTCGCACGGAAGACTAAAAAGTCATCACACTTTTTAGACGAAAAATTAAACACCTTTTTGAAAATTTCGCAGCGATGACTACAACATGTCATCAGTTTTTTCGGATGCGAAATTAAACACCCTTTTTGAAGATTTTCGGCGGATTACTTAAAAAAGAACATCTAGTTGTCAGGAAAGAAGTTTTTAAGTAAAGTCTATATTTATTGAGACCTTATGGCACTCTTATAAGCACTGAAAAGTACAGCTATTTTGTTAAGATAACAGCTTAAAATGCTACCATTGCAATGTGAAAATTCAAAAAGTTTCTGGTGGGGAGGGGCATATCCCCTCCCCACACCCCTCCCCTACCACTCTCGGCGCTGCGCGCCTCATGATTGTCTTCAGACACGGTCAATTATCTACCCCTCCGGAAACCTCAATCCCACCCAGAGGTGGGGGCTAAATTAAACTCTGGTTTCGCCCAAAAACGACTAAAAAAGTTCATCAGATTTTTCGGCGAAAGATCAACGAAAAAATTTCCGACCCCAGTCCAAAAATTTTTTGGCCCCCCCCTTCAAAAATTCCTGGATCCGCCCTTGACAATACAATACAAATGACAATACATTGTGGGGCGCGGTGGTGTAGTGGTGGCGTCGTTGCCTTGAAGCGGGAATGTTCGAGGTTCGAATCCACCTGAAGTCGCCGCGTAGGGACCTTGGGCAAGTCCTTCACTCGCAATTGCTCAGCGCTTGGGTGTGAAACTCTGATGCAGTGTCCGCTCTGCAGTCCGGAGGGCCTCTGAGTAGAGTGCTTGAAGGCGGCGCTATAACAAGTGCGCATCCTCAACAATACAGAACAGCTCAATAGTGACAAAAGCAAATGCGATGCAAAATAATGCGATGCTTGGTCATGCGAGATAAAACGATGACTCAACCCATAATAATATAGCAGGTTTAAAAATGATCTGATGCAAAAAAAATTATTATCTTCAACTCCCGGGAACCAGTCCACCGTAAATATCTAAGGGAACAGTCTCTCTACTATAGCAGGGAACCAGCGCAACAGGAAACAATCAGTTGCTTCCGGTTTGTCGAATTCCAGACATCGCAACATTCCAATGGACAAACGGAAGAGGATAAGGAAGAGAAGAGAATCAAGAGAATGACGATGGAGGAAAAAAAAGAGGAATCTGAGTAAAACTGGAAAGAACGGAACATAGGCCTATACTACTACTGCTACTACTACTGTTACTGCTGCTACTGCTGCTACTGCAACTGCTACTGCTACTACTACTGCTACTGCTACTACTACTACTACTGCTACTGCTACTGCTACTACTACTACTACTGCAACTGCTACTGCTACTGCTACTACTACTACTACTGCTACTGCTACTGTTACTGCTGCTACTGCTGCTACTGCTACTGCTACTGCTACTGTTACTGCTACTACTACTACTACTGCTACTGATACTGCTGCTGCTGCTACTGCTACTGATGCTGCTACTGCTACCGCTACTGCTACTGCTACCGCTACTGCTACTGCTACTGCTACTGATACTGCTGCTACTGCTGCTACTGCTACGACTACCGCTACCGCTACCACTACCACCACCACTACCACTACCACCACTACTACTACTACTACTGCTGCTGCTGCTGCTGCTGCTGCTGCTGCTGCCATTACTGCTACTACAGCTTCTAACAACAATTTAAGACAAATAATGATAATAACAATAATGATTGGCAATGATGACAGGACCATAGGATATATTCCTAAAAGACCAATGACCACAGGCCTGCATGGTATGACACATCTCATAGGCCACAGACCTACAAGATCATTGACCACAAGTTAAGAGACTTCAGTTCTAGGAGACCGAAACCTAACAAACGACAAGCCTAGGAGACCACAGACCGAAGAGACTAGTGGACCATTGGTCTAAGAGACCAGTAGACCATTGGTCCAACAGACCAATAGACCTTCGGCCCAAGAGACCAGTAGACCATTGGTCCAACAGACCAATAGACCTTCGGCCCAAGAGACCAGTAGACCATTGGTCCAACAGACCAATAGACCTTCGGCCCAAGAGACCAGTAGACCATTATTCCAACATACCAATAGACCTTTGGCCCAAGAGACCAGTAGACCATTGGTCCAACATACCAATAGACCTTTGGCCCAAGAGACCAGTAGACCATTGGTCCAACATACCAATAGACCTTTGGCCCAAGAGACCAGTAGACAATCGGCCGAAGAGATTACAAACCTAAAAGACCATTGACCTAGAAGACCACAACAGGTCTAAGAGACCATAAACCAGATACCCTATTACACCCTGAGGACAAACAGTCTAATAAGTCGCTCTGTTTGTCGTAAGCTCTCGCGAGATGGCGACAGACGCACGGCTTAATGGAAGGCGAAGCGTCATGCATAATAGATTAGCTGACCCAAAATGGCGGACGTGGGAGACGCCCAGTAATTGCGACTCAAGAGTATAATTATACAACGAACAACGATGCAACGCTTAAACAATGCAAGAACAGGAGAGAGCAACAACAATGCAACAGCAAAACAATGGAATTGCAAGACAATCAGAGCTTAAAATGTTGCTGGACGGTCATGGACGGCGTCCAGGCACTTATTTTTAAATCTCAACGCCGTCCTGCCACTTATTTGGACAGCAAAGCCTGGAGAAGTGACGGGCGTCCAGGCACTGGCTTTTCTACACTTTAACCCTCAGGCTACCAAACTTTTTGTAACACTGACTACCAAGGGGGGGTGGTTACCACCCCCCCCTGGATTTTGGGTTTGGTTTGAGATATCATAACTTGTAATACACCATTTGATTCAGCATTCATTTCTGCACAAAATGGTATATTTAGGTTCAGAAAATATGAATGCCCCTCGAAATTATGAATTTTTTACCATGGGTACCCGGCGATTCCACAAATTGTATACTTACGCATAAGGAATATATTAGATTCTGTGAGTTTTATACATGATTTATATATAAAAAGTAGTTTATATATAATAAAGTCCAATATTCAACTATAAAAACTAGTAATAAGTCTGTTTTATGTTCAATCAAAACAAAAAGTTTTAGCCGCTGAAAAACGTTTACGCAGACATATCGGCTTGCGTTGTAAAAAAACCCAACATTTTCACACATTTTAATTTATTTTGAGCACTTCCGGTCATCAAATGACAAATTATTTAGTATCAGAAAATAGCCCTAAATTGCCCTCTACAGAATGGCATAATTTATTTCTATTAAAAAATAAATTATGGATAAGTTATAATAGCAAAAACATGACAATTTTATTAAAATAAAACAACTTTATATATATTTCAATTTATTTTGAGCACTTCCGGTTGTCAAAAGACAACTCAGTGAGCATGGAGATGTAGCCCCACATTCCCTCTATAGAATGGTATAATTTGTGTCTCTTAATAAATTATTAAGGGGCGGAAAAGTTACAGACGATATTCTATGGGGGGGGTGGTATCCACCCCCCCTGGTACCTTGGGTATATCGGGTGTAACTTTTGAACGGTAGGGGGCATCATCAAAAATTTTAGCTCAAAATGTGTCCCAATGAACCCTCTACAGCTACCAATTTTTTCAAAATTTTATTCCAGACGGAACGCGTTTGATTTGCGAAAAACCTAGGGGGTGGCAACCACCCCCCTCCCCCTTGGTAGCCCGAGGGTTAAGCACTGAAGACAATGTAACAGCAAAACAAATGAAGAACAAGACAATGTAACAGTAAAACAATGTAATACCAACATGGTGCAACATCCAAACAACGAACCCCCAAACATCGCAACACACAAACTACTCACGTTCGTGTAGCGCCTCTTCAGAAGTAAGACCCATTTCGAACATCGTTAAAAAGTCACTGTTTAAATAAACATCCCGTGCACAAGCGCGATTTTCTCAGCCTTCTACTTTCGGAATATTCGCAAGGTGGCGGGCGTGTCTGAAATTTTCCAACACAGCAGCGCGATTTATTTGGATCGATTACGGCTTCCTTTGCTCGAACTCGGCAGATAAGGTTGTGTTGATCGTATGGCTAGACTTCCTTTGATTTTAAGTTTCTTTAAGTCACATTAATTAGTTCGCATTGATTTTTATTCACGATGAGGAAGAATTCTGGATACAATTAGTTTACTAAACGACTTTTGCACATAATTATATGGACACCTTTCAATCAAATGAATAATCTTAAATAAATTGGTATCAATTTTTGCAATATTGTTTGACAATTCGAGCTCATAATAATTATGATATAGATACTGGCACAGGAAACTGTTCAGTGTAAACGGCATTGGGTGCAATAAGAAAGTGTAATTCAACAGACTTTCACAGATATTATTTTTATTATAGTTTAGATTCGGCACATTTAAAGCAATATCGAACACTGGCCAATATTCGTTAATAATTCTGCATAAGACTTTTCACTGTCCATGCACTGTATGTCGAGTGGGTCAGTCTGAAGCGTGAACACTGGAGGAGGGTTACTCTAATACTGATGATGATGATGATGATGATGATGATGATGATGATGATGATGATGATGATGATGATGATGATGATGATGATGATGATGATGATGATGATGATGATGATGATGATGATGATGATGATGATGATGATGATGATGATGATGATGATGATGATGATGATGATGATGATGATGATGATGATGATGATGATGATGATGATGATGATGATGATGATGATGATGATGATGATGATGATGATGATGATGATGATGATGATGATGATGATGATGATGATGATGATGATGATGATGATGATGATGATGATGATGATGATGATGGTGCTCTGCCCGAAGGCAGGCTCATTGGCCTACGCCCCTGGGGATGAGATGAGTGAGGTGGTTTCCCGTTGCCTTCCTCACAGACAATGATGGGCAAGCAACTTGCCCAAGGTCGCTCCGCAGCAGCTTGCACCCCTGCGTCCCACACGTGCTAGCCCGAGATATCTGAATCTCTGAATGTCAACTCCCACTCAAGCCCCGGGCTGGGAGTCTCCCAGCCCGGGGCTTGAGCCGCAGTCCGTTGCAACCAACAGACGAATGCAGCTCCCGCTTACCGGTGTAGCTAACTAGGCCCGTACTCTAATACTACATGTATTATAATACACAAAACTGATCGACGCTGAACAACAATTTTGGCCTCCAACGTCATGAACGAAAGTTAAGGCGGCGTCTAAATTAGTGTTTGAAAGAAAACACCTTTAATAAGCTTAAAACCATGTAACATATTCTCTGAATTAATTCACGAGTCAATAAAAGAGTCCCTGTTGTTTAGAACATTTGAAACAACTAGAGTCACTTTAAATTTTGATTACAGCAAAAATATTTAAATTATACGCATCTTTCAGTAAAGGGGGTAGAATGGTTTATCAAATTATCACCCGGATAGTCCAGATTGATATGTTCCATCCGGGGGATAGATTAATTCACCCCCCGGATATCTTTAAGGGAGATAGAATAACACGTGAAACATGCAATACACGATCAATAGCAGCCTACAAAGTACGTCTATTCCACGGGGCTCGGATTCGGGTGCGCTGATCTCAATGCCAGTGTGTGTATACGATGCGCTAACGACCCCCCCCGCATAAATGGTTGTCGATGCCCTCTTTCCTTCACCCAGCCTCTGGTCTGGCACCTCCTGGCACTGTGCACTATACGTCAATTTTCTGCTTCTTTAATTGAAGGTATGCCAGATATCTCGACAAAATGTGCAATTCTGTAATTATTATTTATTATAGATCTGTGCAGTTGTAGAATTTGTACAAACGATATATAATGCGATTTTTATAGAGGAACAAACATCAGTGTAGTCGTATATTGAAAAATCATCAGAAAAATCTGAAAAAGGAAGATTTAGAATGTTGGGCGGGAAGAGACAAAAGACGTCGCGCAGTTCTAGACATTTCTTTGCAATGCCCTTTGTAGTGCCAGTTTCAATCCTTAAAAGAAGGAGGGCGACGCAAAAATAATATTCGCCTTATCATGACGAGTTGCTGTTATAATAGCAGCTAACTATTGTAGTCAACCATAATTACTTAGTCCACTTTATTGATCAGGTCGACAGATTTAAAAATGAAGAGAAACCAATGATGGACCGGCAGCTGAAGTTCAACACCTTTATTAAGCAGTTATTGCAACGTTATCAACCGCGCTCAGCACACAAAATATGATTATATCGTTGCATTTGTCCAAAAGCAGATCTTTGAATACACATTTTCAATGCATGTGCGCATACGATAAGAAAAAATTTAATGTCGAAGTGATTGTATTGTGTAATGTATTCCTTACTAGAGTTATGTGATGTCATAGGCGAAGTTTGGTCCAGAAGTTTGGGGGAGGGGACGAACGAGCGGCCGAAGCACAATCGCAGCGCTCGTGAATAAGCTGGTGCCCCGCGCTTGGCTTTCGAGTGGCGCTTTAGAAATTTCCGAGTTTACGATTACGATTACGAATCGCCGATGGGCGACAATGTTGGGCGGACGGCGGTCGTCGACGACATTTTCATCGACCAAATTTTCTGACGACTTTAATCATGTGGTCGAAATCTTATGAAAATCAACCATTTTCATAACAAAATGGCTGATGACCTTTTTTAGTCTTTCCTTTTACAAGAATTGACCAACATGACCTAACACCGAATAAGTCTTCGATGATATTCATGAATATTTCTTAAATTTTGGGTATGAGCCAATGAATGTGTGGGTGGGGGAACTGTCATCCACTACAAACATTTGAAGGACCGTCCCCCCTGTCTCACCAAAGTCTCCGCCCATGTGTGATGTAATTATTATACTGGAGTCGCTGAACGTTGCCGAACTCATCAACGAATATTACAAAGGTCAGTTCTAATGACAGGAAGAACAGCATCTTACACACCTTTTTAGGCTTTGCAGCAACCGTACAAGGAATGAGCGCTAACAACACCATTGCAAATATTAATAGAAAAAAATTTAAAGAAAATTCATTGACTGATAGGACTCTAACAGTGCCAGTAAAAAACCTGTACGAAGGAGGAGGGTGATGAAGATTACATTGCGATTACACAATGTTGTTAAAACAGTGTTGTTAAAACGAAACTATAGATGTACTACTAGCTCTGCCACAGCAAACTCTACCACTGCTCGTCGTTTGCTAGTGCCAGTCCCAAGCCAGGTGAAAGGAGGGTGGCGACACTAATCATCATTGATGATATGACACAAGGTCACTAAACAACAAAATGCAAAGCTCCGACACTCTACTCCCCGAGAGTATGCATGGCCAGGTAATTTCAACCTTGAGTCAACGGTGAATGGCAGAGAGAATGCTCTACGTAATCACACCGTGCCGTTACACTAATACTCTACTACCCAGCATCCTTGCAAGAAACCCATGACTATGAAGTGCAAGCGACTTCTTTTCTTAGCCTCGGCATATACAGTGGCGTAGGCAAGGGGGGTTTCGGGGGTTAAAAACCCCTCATTGGCTCCGGAAAAAGGTTTTTTAAGGTTATTTTTCCGTTTAAGTAAGAAAAAAGCAAAAAACAGGGTTTCCGGCCATAAACCCCCCATGAAAAATTCCTGGCTACGCCACTGGGCATATATGATGAGGACGTGTGGCCAGTCCTCTGCCTCACCGTCTCATCCTCACACCGACGACGGTGTACAGTCGATGTACTCATCATAATTGAGTGATGAAGCTAAAATTGGAAAGTCTGTATAGGTTGAGGTCGCCCACCTTTCTCGATATGGCGGACCGGATCCCGTCGGACTGGATGGATGGATGGATCCGATTTGACCAGGGTCTATGACAACTCCCGTTACCCTGGACAGAAATTTGCTCGGCATATTACAGCACTCAAGAGCAAGGTACGGAACCAGTTTTTGTTTGTTTTTTCGGACTGAATTGGACAGCATCACTAATTCACTATATTATTGTTTCATCTTATTATTTTTGTCTTTACTTTCCAGTGATGAACTTGCAAGCGTCAATTAGTTCTCCTTTATTTCTTCCCTCCTGTTTTCTTAGATTATACCATTTCAACCTTTCTTCAAAGCCCAAAACCACTTCTTCAGCATGTCTGCTTTGAACAACAGTCATCCAAGCTTGTTAAGCAATGTTTGCATTCACTCGAACAACGTTTGCCGAAATTATCGCCACTCGACAACATGTGACAGGAATTTATTTTACACAGTAATATTGTTTGAACGACACTCGAATCCTCTTCATTTACATAAGTACACATACATATACACATATATACATATATATATATATATATATATATATATATATATATATATATATATACTAGGCCGATTCACCAATGTTAGGGAAAAAAATTATTTTTCATTTCATATTGGGCTAGACCCTGGTTTGGTGCCGTTTGGGATCAGGAACATTAGTGCAAAATTATATTCATATACAATGAGTTTTAGTGACACCTCAAGACATCCAAAGTTTTGTAAAATGACGAAAACGGCATTTTTACCTACAAATAACATTTAATGTTAATTTTTATTTGAACTGGTCAAAATATTTGAGTGAAATAGTGCATAGGTCATGTCACACTACTATTCAGTGTTCACAGTAATGTAGGTAAAGATTAGAATGTGTCTTGTCAGCTCTGTACTTTTTCTTAAGTGAAGTCGTCATGAGACGTCGATCATTTTCGGCTATCTGAAACACAAGCTGCCGCTGAGCACAATGGAAGTCCGTTGCAATTAGACAGCATGTTCCACAGAGTCATTGATGACTTTTATGCTTGCCACCTTATGCTTGGCATCAACATAGGAAGGGCTGGAAGGCCAAATAATTTGATCATCTGTAAGAAAATGTGGATCAATTTTACCTGGTAAGTGCAGTGAACAGCTGCATAGATCTTTCAGTGACAGAATCCAATTAATCTATAATTCCTGGAACTATTCAATTGACTTTGAATCAACCCTTCTGACATCTGTTTTCATCTGTGGTCTCTTCAGAACAGCAATCATCACATCTTTCTCCCCTATTCCAGACACAATCAGAAACAATGCAAAACCAATCAAATCCTCACTCATGTACCACAGATGCTTTCTCATTTTTCTTCAGTGTAATGTCTGCCACTTGACTGTCATCCTTGCCAAATAACTCCAAAGTATGGAGGCGACAGAGGTCATTATATGGAACGTGTGAACTGTTTGGAGCAGTTAACCAGGCCTTCACATTGGTGCTAATGGCGAGCAGACAGGGTGCGTCGAAGAACCTTTGGTTCTTGTGCTGTAGGTTTGAATTGTTCATGAACAAGTAAATTTTTGTACAGCAAATTTCCTTTGTCATCCATCTGGCACGGTGATAGGCTCCTGGAGGGCTGAAATGTGCTTGATCATTACACAGTGACATTTGCACCCAGTATATAGTTCCATTTTTATGAACTTAAGGCAATCCTGACACGGTTGAATATCTTGGCTGAGTTGAGTCTGAAGGAAGCCTATAATTGTCCTCCCTCTTCTGGTCAAGCCACCAAAACTCACCACTTGTGAGATCAGATTTGCTCCAATGGCTACAGCATACAGTGTGAACATTATATTTGCTAGTGTCAATGAAATTCCACTATTCTTTGAATCGAGTAAGCTTACATATTGCTGCAATCTGTGGTCCAGAAGACTTGAAATATTGTTCGACAACTGCAGCTGAAACAAGTTCAAAGATATGATGCCGGCAGGCTAAAGACAGTAGACATTTGTAAAATGCCTGCTGAATGACTATAATGGCACCGGTTTGAACACCAGTGTTTAAGCTGATTGAATCGGAACAAAGACCTGCAAGCCAGTCTGGTACATCTTTCCAGTCTTGTCATGTTTGGATCACAGTGTTTTCCATAAGTTCACCAGAACCAGTAGGGCTCACTAGGAGTTCAGGAATGGCCAACAATTTATCAACATTCATACCTCATTGAACAATTGGCATCCTGTCAACCAGGTCCTTATCATGGTCTGGTAGTAAGTTTCTGTCAAAATGAGCAATCGATATTCTACCTGGCACGTATTTGGCATGTATCTAGAATTTCCTAACTCTTTTCCATGCTCTCCAGATAGAACTGGCTGACAGTGTCATGTCCTCAACGTCAATGCCAAGAGCAAGTAAGAGCTGGAGCAACAATGCGTATTGCTTCTCATGGTGTAGCTTTTGTGCGATCAAGGATTGCTGCAGACAGTGGATCATCAGTGAGGTGTCATATTTTGAGTGTAGTGAACATCGCAGTTTGATGAGTTTGCATTGTTATCCATGGAGTCGCTAGAGTGTTTGTTTTCAGCAGCAAGTCTTGTGTCAATGATATACGTTTGCTAATTAGCAGTTCTTAATCGTCAGTGTCATCCTTGTATTCTGTCAGTGTAGCTGACTTTGTATGCCACCTTTTGCTTCCATTGCCTTTTTGATGTGACAGATTTCTTCAAACTTCCTCTGTATTGCGTTTCTCTTCACATTCTTTGAATGCTGGAGACTGACTAACTGTTGTCATTTTCCACTCTTCTCTCAGGTGCTGTAGAAAAATCCAGTGCTGTTGAATTTTTATCAGTCTTTTGCAATCCGCATTATCATTTCCATTTCTTAGATTGTCATTCCAACTCGAGAGTCAAGACATCCAGCAAAGATGATAAGACTTAATTTAATATTGTTTGAAACACATTGTGCAATGTGCATCGTAAATGCAAGTAAGTAAAGAAAAGAATTAGTCTGTTACACTGTGTCGGATTGTCTGCCACTCACAGCACAAAATAATGTATTTTTATGTACGGAAATGAAGGTAAATTCACAATGGCTGATTACAGAATACAGAACTCTATTGAGGTGTCACTAAACAGTGGAATAATCTCATGAAAATTTAAGGAGTTATTTACAACACCAAACGGCATCATTTAAGCATCTAGCCACTTAAGTTTTCAAAAATAATTTTTTTTGAAACACTCTAATATATACGTGTATATATACGTAAACATGTCGTTACATAAATAGGTTGCCGACGCCGCTCGTGGATCTGCAAGAAATACAGGCGCAACATATAATAAAGTAAATATTTAGACACATGCGTCATCACATATAGGCGATTGATTTAAATATGTCGACACAAACCATTTCAGAAATAGAATTAATTCTCAACCTCACCACCCCCCACCCCACCCCCACCCCACCCCCAGCCCCGCAACCTATAAAATTATATATATGTATATATATATGTATATATATGTATATATATGTGTATATATATATATATATATGCTACGTGTTGTCGTGTGTGTGCGTGTGTCAAGCAGAGCGTAACGATGATAGGCTGAAGGCGACGACGACATCGTTTACACACGACCATGCGATCAATGGTCTGTGCAATGCGAATAGGCCTACAGCTGCAACGAGTGGTCGTATACTCTATCGATCCACACTATGCAGAAAGAGCCTATAAGGCAGACCAGACTTAGGCAGGCGTAGAGGCGTTGACAAAAGACAAACAGACAGACAGACAGAGACATACAGACAGAAACGGACATGTATAGAGAGAGACATAAAGCGAGAGTCATGGAATAGGACAGAAGCAGAGAGACGCAAAGAGACAGATATGCAAAAAGCAGGCATACAAAGAGAGAGACAGAACGACGTACAAAAACACAGAGAGACAGACAGACACATAGACAGACCGAGAAACGGAAAGAGAGAGATACAACCGAGTTACCTCGACAGAGCGACAACGAGAATTAACCAGACAGACAAAAAGATGCTGACAGACAGGCAGACAGACAGACAGACAGACAGACAGACAGACAGACAGACAGATAGACAGGCAGGCAGACATGCAGATAGTAATACACCTGTGTTTACCTGTGCATCGGGCTCGGCCTATTTCCCTTTAAGCCTCGAATCGCACGCACGGACTAACAATAACGTCACGCGCTCAATACTGCTTCTGAGAGCTTAGCCTACCTGGGACGAAGTGTATAGGCTACAGGTGAAATCGTGAAGAAGAATAACAAGACGTAGGCTAACGTATGGATAAATATTTCGTCAGTAGGGATTTACCACAAACGAGAACTTGAGGATATACTCCGTAACGTAATGACAATTACAATGTAACGGATTTACAAGCAGCAGTATACGTAATACAGGTGAGACGTGCATTTTCAAATAGCACCCTGAGATAGCTAAGATGTGTGTGTGCGCTCGCGTGAGCGCGTGTGTAATAAATTATTGTTATAGCGCCCCTTCAAGCTATACTACGCAGAGACGCTCCCGACTACAGCGCGGACACTGCTTCGGAGTTTCACGCCGAAGCGCCCGAGCAATTGCGAGTGAAGGACTTGCTCAAGATCCCTAGGCGGCAGCTTGAGGTGGATTCGAACCTGAAACTCTCCAGCCCCGAGATACCGATCTTCACCACTACACCACAGCGACCCACGATAGTTTGGTGAGGTCGAAATTACCTCTGATCGACTGAAGCTATTAATAAGATTTATGTTGAAATACAACACCTTTAAAATGTTTAACGTAACTGTTATATTACTTTTAACGCCTACATGTAAGTTAGGTGGTTTAGAAGTGTAAGACGCAGACTTCTGTTCATTCATCCGTCCGTTCGTTCGTTCGTTAGTTCGTTCGTTCGTTCATTCACATAGCGTTTCCTCAAGGGGAATACTCAGAGGCGCTTCCAACCTCAGCGCGGCCAAATAAAACTGTCTTAAGATGAGAGAGGAAAGTCTGAGTAGGATTTTTACAAAGAGAGCGGAGGGTCAGAGGAAGACCATTCCAGGTTGAGGGTCCCACCACCGAGAAAGCACGGTTCTGAATAGTGGAAGTTCGAGAAAGAGGGACTGAGTGAGGGCAGACTTTGTTCAGTCGAACGAAAGGAGCGGAAATGTTGAGAACTAAGAGTAGGCTAAAGAGCTACAGAGTTCACAAAGGTAGGCAGGTTGTAAAATATCCGCCAACCTTTTTTAGTGTTTCATCTACTTCTATATATGGACAAATAGCATTTTAAGCAGACAATAAAATATCTCATTGTCACAACCGATTGCAATTGTAATTGTAACCGATCATATTATAATACAATATGGATGTAAACATAGATTGAGTATTCGTGACTTTTGGGTTTAATATTCGTAAATATTCGTGAATATTAAGATTTTTTAATATTCGTAAATATTCGTAAATATTCGTTAACGGATTAAAGTGAACCATCGAAACCGCAGTTACCCGGTAACGCAGTTTAAGTATATGTAGGCATAATATTATGTCTCCATGACATTCACTGGCATTCAGGACAGGGCTGAATTCAAAAGTGCAATGTGCTTAATATGCTGAGATCGGGATAATTTTTGCATGTAATCTGGCACTATTAGGCTATTTCCTGCGTTGGCATTTATATTTACTCATCCTGCTACACTGATATAAAACAACTTTATCAATTTGCAGTTACTATTAGAGGCAGTTAAAGTTTATTTCTAATTTAGCCTACTATTGCTGCTAGCCCTATACTTGCCAACTGCCATCGGTGGCTCTGCCTATTTTCCTTCGGGAGGATGGCCAGAAGTCAGACAAAGTGACTAACATTAACTGTCATTAAGTATCGAATGTGATATGAATGCCGCATAGCCACATTGGCCAGACCCAGCAGAGACCTTGAAGTTTGTATTGATAAATCTATTAAAGTTATTGTCACTTAGGTTACTGAAACAGGCATATGCACAGGCTAACTCAATTTTGTACAATTCATTCAGTAAAAGTTAAAATAACAAAAAAATAATTAAGAATTAAGAATTTCTTGTAAGAACAAGAATAAAGAATTTCTTGAAATAACATAATTTTTTTACGAATATAATATTCGTTGGCAGTTTTAATATTCGTTAATATTCGTGAATATTTGAAAATCTTAATATTCGTAATATGCGAATACTCAATCTATGGATGTAAACAACAGCAGCTGTCAAATTTTCTGGGGAATGTCATTTCTGATGGAAACTTCCCCCTCTCCTGGACATGCCTAGACGAAGCATTGCACATCATTTCACACGCGCATACACACACACACACACACACATGCACAAACACACACACACTCACACACATACATGCACGTGCACAAACATCTATACGCACACAAGATGAGCGTCGCATTCATATTGTAAAGAGACGATTTTAATAATGTTCTGACTACGGACAACACCGCCCTTGTTTGCAATCTGACAGTGCTAGCCTCAAGATTGAATATAAGAGGAGGGCGACGAAAAAGATCTTTGCTATATAGCGCATGCAGTTTCGCTGAACTGCAACTATTAAAGACCACGAGCATCGGTGGGGGGGGGTGACTTCGTACGAGCTTGAGTGCGTTTACTTTAGCGAGAAGAGCTCTCTTATGCATAATAATTAAACCTGTCTGTCTGTTTGTCTGTCTGCCTCTATGTCTATGTGCCTGTCTGTATGACTCTCTATTCTGTTTGTTTGTATGTGTGTCTGTCCGTCTGTTTATATGTCTGCCTGTCTGCCTGTCTGCCTGCATGTCTATGTGCCGGTCTGTCTGACTATCTGTTTGTTTGTATGTGTGTCTGTCCGTCTGTTTATATGTCTGCCTGTCTGTCTGTCTGCCTGTATGTCTATGTGCCGGTCTGTCTGACTATCTGTTTGTTTGTATGTGTGTCTGTCCGTCTGTTTATATGTCTGCCTGTCTGCCTGTCTGCCTGCATGTCTATGTGCCGGTCTGTCTGACTATCTGTTTGTTTGTATGTGTGTCTGTCCGTCTGTTTATATGTCTGCCTGTCTGTCTGTCTGCCTGTATGTCTATGTGCCGGTCTGTCTGACTATCTGTTTGTTTGTATGTGTGTCTGTCCGTCTGTTTATATGTCTGCCTGTCTGCCTGTCTGCCTGCATGTCTATGTGCCGGTCTGTCTGACTATCTGTTTGTTTGTATGTGTGTCTGTCCGTCTGTTTATATGTCTGCCTGTCTGTCTGTCTGCCTGTATGTCTATGTGCCGGTCTGTCTGACTATCTGTTTGTTTGTATGTGTGTCTGTCCGTCTGTTTATATGTCTGCCTGTCTGCCTGTCTGCCTGCATGTCTATGTGCCGGTCTGTCTGACTATCTGTTTGTTTGTATGTGTGTCTGTCCGTCTGTTTATATGTCTGCCTGTCTGTCTGTCTGCCTGTATGTCTATGTGCCGGTCTGTCTGACTATCTGTTTGTTTGTATGTGTGTCTGTCCGTCTGTTTATATGTCTGCCTGTCTGCCTGTCTGCCTGCATGTCTATGTGCCGGTCTGTCTGACTATCTGTTTGTTTGTATGTGTGTCTGTCCGTCTGTTTATATGTCTGCCTGTCTGTCTGTCTGCCTGTATGTCTATGTGCCGGTCTGTCTGACTATCTGTTTGTTTGTATGTGTGTCTGTCCGTCTGTTTATATGTCTGCCTGTCTGTCTGTCTGCCTGTATGTCTATGTGCCGGTCTGTCTGACTATCTGTTTGTTTGTATGTGTGTCTGTCCGTCTGTTTATATGTCTGCCTGTCTGCCTGTCTGCCTGCATGTCTATGTGCCGGTCTGTCTGACTATCTGTTTGTTTGTATGTGTGTCTGTCCGTCTGTTTATATGTCTGCCTGTCTGTCTGTCTGCCTGTATGTCTATGTGCCGGTCTGTCTGACTATCTGTTTGTTTGTATGTGTGTCTGTCCGTCTGTTTATATGTCTGCCTGTCTGCCTGTCTGCCTGCATGTCTATGTGCCGGTCTGTCTGACTATCTGTTTGTTTGTATGTGTGTCTGTCCGTCTGTTTATATGTCTGCCTGTCTGTCTGTCTGCCTGTATGTCTATGTGCCGGTCTGTCTGACTATCTGTTTGTTTGTATGTGTGTCTGTCCGTCTGTTTATATGTCTGCCTGTCTGCCTGTCTGCCTGCATGTCTATGTGCCGGTCTGTCTGACTATCTGTTTGTTTGTATGTGTGTCTGTCCGTCTGTTTATATGTCTGCCTGTCTGTCTGTCTGCCTGTATGTCTATGTGCCGGTCTGTCTGACTATCTGTTTGTTTGTATGTGTGTCTGTCCGTCTGTTTATATGTCTGCCTGTCTGTCTGTCTGCCTGCATGTCTATGTGCCGGTCTGTCTGACTATCTGTTTGTTTGTATGTGTGTCTGTCCGTCTGTTTATATGTCTGCCTGTCTGTCTGTCTGCCTGTATGTCTATGTGCCGGTCTGTCTGTTTGTTTGTATGTGTGTCTGTCCGTCTGTTTATATGTCTGCCTGTCTGTCTGTCTGCCTGTATGTCTATGTGCCGGTCTGTCTGACTATCTGTTTGTTTGTATGTATGCCTGTTTGTCTGCTTATATGTCTGCCTGTCTGTCTGTCTGCCTGTATGTCTATGTGCCGGTCTGTCTGACTATCTGTTTGTATGTGTGTCTGTTTATATGTCTGCCTGTCTGTCTGTCTGTCTGTCTATCTGTCTGGTGTTTGTTACCTCTTTTAAAAGACCGTAGTGCAACGTACTTTCGGCGAGCTCTGAAAGGGCACACACTGAACATAACCGAATAATATTGAATACACCCCTCCCTGTGATCCTCGGAATTTTCTACCATTAAAATTGTCATTGCTTTAAAACTAAGAGCATAGTTAAGGGTGCATTTAAACATTAAATGCAAATTGTGAAGTTTGCAGTTTTGATTAGGATCTCAAAATTTCTTCATAAGTTATACGGCCAATTCATGTATACGAGAAAGCCTAAGGGCATCTATTATGTATCATTTCACTCAGATTTCTCCTAAATAATATAGATTTAAACCATTTAACGGTGTCTATTATTTCAGCAGTTTTCGTATTGCGTGAAAAAGGTTACGCGACTTCTTTTGACTGTGATGGGTACTGCAGCGTTTAGTTTGGGAATAAAGGCGATTTTTAGTATAAATAAAATCCTTCAAAATCAGTTACAGGTGTTCAATTTCAAACGCTTTTCAAGGATGTTTACATTTTTTGTGGCAGCTGACGGCTGCCTATAGCTCACTGTCTAAGGCAATGTCTTGTAACCATTATGTTAAGGTAGGCAATTTATACGGTAGGATAGAGTAGCGAAACATAATTATTATAATTAGGAAGAGTAGTTTTAAGGTAAGCCAAGGCTAAGAAAGAAAGGACGGAGCATTGAAGTACATCCAGTTCTTCGGTGATTTACGGTGGAGCGGCGGCGCGAGAGTTTAGTACATGGTTACCGTATAATCTCGATGCTGCGCTCAACATGAATCGAACACCTCAGTTCTGTTATTGATATTCAGTGGTGGTTCTCACACAGATCACGAGTCTCCTGAACCACCGTAAACCCTGTTATATTATATTATATATTATATCCAGGGCTTGCCCCCTCACCCCCACGAGGACAAAGAGTCTGGTCAGAGGGTCTAATGGAGAGAACTAGAAGGCATAACACTTTCAAAAGCAAACAGTTCAAAAACTAGAACTGCTGAATGTGGTATTGTTGGCGCAAGTGCTCAAGTAAGTCCTGTCGTTTGAAATACAATCACGCAAGTGACAACAGTTAGGATGTATACGGCCTATAACTTATTTCTTAAAATTTATGCTGCAATG
The DNA here is from genome assembly GCA_949752735.1 of Lumbricus terrestris. Lineage (NCBI taxonomy): Eukaryota > Metazoa > Annelida > Clitellata > Crassiclitellata > Lumbricidae > Lumbricus > Lumbricus terrestris. Next base: position 33,874 of record CATKHU010000041.1, read on the forward strand.
TCGATTGGCCCGTAGGCCTATACAAACATTACACAGCCATAGATTTGTCCGAATTCAAATGATGTTTGGTTTCTTTGCTTGTATGTGCACTTGTTACAGCACCCCTTCAGCATTCTACTCAGAAGCACTCTCGACTACAGAGCGGACACTGAATCGGAGTTTCACGCCGAAGCGCAGAGCAGTTGCGAGTGAAGGACTTGCCAAAGGTCCCTATACGGCGGCTTGAGGTGGATTCGAACCTGTTTTCACTTGCGTGCTTGTATTTCTCCGGCGGCAAAGCAACAAACTCATCACTACACCACCGTGCCCCACAGAATAAGGACAGTCCCAGCGTTTTGGCCACTGCGCTCCGATCATATATTTCCAGTATAAAACGATATCATCATCATCAATGTCCATGGGTTCATCGCTTTTTCCCCGCTGCTGCTGCTGCTGCTATTCAGTATACATCATTTTGTTTGAATGTATTGTTTGTTTGTTTGTATGCGTACTTGTTATAGCGCCCCTTCAAGCTCCTTCTACTCAGAGGCGCTCCCGAATGCAGAGCGGACACTGCATCGGAGTTTCACGCCGAAGCGCTGAGCAATTGTGAGTGAAGGACTTGCCCAAGGTCCTTACGCGGCGAGGTGGATTCGAACCTCGAACCTTCCGGCTTCAAGGCAACGACGACACCACTACACCACCGCGCCCCACATTTATCATTTAGGATTCATCAGATATCTAGTTAATCATTACTCGTTACGAGTTAATCGTTAATCATTAATCGTCATCAAAATCATTATCAAACCCAAAGGCGGATACAGAAATTTTCGAAGAGGGGCCAAAATTTTCGGTCTTGGGATAGGGAGAAATCTTGGTCGCCGAAAAATCTGATGACCTTTTTTTAGTCACTTAATTTGTCTTCAATTCCCGAGAAAAGTAACCACTTTATCCGCCAAAAAAGTTGATGACTTTTTAGTCGTATGGACCTCGTGTACGGACTTCCGTGGGTGTGGGGATGGCATACGGAATTACTCATGGGGGGGGGAGCCACGTCAACTTTCCGAGCCAGAATAGCTGATCAAAAATAAAGAAATTTCTAAATGGGAGGGCCATGACCGGATTGACATTATATTTGTTCCTCTAAAATCAGATTTTAACGGCCTCTGCTGTCATAAGACCTCGTTAAATCTGGATCCATCCACGCGGAGTTCTACGGCCTGGTCATGTCCAGGCATGCTATAGTGTTGAATCGCTGAACTGTGACTATAGGATCCTTCGAAATAGGACTAATGTTCCATGCGGGTTCTCTGTTATGCGCGACAACCGTCGGCCGAGTTCCATGATGAAGGCCAGGTCCAGCCTGCTGGTCCACAGGACCCATCGTTTCTAAAGCAATTGGAGTATGTATACGTATATATATATACATATATATATATATATATATATATATATATATATATTAAGGGATCGAATTTGTTAAAACACATTTTTTTAAATTGACATTGCCATATTCGTCTTTGGTCGCCAATATCAAGCATGAAGAACATTGCAGATAGGGTTGAGGCGTATAGTAACCTCGAATGGGCGCTATATAAATCACCGTAGTGAATGGATGAATGAATGAATGAATTTATTAATGATTAATAATTTATTTATTGAATAATTGTGTTCATCACAGTAATACGATGCTTGCCTTAAAATAAGCAGAAATGTATGATTAAAATAGTTTATGAAATAGTTACATTATTTACATATTTGACTAAGATATGAAGCTACCCACTATGACAAACTTAGATTGTCTATTTACAAAGTCCGCGTTAGCTACATCGGTAAGAGAGCTGGCGGCCGCGCGTCCGTGAAAGAGAGCGTGCGGGCCGCGGTTCGAATCCCGAATATGGTTATTTAAGAGATTCAAAATCTCGGGCTAACACGGTCCGTCCATGGGGACCTAAATGGCGTGGCGTCCATTCAAACGGGCGAGCGGTGCATGGTGAAGGATCTCACCCTCAGGGTCGAGGCCATAAGACAGCCGCCATATAAAAATCCGATTACATTTACATTACAAAGTCTGTTTGGCCAATGCTTCTCATCTTATGCACTTTATTTTTGTAATAAATTTACTGTTCATGGGTTATTAGTATAACCACCCTCATAAACGAATTATTTAAATCTT
>CATKHU010000042.1:0-30000 GCA_949752735.1 Lumbricus terrestris
GTTTTCGAGGGTTGTGGCGTGGCAGGTGGAGGAATAGGCTGGGTTTGGTGGGGTAATGGTATGGGGTGGAACTATGGTGGGGCAAATTCACCCCATAGGGTTGGGTTGGGTGATGTGGAACAAAAAGCCAAAATTTACTTCAGGAGTGGGGTTGGGTGGGTGCTGTGGGGCGGGTGGGGTGGAATGAGGCGGGGCGGGGATGGGGTTTGATAGGGCGGACTGTGGGGTGGGACCTGGGTATTGCAAGTGAGGTGAGACGTTGGGCTGTGGGTGAGACGAAAATTCAAAATTTACCCCAGAGGGTGGGGTTGGATTATGTGAGAGAGGTGATGCGGTGGGGTGGAATGGGGCAGGTTGGGGATGGGTGGGGTTTGGTGGGTATGGGTTGGGTGGGATGGATTTGGTTGGGTTGGGTTCAGAGGAGGTGTGGGCGAGGTGCGGCCGGGTGTGAGGTCGGAATAGAGCGAAAACCCAAGATTTACGCCAGTGGGGTGGTGCTCGATGGTGGGCGTGGTGGGGCCTGGTGGGGATGGGGTGGGATTTTGCGGGGTTGGGTATTGGGTGGAACCGTGGTGAGGTCAGGTGAAGTTGCAAGGTGGGTGAGACCAAAAGTAACAATTTACACCGAAGTGTGGGGTTGTTTGGGGAGGTGTGGGCTGGGATGGGGTGGGGAATGGGTGTGGGTGGAGTAGGTGGGAGGGGTGGAGGCGGGATGGGGTGGGTTCACGATGGGTTGGTTGGTGTGTCAGGGTAGTTGTTCGGCGGGGCCGGAGTGAAAACAAAGTGAAACAATATGTTTTAGTGAATTTCGTATGTTGAAAATTTAACGTCTTTGCCATGGTGTAGCAGGTAAGATTGCTGTGGCGGTCAACGTGTTTTAACTGCGAAATCAGTAGCACTGTTCCCTTACCAGTAATTCACTCAATATAATACTGTAACAGTGTACATTAAATCGCATTTTTCGATTAGACATTACAAAGCAGGTTTTAAAAAAAAAATCATTTCAGCGAATCGCTTGGACTACTTCATCGTTGGAGTGACGAACTTCTCGAGCACAGACTGGGCTCCGATGAGAGGAGGATATCCAGTCTGTGGTCAGTACCCTAAGACGACTCCTGCATCAGCCAGAGTCACTCTTCACTGTAACCCGAATATCGAACCAGGTCAGCATGTCGCTGTCCAGCAGCCAAAGAATGGACCGGGGTATCTGACGTTGTGCGAGTTTGAAGTATACGCTGGCAATCGAATACGGAGAGGTTAGTCGACGGATTAATTGCACGGTTATTAGATATTGTCTAGTTATATTATTCTCCACAACAGTCTTGTGGCTGGTTTTATTCATCTGATTGATATGATATAAAATATTGTTTTTGCTGATTTTTTTCGCCGAGTTCTGGTCATCAAACAATAATTTGTACATGAATTTAAAATAGTTAAGCAGCAACTTTCATCAAAGAAAAACTCGCCACAGAGGTTGTAGAAGACGGAACGAGGTTGATTGTGCTCCAGAGCAGCCAATGACCGTTTTATCACTCTCTTAGACTTAAGATGATGGCGGAGGTCGCTGGCATCTATTATTGTGCAATCACTTAAATAGAACAATCGTTTAGACAACTCGAGGAAGAAAAATGAAATGTAGGCTAATTTGAAACAATAATAAAACAATGCGAAAATAATATTTATAATACACACAAAATTATTATTATATTATTATGTTATCATTGCAGTTGGTAACTGGTAAAATTTAGGAAATTCGCAAATCTGCGCAATTTTCAGATAACGCTTTTGGTCGGCAAAGGAACTACCGTCTGGTGACCTTCAACGTCACGTTGACCTTGCGGAGACATTCGTCCTTGGAATGCATTGTCCATTGTCGTGGGACTCCAGGTTGTCAGTCGGTGAACGTCATGGAATCGGAGAGAAGATGTGAACTGAACTTGCTGCAACATGGAGCCATTCCATTCGACCTTGTCAATGTCACTGGATGGAGCTGGTGGTTCCAGGTCTACGATTTTGAAACCAGATAAACGTCGTAGATACCCGCTGAAGGAATGTGGCTCTAAGATCTGAACCGACTTCAATTTTTTGGTGGCTTTGTCCAGTGTACTAGGCAAAGTAGCACCAATGTTAGGTGAACAAAACATCATAATTATACTGTAGTTTCGACGTTCTTCAATATTTCTAGCCTTTCAAAAGTTATTCCGGATTTAGAAATATTTTAAATTTGTAACCTTACAAGCAGTGTTATTTCTATTAACTGAAACTGTAACTGAAATAGCAGAATAGCTGAAAAATCTTTGCCAGTTAACTGTAACTGTAACTGAAACTGAAAAATGTTGAATAACTGAAACTGTAATAGAAACTGAAAAACAATAACTGTATAACTGAAGAATCAAAAGGAGTTAACTTGAAAATAAAACAAGTGCTTTTTTCATATTAATTTACTGATTGTTTTTTTTTCTTTTTGTTATGAAATGAGATTATTTGTAACTGTACACAGGGTCAGCCAAGGTCAATCAGCTGCTCGCTACTGCACGGCTTCCTTCCTTGCTGTTTCTGCCTCCTTTTTCAGTCCTGTGAGTCTCTGTCCCCGACATGCGCTGCTTAATTTGCACCAGATAGCACATCCCCACACAGGTATCATGCTAGCAGAGAAGATACTTGGCGGAAGCAACCATCTTCAGCGGCGACCTAGATAATGGACTGTCCTTCTGGGTGGATCGACAGAGCTCCTATCCATCTCTGGCCCTGATTGCAGAAGACTTCGTATCCGCGCCTGCTTCACAAGCATACGTTGAGCGCGTCTTCTCAGTTTGTGGGGACTTGTGTGCAAGAAAGCGAAACAGATTAAGTGTAAACCTGGAACGTCGTGTGTTCCTTAAAGTCAACCGACAATATGTAAAATCAGATTGATCTCCTATTCAACTTTCTGGGAACTTTGCGCAATATGTGTGACTGTGATTATTATTATTATATTCGTTTAATTGGCAACAAAACTGATAGACACACCGCTATCAGGTACACAAATTAGTTCAACAAATGAAACACAATTATAGGCTACCTAAAATTGTTTATGTCCATAACAATTGAATCCATCTTATAGGATGAGTGTAAAAAATTACGTAAATAATTGCAAAAAGGAATGATTCGACGTTTTTATACTAGGGTGATATGAGAATTAGATCATTTGACATAATTAATGGGCATAGGTGGCTTCCTATACAAAACACGTGAGATGAAGTGTGATCAGTGTCTTAGTAGTTGTGACGTTTGAATATACACGTAATAACTGTAACTGAAACTGTAACTGAAAAATAAGAAATAACTGTAACTGAAACTGAAAAATCGCATTGCAGTTAACTGTAACTGTAACTGAAAAATTAAAAAATAGATAACTGTAACTGAAACTGTAACTGAAAAACCACAACTGAAATAACACTGCTTACAAGTCCAAAGATCGGAAACCAAGAACTAGAGCATTTGGGTCACCGTTAGGGTTAGGGTTATTTTTAGACAGAATATTATTGTGTTAACGAAAACATGGAACAATGGTCGCAGACTTCCAGGGAAGAGAGAGTCGTTTACTAACAAAGAAAAAAGGACGCAATCAAAATGGTGAGATCAATAATATTATAGCGCACGTTTTAAAAGGCGAAAAGAAAATTGCAATGATTATGTTGGAAAGCGCGTCTTTTTGTGCGCGAACTTCCAAAGGGTCCAGTTCATGAGGGTTTGATAAGCATGGCGCTTATTACAAGGAAATATCAAGGACTGGGTTAAATGCCAATGCGCAAAAAACTATCGGAGCGAATAAGCTACTGAAAAGAACGAAAATATGGACGTTTCAAACATCTTTTCAGTGCCATAATTAATAGCAACGCGCTGTAGACTATTAAACATTCGCTTAATTGACTTTCAGCTTTTCATACCGATAGAATTTGCAATCTGTCATCAATAATTATATTTTTGCCACCCCTATTAGAAATAATATCTGTCATGGCGGGTTTGTCTATGATTCTGACAATGCTTCATGCAAATTGGTCGCCTGCTGTTATGTGAGACGGTGTTCGGTAGTTTATTTTTATTAACGATTCGATGCAATGGCAAAAGACGGCGACGGCGGCTATAGAAGTCTTCTTCCTCCTTTATTTCCTGTTTAGCACTGAAGCCACAATGACACGCCTAACCTACGACAGCGATGAATGTTTTGTTGCTGGATATAGAAGAAAATCTGTATTCATCTAAAATAGTATCTTTGCTTTGTTGTCCCGAATTAATGCTGAGACGGTCAATCGATGTCCCGTAACGCAAAAGCAGACTCAAAGCAGACGCTGCGTTGGTTGCAGTCGGCCTCTTTGTGTTCGTTGCATCATTTTTGCGTTGAAGACAATGACAGCATGTTCCGGTGTCACGAAACGTTCCTGCTTCCATAGTCTTTTCAAATGAAAAGATTCTGCATCACAATGCATTGCACGCTTCATGTTAATGCAGGCAATGCGTTTCGATGCATGTTGCAGTGTAAGGCAGGGGTTCTCAACCGATGTGTCGCGACACACTGGTGTGTCGCGACTTGAGCGGCGGTGTGTCGTGTAAAAGTGGTGTGTCGCTGGTGTGTCGCGAAGAATTGATGTGTCGCGTATTAATAATAATGATAATAAAATAATTATCTTCCATTCTTTTCCAAAATGACACATCGATAGGCCTAATCCTAAATAACATCAGTCTACTAAATTCTCACAGCACACGTCCGTTGTTCTTGCATTATACACTGACATAGGCCTACTTTGTCTGCAGGTAATTTAGAAGTTAGAATCGTGTGCTATCCGGTGATGTCACTTATTTCCCTAATCTGAAAACTGCTCTATCAGAAGCCACAGATAGTGACGAAGCAGACGATAAGCTGGCAGACACCATGCTTGCACTTGCTGTGGAACTCTCGGATATTCTGTCATTGAATTTCAGAAGATACTTTCCATCCTCTTCAGATGCTGATATTAAGAAGACAAGGTGAATGTTGAACACATTCCTCAGAGAAAACATCAATGGAGCAGAATTGAACAACAATGAACAGGAAACACTTGTTGAGCTGCAATGTGATTCCAGAATGAAGGACATGTATAATAGGGCATAGTGACCAGAAAGGATTATGTTTGGGATATAATATTTTGTTGCTCCTATCTATTGGATAGTGTCTGGTATAGAAATTTTGTTTCTGACGTGCTGCTTAACTTTGCCGCCATGGCCTTGAAGTTATTCAAGTATACCGCACTATTGAGCATTGCATTAACACTGCTGAAATTTGACTATTTTCGTATCTGTAGTAGTAATTAGGCCTAAAATAGGAATATTGTGAGCAACATTTTATGGCACGGCAGGTAAATTTGTTTAGCAATTCCGACTTCTATGAGCTACAAACAAGGGGTCGTCCATAAACGACGTCACGCACCATATAGGGCGATTCCCTTTGATCCCTCATCACACGTTAAAACAATAGTCATATGATATATAGCAATGAACCGTCACAAATCGTCATAGATATGTGACCCTCTCCCCTCCAGTCACGTGACGTCATTTATGGACTGTCCCCCCAATGCATTATTCTAACTTTATGGAAAAAATCATTAAGGTTGAAAAAACCTTGTGGTCCTTAATTATACGCTTCACAAAATGTTCATATGCTGGCAATGCGTTTCACTCATATTATATACTATGACATGAAATTTTCTGTCTAGTTCCTGCTGACATGATAATTCGATGATAACGATTAACCAACTATAGACCTAATCAACCAAAATGTAGTTAACTAAACCAACTGTAACCTGATCTCAAATGAACATAGGACATTATCCTGATGATAAAAGTGAAATAAACTTCAGCATTATAAATTGAAGTTGAAAGCAACTATACGACATTTGACAATCAATTGTTATTGGCACATATCTTGTAACCCAAGAAGAAATAGCATCACCATTTTTAATATTGTTGACTTTCTAGCGCACTAGAAACCACCCCCAATGAGGAAGGACTATTTTAGCGCCATTTTCAATAATGCATTTGCACAGTGCGCGTCTTTTATGCATGGCTTTTAACAGGCGAAAATAGACTAAACTTGAGGTGCTCGGCGGCAAAGTTAGATGGAATAAATTTGATACAATTTTACTTTAATACTTATGTTATGGGTCTAGAGCAACCTTTGAAATTATCCCAAAGTTCATTTTAAACCAAAACATTTTTCTTGCTATACCCTAATGTATAAGCAATTATCAAGAACTCAGTTCTGGGCAAAGACGTACAAGGAAGAACATTGCAAGTCACTTGCAAGCAAAGCTATCAAGGAGCTGGTTTCCTTTCATAGCTCCTACTTATCTGAACAGGGCTTTTCTCAGATGATCAACATAAAGAACAAGAATAGGAACAAACTTGTCGGGGATGCCCTCTCAGTCTGCTTACGAATTGCACTTACAAAAACTGTGGAACCGCGTTTTAATATGATTCAAAGAAAAATTCAAGAACAAAGATCCCATTAACTGTTATGACTACAAGGTCTTAGTAATTAGGTGACTAAATTGACGTCGAGTTGTAGAAACGACTATAGATTGGGATCAGAAGAATAATTTAGAATTTTAGAATAATAAAAATTGGAAAGAAATTCAATATAGTTATTTTCATTTATTTAAAATGTCAGTAGTTTAGCATTTTAGAAGGATAAATAAGTTTGAGAGCAAATTTGAAAAGACATGTTTAACTTTGGCACTTTTATATTTTTACGACATTTACATATGACGACTGAATGGTGTGTCGCCAAATTTGATAGCAAGTTTAAGTGTGTCGCGGGACGAAAAAGGTTGAGAACCCCTGGTGTAAGGCATTGATTTGATAGAACAATGCGCCACTGGACAAGTCATCGTTGTAACGTCGCTTTTCAAAATTAACAGAATTACCTCCCATTAAAAATGCTACCTACTCACTCCGTCCTCGTTCTCATAACCGTGAGATTCCTCATGCAGACGCACTAACCAGATGTGGCTTTATAACACGGATGCTATTCAAGTGACATTATATTTTTTTCATGTCTAGCCTAAGTTCTCTCCTGTATAGTTCATAGCGTGTCTATTATGTAGTTGTATAATGTGTTTATTGAATTGCATATTTCAATTTGTCGTGATTGTACTTGCATTAATTATTCAGTTCTTGTCCAGTGTTCCCGCAGTGCGTTTGCAGGCGGTTCAATAAAGTATATACTTACTTACTTACTTACTTAACATTCGTTTAAGCCAGCGGTTCTCAACCTTTTCAGACTCACGGACCCCTTTCTAATTGTGGGTCTCGGTCACGGACCCCACAGAAATTTGGTGCCTCTGGCGCATTATCGTGTCTGTAGGCCTATGACTATAATCCAATATAATATAAAATTAATATTAGGCCTATGTTATTATAATAGCCTATATATGCCCCTGCACTGCTGTAGTACAAATTTATTTAACTAATAAGATTCTTTGAAATTTATTAGAAAAAACCTGTATTTTATTTAATACAAGCTTTTGGCGCGCATATTCGACCACAGTTTATCTAATCGGGATGCCAAAATAATGCATCAAGATAACTCTTGCATGGATGCAACGTACATCTTCAATGTAAACCTATAGTTCCTAGTATCACTGGTCAGTTCAATGATTGGTTAAATTCCGATGTTGGTAAATTCCACGAAACGAACTGGAAACCAACGAAAAACTGTGAACGTTCTTATTACCAAAGTAGAAGTTGAACTTATCCAGCAATGATTATTACTGCAAATTATGTCCGAAACTTAAATTAGCAAATTTTAATTGATTGATCTGTGCATTTCCTCATTTCAATGTGAACTCATGCAATTGATCAAATGTGTCAAAGTTACCTGCTACTATCCGTTTTGCACAAGAGATTAAGGTTTTTTTGTAAATTAATTAATTATCACTAGGCCTAAGGGTGATTAGATTTGTCTGCATCGCATGCGTAGAGGAATTCAGCTAGTGTATTTAGGACCTACCTGCTCAAAAATGCCAGCCAAGTAAGCCAGAGTTGAAATCAATAATTATGAGTTCCTATTAAAATGATTTGCAGGCCGAGGTCTTTTTCTCTAAGAAATAGGCTACTCTCAAAAGCATCCCGAAATCTAGAAAGTCTGTTACATACCGGTAGCCTACTTTCCCCCTTGATAACCAGCGAACTTCGGCAGGTCTATACATCAGTAACTGTTCATGATTTCCATATCCGAACATAATGTAACAAAACAACGAGAATTTAGTGGACGTGTCTTGATAAAATCAACCATTTTTATGGCCTGATCGAATATAGATTTAAGTCTGCACTCTAGCGATTGGAACAAACCAACCTATCTAAAACAGATGAATCTGTCATAAATCAGTGTAGGCTATTATATATTGTTAGTTTCGTGTCGCCATTGAAAAGGAGAAATATTTAAAAAAATTGGCAAAAAGTTATGTTGCTCTGTTTATAACTAAGGAATATTTAATTTTTAGGACTTGCTCGCGGACCCCAGGCAGATGGCCGCGGACCCCAGGGGTCCGCGGCCCCCGGTTGAGAACCGCTGGTTTAAGCAAATCTGCCGCAGACTTTTGACATAGAATGCAGCACAATTACATTCCTTAGGCCCTAAGTTAATTGATTCTATTGACGTTTTCACCACACATTGAAGATTATCTAATAATTATTTATTTTAAATGAAAATAATGACAGCATGAGTGACTTTGAAATTGGTCGAGTTGTTCAATTATTGTCCGATATTTATTATACACCGAATATCAAAACCGAATTATTGTCTTTGGTTATATCTGCGAATCAGTGATGATGGGAACTGAATTGAACAGTTCTGCGCGTTTCTGGACGACCTAGCGAATGTGGTGAATAATAATTCTGAAAGACAGACTGCAAAGAATGAAGTTCGCTGATCAGAAATGAAAATTGATATGGAAACTTTACATATTATACTGTGACACTGTCATCACAATTGATCCAGCCTAAATTGCAAGGTTTAAATAGTTCACTTGGTAGGCTACAGCTGCACTACTTTACTTCTCTGCGTATGATTGGTTTAATTTTAAGTGATCATGAAATTTGTATGTTGTTGTTGTTGTTGTTGCTGCTGTTACTGTTAATTTGAATTGATTTTTTGACAGGACCATGAATCATCTGTAGCACATATGATTTATATAATATATGTGCATAGGCCTATATATATTCAATCGATTATTTCAATCTGAAGTGACTTTTGAAATGATCATGAAGGTGTATGTTATGTAGTATTGTCTGGAAAATGTTAGATGTGAGTAGCAGGGCTTTTAACCCTTGATCATCTTTAGCTACACCAGCTCTTGACTTGCTGCTGTCTGCAGAGTTCTCATAATTTGATTTGTGTCTGCAGTTTGGTCTTTTGATAAACAGTCTTCAATCAATCAAATCAATGAATGGCATAAAATCGATTTCTTCAAAGCAATTACAGAACGACTTCAATGAGTTCACCTGATTCTTATAATATTTAATATTCATATTCCGAGTTCCTTGAATGCCTGGCGTATCATACGGTTCAATATTCTTCATTGTTGAGGCTGATGGTAACGTATTCAGTGCACTGAATACGTTACCATCAGCCTCAAAGTGAAAACTAACATTCCTCAGAAACAAAGAACGCAGTAGGCAGCCCATACTAGTGGCATCATGCTACGAACACTGATTTATTGTTTGATAGTTTGATTGACTGATTGATTGGTTGATAGTTTGATTGATTGATTGATTGATTGATTGAATGGTTGCTTGACTGATTGATTGGTTGATTGAAGACGTATTAAACAAGGACCATGTCAACGCTTTAGTCCAGGTCGTCATCCCACTTCAGTTGCAGCAGATGAAATCAATGTCTTCGTGTGGTCAGTGCGGTCAAATACATCCAATCGAATGATAATTTTTATTATTATTATCTTCGGTACGTGACAGATTCTGTCGATATCCAACGTGACGTAGATCTTCTAGAATCTAGATGACGACTTTAATCGACATCCTTCTTGAAGACGTTGTTCAGCTGGTTCTCTACAGTGGCCTTCAGTGAACTTACGGACACATTTACAACGGCCATACATCCACGCGAGTGAATACCATGCCAGTGATGGCCAAGCGTATACGATAAACGTTGGAAGCACAAGCGCACATTGGGCGGATTGCAAACTCCTTCAATGACGTACGTTCCTGCCTGAGAGAAAATGACATTTGAAAGTCCGGCTCCGTGATGCACAATAACCATCACTGCCGAGTGAAACATGATCATCGTCTTCATAAGAGATGGAACAGGATTATCTGAGAACAGAGTAAAGTTCAAATTGTGCTTTGCCGCCGCTTCCTTTACCATGCGTTCAATTGCTTCACGGTCTGTGAATTTCCTTTTTCCAGATCTTCGTATTAAAATGATTTTATCTCGCACTTCACCTTTCAATTTGTCGCTGATAAAATTTCTATAAAGTCGTGAAATAACTTGAGTATCGGGAATATTCGGATAATTACACATCGTCGTTCTTGGCAGATAAAGCAGCTTTGCCCTGCATGTCCCGGTGATAATTCTTTCCTTGTTGAGACCCAAGATTGACAAAAACTCAGCCGTTCGACCATGTTTTTCGGACGCAAGTATCTTGATTTTCGAATTGCGTTTGAGAAAGTCGATATAAAGTGAAAGCCGTGGAATGATTTCAATCATTTTGTGAAATACCGCGGAGCCATATTGCTGAGACAAGGCTATCACTTCATCGTACAATGGAATGTTGTCTATATTTTGTGGAGGTCTTTTGTTCTTCCTGTAGCTACAAGAAACATGCATATTTCCGCACCATATTTCACTGTCAGGAGTCACAATGCAGTCTTGAATCATATTCAAGTAAAAGTCAAAAGCGGGTGGTTCATGATAGAAATGTCCAGGATAGCTTGTTCCATTGTTGGGCCAATAATATTCTCTATGTATTGGTTTGGCATTTAACGCCAGTAGACGATACGACTTCGGCTTTCTAGATTGTTCCAAATCACTTAGACACGTTCCATTGTAAACGACATCGTAATTGTTCGTGCTGTCTATCCGTTGGCATAATTTCTTGTCAGCTGTCCATTCGAAGTATTTATTTACTAATATATTTGAAGTATCTTCCAACGACGTCCATGCTCTTGGTTTGCTGGTCATCCATGGCAGAAACACCGTCTCAATCTGCGAAAAATTTCCTAAGTCTTGCAGAAAGTTGTCGTCAGCTATGTTTAAAAACTGTAGGCCTATGTTTTCCAAAGCAGAGATATTTTTCCATTCCTTAGAATATCTCGTTCTCATGTGTGTCAACCTAAGATGATCTAATGCTGCATTGAAAATACATACGCGCTTCAGAAATGAACCGGAAACTTCGACTGATATTCCTCTGAACGGAAATCTAACTCGACGAATAACTTTTTCATCGAAATAGCACGTCTCATTTTTCGTCACACGAAGTCTTAAAGCAGACATTGTTTTGATTTCTCCAAGACTATCAAGCGCTTTATAGCGGAAAAACAGGAGAATACAAATTGCGGAGACTATTAAGAGTAGGTTCGTGATGAATATAAGCTTAAGTCGTTTAAGGTTAACGCCGTTGTTATGTTCGTCAGGCTGCTACTCTGATTCTTCGGCGTCATTGCAGAAAACAAGCAGTTGTCTAAAACAACGATAGAAACGATTATAATCCCTTAAGTAGTTGAATGTCTGGTGATACTGGCACAAGTAGAGCAAAGTTCAAGTTCATTGGCCTAGTACACTGGCACACTTTGCACTCATTGACCTTGTGACGTCACTGGGTTACTGGAACAGCCACGCCCCCAACAATAGCAAGGCACCAAATTGTCACGTGACCTATCAATCAAATCTGTCCCGCACTCTTGTCCCACATTGTTGCCCACATTGTTGTCCCACTCTGCTGTCCCACACTGTTGTCCCATATTGTTGTCCCACATTGGTGTCCTACAATGTTGTCCCACACTCCTGTTCCACATTGTTGTCCCACATTGTTATCCCACACTGTTGTCCCATGCTGTTGTCCCACACTGCTGTCCCAAATTGTTGTTCTATGCTGTTGGCCCACACTGCTGTCCCAAATTGTTGTCCCACATTGTTGTCCTACAATGTTGTCTCACACTCCTGTCTAACATTGTTGTCCCACATTGTTGTTCCACACTGTTGTCCCATGCTGTTGTCCCACACTGCTGTCTCAAATTGTTGTCCCACATTGTTGTCCCACATTGTTGTTCCACATTGCTGCTTCTGCTTCCCACACTGCTGCCCCAAACCGTTGGTTTAAATATAATGTTCAGATCGGACGACGGTTGATGGGTGATGACAGGTCCAAGTTCAATAATGTCACATCTGGCTGTTCAGCCCACGGCCGCCCGCTGCCGCCCGCCGCAGCTTCCCATTGGTCAGGGGCCTATAGCCCATGGGTGCCCACCCCAGCATTTGGACGATTCCATTTTGGGAAGGGGTGTCTTTGACAGATTTGATTGATAGGTCACGTGACAATTTGGTGGCATGCCATTGTTGGGGGCGTGGCTGTGCCAGTAACCCAGTGACGTCATAGGGTCAATGAGTGCAAAGTGTGCCAGTGTACTAGGTCAATGAACTTGAACTTTGGCCTGCATGTGCCAGTATCACCAGTCAGTCAACTACTCCTTTACTTGAGATAATAATTATCGTCGGAGAGTTGAGTCAGACTGATAGGAAGATACCTACTCGAGAGGATTGGGTGGCTGACTGGTGAAGAGTTCAAGATGTTGTATTTGTTATTCTTTGATAAGGCAAACATTCTGCACTGTTAAAATGAACCGTGGAAATGTCCACTAAAGATGGTGATCCACATACAACATCCTAGGGAGGAAATATTTAAATCCTTAAAAGGTGGTCCAGTTCCACCTTTGACTTTTGGTGGCAACTTCCATCATAACTGGGAATTCTCCAACGTATCTGTAAGGTGAAAATGTCCTCATTCTTTGTAGATTTCCAACTTTGCTCATTGGTGGAAAAAGTAATGTGAATAATTAGCGTCATTTGTTTATTGAATGTATAATGTATATCTTATTGTATGCTGAAACCATAATCTGCGAAATTTTAATGCTGCGTTTTCGCAACATCGGCGGAATACACTATTATGCATTATGATACTTACAATACATGTAGTAACCCCTATAAACTCATATGAACTTAAGATTGCTTGAAAACTACCTGGGGTTAAATGTATTTTAGATGTACATTGACATACGATTTAAAATCTCATCAAATGTGCTCCACTGGCTGATCTTCTGCACTGATATCGCAATAGTATTTGTTTTTATGTCCATTTGCGTTTCGTAATATGCAGCGTCAACATTAGACGATCTAATCTCGACCACTGCAAACCCTGTCTAAGATATCCCGCTGCAACCTGCAAATGAGACTGTCCACGACAGAAAAAATCCTACACTCTAAAAAATGATAAGCATAAACATTAAAAAACCAGAAATGCCTGAGTGAATGACATCTAGAAAGTCAACCGAGCGACGCGGCCTCGGAAAACTTTTTTTTACAGCGTAGGCTATTACTTCAAAGAAACAGAATCAGCTGGAAGCAGCTACCGACGAAACGCGTCAATCTGGTATTATCGGAAGTTTTTATGCAGTGTAATATGAGTATGTTTTTAAAGTGAAGACTGGGCTAATTTTCTGCATGTGCATTTTCGAAATACAAAGCTTACTGGGTAGTATTTCCCTTTTAAATGGCTCATTTTCACAAGAAATTACAGGCTTAACCCTCGGGCTACCAAGGGTTTCCCAAATTTTACTTGTTTCGGATGGAATTTGTTTTACATTTAGGTAGCTGTGGACTGTAGAGGGTTCATTTGCACACATTTGGAGCTAAAATTTGTGATGATACTTCATACCGTTCAAAGTTATACCAAATAAACCCTAGGTACCAGATGGTGGATACCACACCCTTAGATTATCGGCTATATCTTATCCGCCATTTAATATGAAGAGACACAAATTATAGCCTACCATTTTATAGAGGGATTGTGGGGTTACATTTCCATGCTCGTTGAGTTGTTTATTTGACAACCGGAAGTGCTAAAAATAAATTAAAATATATAAAAATAGGTTTATTTTAGTCCTGTTTTTCTATTATAACGTATTCAAGATTTATTTTTGAAGAAAAATTAGTTATGTCATTCTATAGAGACCATGTAGCTGAAGCTTTCTGCAGACTATGCAATCAACTAATTGAGACGGTTGCATGGCCTGTAGAATGGGCCAAGTCTATCTTTGTAACCATCCCAAAAGTCAAGGGTACTGAAAAATGTGAGGAACATCGAACAATGGCTCTCATCAATCATGCAAGCAAGATATTACTTAGAGTTCTGCTTAACAGGATACAGGGTATGGCGGAGGAGGAGCCGGCAGATGTAGAGATAGGTTTCTGTAGAGGGGTGGGCACTAGCGATCAAATTTTCAACCTGCGAATCATCATGGAGAAGGCTCGGGAAGCCTCGGTCCCCCTATACATGGCCTTTATTGACTTCAAGAAAGCTTTTGATTCGGTAAGCCATCGGAAATTATGGTCAGTGCTGAAAAGGATGGGCATGAGTAGCCGCACGGTGGATGCGATCAAGAACCTATACAGCAATCAACAAGCTGCGGTTCGGGTGGACAAAGAATTAACGGAATGGTTTAGGATAGGAAAAGGTGTGAGGCAGGGCTGTCTGGTGTCGCCACTGTCTTTCAACTGCTACTCAGAATACGTGATGCGGGAGTCGGCGGACGAGCTGGGATGGATAGGAGTTACCATAAATGGACGCACAATAAACAACCTGCGTTATGCGGACGACATTGTTCTAATTGCGACGTCAGCAGCAGCACTTCACCAACTGATAGATTGAGTAAATGAGGTCTCAAAGAAATACGGTTTGGAAATAAGTATAAAAAAGACAAAAGTTATGGTAGTATCCAAAACGAGAGAAACAGTTCAGATCACCTGCAATGGGGAACCTCTAGAACAGGTAGAGGCTTTCCGCTATCATTGATAGATGGCACTGGAGACGGAAGCCGAGAAATCAGGGTTAGATTGGGGATGGCTCGGACGGCGATGGGGTCACTGGACTGCTTGTGGAAGGATCGTTCGGTCGGTGTTTTGCTGAAGAGGGGAGTCATGGAGGCGATGGTGTGGTCGGTGGCGTTGTATGGAAGTGAGGCATGGACCCTGAAGGCGGCGGATAGAAGGAGATTGACGGCATTTGAGATGATGACATATAGAAGAATGATGCAGGTTGGCTGCAGGGAGCTTACATAATTGCTTTTCTGTTTTTCCTGACCTTATCCAGTTATTACGAACTTTAACGTAACGTAATTTGGTTAAGAAGCGGAGACCCAGAAGGGATGGGCAATCCCGCTAATAGGGTCACCCATAATTCATGTAAAATATAAAAAATGACAGCGCATTCAAAGATCATTAGGGAGGGAGAACAATTATTTATAAGCAATCGACAAATAGAGCAGGCTTGCAACGAGAAAAACAACTCTTAACTAATGACCTAACTAAGGACTTCACTAAGGACTTGGCGAAACCACTGAGCAGAAACCATAACCATTACATATCAGGAAGTGTTTTAAGTAGATAAAGGTGACGTTTATGCTTAAATAATCTTGTGTTAGGTTGGGAATGAAGATATGTAGGAAGAGAGTTCCAACATTGACTGACTATGCACATAGTATGCAGCTATCATGCCATGATGGTTACAAAGATAGACTTGGCCCATTCTACAGGCCATGCAACCGTCTCAATTAGTTGATTGCATAGTCTGCAGAAAGCTTCAGCTACATGGTCTCTATAGAATGACATAACTAATTTTTCTTCAAAAATAAATCTTGAATACGTTATAATAGAAAAACAGGACTAAAATAAACCTATTTTTATATATTTTAATTTATTTTTAGCACTTCCGGTTGTCAAATAAACAACTCAACGAGCATGGAAATGTAACCCCACAATCCCTCTATAAAATGGTAGGCTATAATTTGTGTCTCTTCATATTAAATGGCGGATAAGATATAGCCGATAATCTAAGGGTGTGGTATCCACCATCTGGTACCTAGGGTTTATTTGGTATAACTTTGAACGGTATGAAGTATCATCACAAATTTTAGCTCCAAATGTGTGCAAATGAACCCTCTACAGTCCACAGCTACCTAAATGTAAAACAAATTCCATCCGAAACAAGTAAAATTTGGGAAACCCTTGGTAGCCCGAGGGTTAAGCCTGTAATTTCTTGTGAAAATGAGCCATTTAAAAGGGAAATACTACCCAGTAAGCTTTGTATTTCGAAAATGCACATGCAGAAAATTAGCCCAGTCTTCACTTTAAAAACATACTCATATTACACTGCATAAAAACTTCCGATAATACCAGATTGACGCGTTTCGTCGGTAGCTGCTTCCAGCTGATTCTGTTTCTTTGAAGTAATAGCCTACGCTGTAAAAAAAAGTTTTCCGAGGCCGCGTCGCTCGGTTGACTTTCTAGATGTCATTCACTCAGGCATTTCTGGTTTTTTAATGTTTATGCTTATCATTTTTTAGAGTGTAGGATTTTTTCTGTCGTGGACAGTCTCATTTGCAGGTTGCAGCGGGATATCTTAGACAGGGTTTGCAGTGGTCGAGATTAGATCGTCTAATGTTGACGCTGCATATTACGAAACGCAAATGGACATAAAAACAAATACTATTGCGATATCAGTGCAGAAGATCAGCCAGTGGAGCACATTTGATGAGATTTTAAATCGTATGTCAATGTACATCTAAAATACATTTAACCCCAGGTAGTTTTCAAGCAATCTTAAGTTCATATGAGTTTATAGGGGTTACTACATGTATTGTAAGTATCATAATGCATAATAGTGTATTCCGCCGATGTTGCGAAAACGCAGCATTAAAATTTCGCAGATTATGGTTTCAGCATACAATAAGATATACATTATACATTCAATAAACAAATGACGCTAATTATTCACATTACTTTTTCCACCAATGAGCAAAGTTGGAAATCTACAAAGAATGAGGACATTTTCACCTTACAGATACGTTGGAGAATTCCCAGTTATGATGGAAGTTGCCACCAAAAGTCAAAGGTGGAACTGGACCACCTTTTAAGGATTTAAATATTTCCTCCCTAGGATGTTGTATGTGGATCACCATCTTTAGTGGACATTTCCACGGTTCATTTTAACAGTGCAGAATGTTTGCCTTATCAAAGAATAACAAATACAACATCTTGAACTCTTCACCAGTCAGCCACCCAATCCTCTCGAGTAGGTATCTTCCTATCAGTCTGACTCAACTCTCCGACGATAATTATTATCTCAAGTAAAGGAGTAGTTGACTGACTGGTGATACTGGCACATGCAGGCCAAAGTTCAAGTTCATTGACCTAGTACACTGGCACACTTTGCACTCATTGACCCTATGACGTCACTGGGTTACTGGCACAGCCACGCCCCCAACAATGGCATGCCACCAAATTGTCACGTGACCTATCAATCAAATCTGTCAAAGACACCCCTTCCCAAAATGGAATCGTCCAAATGCTGGGGTGGGCACCCATGGGCTATAGGCCCCTGACCAATGGGAAGCTGCGGCGGGCGGCAGCGGGCGGCCGTGGGCTGAACAGCCAGATGTGACATTATTGAACTTGGACCTGTCATCACCCATCAACCGTCGTCCGATCTGAACATTATATTTAAACCAACGGTTTGGGGCAGCAGTGTGGGAAGCAGAAGCAGCAATGTGGAACAACAATGTGGGACAACAATGTGGGACAACAATTTGAGACAGCAGTGTGGGACAACAGCATGGGACAACAGTGTGGAACAACAATGTGGGACAACAATGTTAGACAGGAGTGTGAGACAACATTGTAGGACAACAATGTGGGACAACAATTTGGGACAGCAGTGTGGGCCAACAGCATAGAACAACAATTTGGGACAGCAGTGTGGGACAACAGCATGGGACAACAGTGTGGGATAACAATGTGGGACAACAATGTGGAACAGGAGTGTGGGACAACATTGTAGGACACCAATGTGGGACAACAATATGGGACAACAGTGTGGGACAGCAGAGTGGGACAACAATGTGGGCAACAATGTGGGACAAGAGTGCGGGACAGATTTGATTGATAGGTCACGTGACAATTTGGTGCCTTGCTATTGTTGGGGGCGTGGCTGTTCCAGTAACCCAGTGACGTCACAAGGTCAATGAGTGCAAAGTGTGCCAGTGTACTAGGCCAATGAACTTGAACTTTGCTCTACTTGTGCCAGTATCACCAGACATTCAACTACTTAAGGGATTATAATCGTTTCTATCGTTGTTTTAGACAACTGCTTGTTTTCTGCAATGACGCCGAAGAATCAGAGTAGCAGCCTGACGAACATAACAACGGCGTTAACCTTAAACGACTTAAGCTTATATTCATCACGAACCTACTCTTAATAGTCTCCGCAATTTGTATTCTCCTGTTTTTCCGCTATAAAGCGCTTGATAGTCTTGGAGAAATCAAAACAATGTCTGCTTTAAGACTTCGTGTGACGAAAAATGAGACGTGCTATTTCGATGAAAAAGTTATTCGTCGAGTTAGATTTCCGTTCAGAGGAATATCAGTCGAAGTTTCCGGTTCATTTCTGAAGCGCGTATGTATTTTCAATGCAGCATTAGATCATCTTAGGTTGACACACATGAGAACGAGATATTCTAAGGAATGGAAAAATATCTCTGCTTTGGAAAACATAGGCCTACAGTTTTTAAACATAGCTGACGACAACTTTCTGCAAGACTTAGGAAATTTTTCGCAGATTGAGACGGTGTTTCTGCCATGGATGACCAGCAAACCAAGAGCATGGACGTCGTTGGAAGATACTTCAAATATATTAGTAAATAAATACTTCGAATGGACAGCTGACAAGAAATTATGCCAACGGATAGACAGCACGAACAATTACGATGTCGTTTACAATGGAACGTGTCTAAGTGATTTGGAACAATCTAGAAAGCCGAAGTCGTATCGTCTACTGGCGTTAAATGCCAAACCAATACATAGAGAATATTATTGGCCCAACAATGGAACAAGCTATCCTGGACATTTCTATCATGAACCACCCGCTTTTGACTTTTACTTGAATATGATTCAAGACTGCATTGTGACTCCTGACAGTGAAATATGGTGCGGAAATATGCATGTTTCTTGTAGCTACAGGAAGAACAAAAGACCTCCACAAAATATAGACAACATTCCATTGTACGATGAAGTGATAGCCTTGTCTCAGCAATATGGCTCCGCGGTATTTCACAAAATGATTGAAATCATTCCACGGCTTTCACTTTATATCGACTTTCTCAAACGCAATTCGAAAATCAAGATACTTGCGTCCGAAAAACATGGTCGAACGGCTGAGTTTTTGTCAATCTTGGGTCTCAACAAGGAAAGAATTATCACCGGGACATGCAGGGCAAAGCTGCTTTATCTGCCAAGAACGACGATGTGTAATTATCCGAATATTCCCGATACTCAAGTTATTTCACGACTTTATAGAAATTTTATCAGCGACAAATTGAAAGGTGAAGTGCGAGATAAAATCATTTTAATACGAAGATCTGGAAAAAGGAAATTCACAGACCGTGAAGCAATTGAACGCATGGTAAAGGAAGCGGCGGCAAAGCACAATTTGAACTTTACTCTGTTCTCAGATAATCCTGTTCCATCTCTTATGAAGACGATGATCATGTTTCACTCGGCAGTGATGGTTATTGTGCATCACGGAGCCGGACTTTCAAATGTCATTTTCTCTCAGGCAGGAACGTACGTCATTGAAGGAGTTTGCAATCCGCCCAATGTGCGCTTGTGCTTCCAACGTTTATCGTATACGCTTGGCCATCACTGGCATGGTATTCACTCGCGTGGATGTATGGCCGTTGTAAATGTGTCCGTAAGTTCACTGAAGGCCACTGTAGAGAACCAGCTGAACAACGTCTTCAAGAAGGATGTCGATTAAAGTCGTCATCTAGATTCTAGAAGATCTACGTCACGTTGGATATCGACAGAATCTGTCACGTACCGAAGATAATAATAATAAAAATTATCATTCGATTGGATGTATTTGACCGCACTGACCACACGAAGACATTGATTTCATCTGCTGCAACTGAAGTGGGATGACGACCTGGACTAAAGCGTTGACATGGTCCTTGTTTAATACGTCTTCAATCAACCAATCAATCAGTCAAGCAACCATTCAATCAATCAATCAATCAATCAATCAAACTATCAACCAATCAATCAGTCAATCAAACTATCAAACAATAAATCAGTGTTCGTAGCATGATGCCACTAGTATGGGCTGCCTACTGCGTTCTTTGTTTCTGAGGAATGTTAGTTTTCACTTTGAGGCTGATGGTAACGTATTCAGTGCACTGAATACGTTACCATCAGCCTCAACAATGAAGAATATTGAACCGTATGATACGCCAGGCATTCAAGGAACTCGGAATATGAATATTAAATATTATAAGAATCAGGTGAACTCATTGAAGTCGTTCTGTAATTGCTTTGAAGAAATCGATTTTATGCCATTCATTGATTTGATTGATTGAAGACTGTTTATCAAAAGACCAAACTGCAGACACAAATCAAATTATGAGAACTCTGCAGACAGCAGCAAGTCAAGAGCTGGTGTAGCTAAAGATGATCAAGGGTTAAAAGCCCTGCTACTCACATCTAACATTTTCCAGACAATACTACATAACATACACCTTCATGATCATTTCAAAAGTCACTTCAGATTGAAATAATCGATTGAATATATATAGGCCTATGCACATATATTATATAAATCATATGTGCTACAGATGATTCATGGTCCTGTCAAAAAATCAATTCAAATTAACAGTAACAGCAGCAACAACAACAACAACAACATACAAATTTCATGATCACTTAAAATTAAACCAATCATACGCAGAGAAGTAAAGTAGTGCAGCTGTAGCCTACCAAGTGAACTATTTAAACCTTGCAATTTAGGCTGGATCAATTGTGATGACAGTGTCACAGTATAATATGTAAAGTTTCCATATCAATTTTCATTTCTGATCAGCGAACTTCATTCTTTGCAGTCTGTCTTTCAGAATTATTATTCACCACATTCGCTAGGTCGTCCAGAAACGCGCAGAACTGTTCAATTCAGTTCCCATCATCACTGATTCGCAGATATAACCAAAGACAATAATTCGGTTTTGATATTCGGTGTATAATAAATATCGGACAATAATTGAACAACTCGACCAATTTCAAAGTCACTCATGCTGTCATTATTTTCATTTAAAATAAATAATTATTAGATAATCTTCAATGTGTGGTGAAAACGTCAATAGAATCAATTAACTTAGGGCCTAAGGAATGTAATTGTGCTGCATTCTATGTCAAAAGTCTGCGGCAGATTTGCTTAAACCAGCGGTTCTCAACCGGGGGCCGCGGACCCCTGGGGTCCGCGGCCATCTGCCTGGGGTCCGCGAGCAAGTCCTAAAAATTAAATATTCCTTAGTTATAAACAGAGCAACATAACTTTTTGCCAATTTTTTTAAATATTTCTCCTTTTCAATGGCGACACGAAACTAACAATATATAATAGCCTACACTGATTTATGACAGATTCATCTGTTTTAGATAGGTTGGTTTGTTCCAATCGCTAGAGTGCAGACTTAAATCTATATTCGATCAGGCCATAAAAATGGTTGATTTTATCAAGACACGTCCACTAAATTCTCGTTGTTTTGTTACATTATGTTCGGATATGGAAATCATGAACAGTTACTGATGTATAGACCTGCCGAAGTTCGCTGGTTATCAAGGGGGAAAGTAGGCTACCGGTATGTAACAGACTTTCTAGATTTCGGGATGCTTTTGAGAGTAGCCTATTTCTTAGAGAAAAAGACCTCGGCCTGCAAATCATTTTAATAGGAACTCATAATTATTGATTTCAACTCTGGCTTACTTGGCTGGCATTTTTGAGCAGGTAGGTCCTAAATACACTAGCTGAATTCCTCTACGCATGCGATGCAGACAAATCTAATCACCCTTAGGCCTAGTGATAATTAATTAATTTACAAAAAAACCTTAATCTCTTGTGCAAAACGGATAGTAGCAGGTAACTTTGACACATTTGATCAATTGCATGAGTTCACATTGAAATGAGGAAATGCACAGATCAATCAATTAAAATTTGCTAATTTAAGTTTCGGACATAATTTGCAGTAATAATCATTGCTGGATAAGTTCAACTTCTACTTTGGTAATAAGAACGTTCACAGTTTTTCGTTGGTTTCCAGTTCGTTTCGTGGAATTTACCAACATCGGAATTTAACCAATCATTGAACTGACCAGTGATACTAGGAACTATAGGTTTACATTGAAGATGTACGTTGCATCCATGCAAGAGTTATCTTGATGCATTATTTTGGCATCCCGATTAGATAAACTGTGGTCGAATATGCGCGCCAAAAGCTTGTATTAAATAAAATACAGGTTTTTTCTAATAAATTTCAAAGAATCTTATTAGTTAAATAAATTTGTACTACAGCAGTGCAGGGGCATATATAGGCTATTATAATAACATAGGCCTAATATTAATTTTA
This sequence comes from Lumbricus terrestris, assembly GCA_949752735.1. Classification (NCBI taxonomy): domain Eukaryota; kingdom Metazoa; phylum Annelida; class Clitellata; order Crassiclitellata; family Lumbricidae; genus Lumbricus; species Lumbricus terrestris. The sequence continues at coordinate 22,753 of CATKHU010000042.1, forward strand.
TATTATATTGGATTATAGTCATAGGCCTACAGACACGATAATGCGCCAGAGGCACCAAATTTCTGTGGGGTCCGTGACCGAGACCCACAATTAGAAAGGGGTCCGTGAGTCTGAAAAGGTTGAGAACCGCTGGCTTAAACGAATGTTAAGTAAGTAAGTAAGTAAGTATATACTTTATTGAACCGCCTGCAAACGCACTGCGGGAACACTGGACAAGAACTGAATAATTAATGCAAGTACAATCACGACAAATTGAAATATGCAATTCAATAAACACATTATACAACTACATAATAGACACGCTATGAACTATACAGCGAAAAAGGTTGAGAACCCCTGGTGTAAGGCATTGATTTGATAGAACAATGCGCCACTGGACAAGTCATCGTTGTAACGTCGCTTTTCAAAATTAACAGAATTACCTCCCATTAAAAATGCTACCTACTCACTCCGTCCTCGTTCTCATAACCGTGAGATTCCTCATGCAGACGCACTAACCAGATGTGGCTTTATAACACGGATGCTATTCAAGTGACATTATATTTTTTTCATGTCTAGCCTAAGTTCTCTCCTGTATAGTTCATAGCGTGTCTATTATGTAGTTGTATAATGTGTTTATTGAATTGCATATTTCAATTTGTCGTGATTGTACTTGCATTAATTATTCAGTTCTTGTCCAGTGTTCCCGCAGTGCGTTTGCAGGCGGTTCAATAAAGTATATACTTACTTACTTACTTACTTAACATTCGTTTAAGCCAGCGGTTCTCAACCTTTTCAGACTCACGGACCCCTTTCTAATTGTGGGTCTCGGTCACGGACCCCACAGAAATTTGGTGCCTCTGGCGCATTATCGTGTCTGTAGGCCTATGACTATAATCCAATATAATATAAAATTAATATTAGGCCTATGTTATTATAATAGCCTATATATGCCCCTGCACTGCTGTAGTACAAATTTATTTAACTAATAAGATTCTTTGAAATTTATTAGAAAAAACCTGTATTTTATTTAATACAAGCTTTTGGCGCGCATATTCGACCACAGTTTATCTAATCGGGATGCCAAAATAATGCATCAAGATAACTCTTGCATGGATGCAACGTACATCTTCAATGTAAACCTATAGTTCCTAGTATCACTGGTCAGTTCAATGATTGGTTAAATTCCGATGTTGGTAAATTCCACGAAACGAACTGGAAACCAACGAAAAACTGTGAACGTTCTTATTACCAAAGTAGAAGTTGAACTTATCCAGCAATGATTATTACTGCAAATTATGTCCGAAACTTAAATTAGCAAATTTTAATTGATTGATCTGTGCATTTCCTCATTTCAATGTGAACTCATGCAATTGATCAAATGTGTCAAAGTTACCTGCTACTATCCGTTTTGCACAAGAGATTAAGGTTTTTTTGTAAATTAATTAATTATCACTAGGCCTAAGGGTGATTAGATTTGTCTGCATCGCATGCGTAGAGGAATTCAGCTAGTGTATTTAGGACCTACCTGCTCAAAAATGCCAGCCAAGTAAGCCAGAGTTGAAATCAATAATTATGAGTTCCTATTAAAATGATTTGCAGGCCGAGGTCTTTTTCTCTAAGAAATAGGCTACTCTCAAAAGCATCCCGAAATCTAGAAAGTCTGTTACATACCGGTAGCCTACTTTCCCCCTTGATAACCAGCGAACTTCGGCAGGTCTATACATCAGTAACTGTTCATGATTTCCATATCCGAACATAATGTAACAAAACAACGAGAATTTAGTGGACGTGTCTTGATAAAATCAACCATTTTTATGGCCTGATCGAATATAGATTTAAGTCTGCACTCTAGCGATTGGAACAAACCAACCTATCTAAAACAGATGAATCTGTCATAAATCAGTGTAGGCTATTATATATTGTTAGTTTCGTGTCGCCATTGAAAAGGAGAAATATTTAAAAAAATTGGCAAAAAGTTATGTTGCTCTGTTTATAACTAAGGAATATTTAATTTTTAGGACTTGCTCGCGGACCCCAGGCAGATGGCCGCGGACCCCAGGGGTCCGCGGCCCCCGGTTGAGAACCGCTGGTTTAAGCAAATCTGCCGCAGACTTTTGACATAGAATGCAGCACAATTACATTCCTTAGGCCCTAAGTTAATTGATTCTATTGACGTTTTCACCACACATTGAAGATTATCTAATAATTATTTATTTTAAATGAAAATAATGACAGCATGAGTGACTTTGAAATTGGTCGAGTTGTTCAATTATTGTCCGATATTTATTATACACCGAATATCAAAACCGAATTATTGTCTTTGGTTATATCTGCGAATCAGTGATGATGGGAACTGAATTGAACAGTTCTGCGCGTTTCTGGACGACCTAGCGAATGTGGTGAATAATAATTCTGAAAGACAGACTGCAAAGAATGAAGTTCGCTGATCAGAAATGAAAATTGATATGGAAACTTTACATATTATACTGTGACACTGTCATCACAATTGATCCAGCCTAAATTGCAAGGTTTAAATAGTTCACTTGGTAGGCTACAGCTGCACTACTTTACTTCTCTGCGTATGATTGGTTTAATTTTAAGTGATCATGAAATTTGTATGTTGTTGTTGTTGTTGTTGCTGCTGTTACTGTTAATTTGAATTGATTTTTTGACAGGACCATGAATCATCTGTAGCACATATGATTTATATAATATATGTGCATAGGCCTATATATATTCAATCGATTATTTCAATCTGAAGTGACTTTTGAAATGATCATGAAGGTGTATGTTATGTAGTATTGTCTGGAAAATGTTAGATGTGAGTAGCAGGGCTTTTAACCCTTGATCATCTTTAGCTACACCAGCTCTTGACTTGCTGCTGTCTGCAGAGTTCTCATAATTTGATTTGTGTCTGCAGTTTGGTCTTTTGATAAACAGTCTTCAATCAATCAAATCAATGAATGGCATAAAATCGATTTCTTCAAAGCAATTACAGAACGACTTCAATGAGTTCACCTGATTCTTATAATATTTAATATTCATATTCCGAGTTCCTTGAATGCCTGGCGTATCATACGGTTCAATATTCTTCATTGTTGAGGCTGATGGTAACGTATTCAGTGCACTGAATACGTTACCATCAGCCTCAAAGTGAAAACTAACATTCCTCAGAAACAAAGAACGCAGTAGGCAGCCCATACTAGTGGCATCATGCTACGAACACTGATTTATTGTTTGATAGTTTGATTGACTGATTGATTGGTTGATAGTTTGATTGATTGATTGATTGATTGATTGAATGGTTGCTTGACTGATTGATTGGTTGATTGAAGACGTATTAAACAAGGACCATGTCAACGCTTTAGTCCAGGTCGTCATCCCACTTCAGTTGCAGCAGATGAAATCAATGTCTTCGTGTGGTCAGTGCGGTCAAATACATCCAATCGAATGATAATTTTTATTATTATTATCTTCGGTACGTGACAGATTCTGTCGATATCCAACGTGACGTAGATCTTCTAGAATCTAGATGACGACTTTAATCGACATCCTTCTTGAAGACGTTGTTCAGCTGGTTCTCTACAGTGGCCTTCAGTGAACTTACGGACACATTTACAACGGCCATACATCCACGCGAGTGAATACCATGCCAGTGATGGCCAAGCGTATACGATAAACGTTGGAAGCACAAGCGCACATTGGGCGGATTGCAAACTCCTTCAATGACGTACGTTCCTGCCTGAGAGAAAATGACATTTGAAAGTCCGGCTCCGTGATGCACAATAACCATCACTGCCGAGTGAAACATGATCATCGTCTTCATAAGAGATGGAACAGGATTATCTGAGAACAGAGTAAAGTTCAAATTGTGCTTTGCCGCCGCTTCCTTTACCATGCGTTCAATTGCTTCACGGTCTGTGAATTTCCTTTTTCCAGATCTTCGTATTAAAATGATTTTATCTCGCACTTCACCTTTCAATTTGTCGCTGATAAAATTTCTATAAAGTCGTGAAATAACTTGAGTATCGGGAATATTCGGATAATTACACATCGTCGTTCTTGGCAGATAAAGCAGCTTTGCCCTGCATGTCCCGGTGATAATTCTTTCCTTGTTGAGACCCAAGATTGACAAAAACTCAGCCGTTCGACCATGTTTTTCGGACGCAAGTATCTTGATTTTCGAATTGCGTTTGAGAAAGTCGATATAAAGTGAAAGCCGTGGAATGATTTCAATCATTTTGTGAAATACCGCGGAGCCATATTGCTGAGACAAGGCTATCACTTCATCGTACAATGGAATGTTGTCTATATTTTGTGGAGGTCTTTTGTTCTTCCTGTAGCTACAAGAAACATGCATATTTCCGCACCATATTTCACTGTCAGGAGTCACAATGCAGTCTTGAATCATATTCAAGTAAAAGTCAAAAGCGGGTGGTTCATGATAGAAATGTCCAGGATAGCTTGTTCCATTGTTGGGCCAATAATATTCTCTATGTATTGGTTTGGCATTTAACGCCAGTAGACGATACGACTTCGGCTTTCTAGATTGTTCCAAATCACTTAGACACGTTCCATTGTAAACGACATCGTAATTGTTCGTGCTGTCTATCCGTTGGCATAATTTCTTGTCAGCTGTCCATTCGAAGTATTTATTTACTAATATATTTGAAGTATCTTCCAACGACGTCCATGCTCTTGGTTTGCTGGTCATCCATGGCAGAAACACCGTCTCAATCTGCGAAAAATTTCCTAAGTCTTGCAGAAAGTTGTCGTCAGCTATGTTTAAAAACTGTAGGCCTATGTTTTCCAAAGCAGAGATATTTTTCCATTCCTTAGAATATCTCGTTCTCATGTGTGTCAACCTAAGATGATCTAATGCTGCATTGAAAATACATACGCGCTTCAGAAATGAACCGGAAACTTCGACTGATATTCCTCTGAACGGAAATCTAACTCGACGAATAACTTTTTCATCGAAATAGCACGTCTCATTTTTCGTCACACGAAGTCTTAAAGCAGACATTGTTTTGATTTCTCCAAGACTATCAAGCGCTTTATAGCGGAAAAACAGGAGAATACAAATTGCGGAGACTATTAAGAGTAGGTTCGTGATGAATATAAGCTTAAGTCGTTTAAGGTTAACGCCGTTGTTATGTTCGTCAGGCTGCTACTCTGATTCTTCGGCGTCATTGCAGAAAACAAGCAGTTGTCTAAAACAACGATAGAAACGATTATAATCCCTTAAGTAGTTGAATGTCTGGTGATACTGGCACAAGTAGAGCAAAGTTCAAGTTCATTGGCCTAGTACACTGGCACACTTTGCACTCATTGACCTTGTGACGTCACTGGGTTACTGGAACAGCCACGCCCCCAACAATAGCAAGGCACCAAATTGTCACGTGACCTATCAATCAAATCTGTCCCGCACTCTTGTCCCACATTGTTGCCCACATTGTTGTCCCACTCTGCTGTCCCACACTGTTGTCCCATATTGTTGTCCCACATTGGTGTCCTACAATGTTGTCCCACACTCCTGTTCCACATTGTTGTCCCACATTGTTATCCCACACTGTTGTCCCATGCTGTTGTCCCACACTGCTGTCCCAAATTGTTGTTCTATGCTGTTGGCCCACACTGCTGTCCCAAATTGTTGTCCCACATTGTTGTCCTACAATGTTGTCTCACACTCCTGTCTAACATTGTTGTCCCACATTGTTGTTCCACACTGTTGTCCCATGCTGTTGTCCCACACTGCTGTCTCAAATTGTTGTCCCACATTGTTGTCCCACATTGTTGTTCCACATTGCTGCTTCTGCTTCCCACACTGCTGCCCCAAACCGTTGGTTTAAATATAATGTTCAGATCGGACGACGGTTGATGGGTGATGACAGGTCCAAGTTCAATAATGTCACATCTGGCTGTTCAGCCCACGGCCGCCCGCTGCCGCCCGCCGCAGCTTCCCATTGGTCAGGGGCCTATAGCCCATGGGTGCCCACCCCAGCATTTGGACGATTCCATTTTGGGAAGGGGTGTCTTTGACAGATTTGATTGATAGGTCACGTGACAATTTGGTGGCATGCCATTGTTGGGGGCGTGGCTGTGCCAGTAACCCAGTGACGTCATAGGGTCAATGAGTGCAAAGTGTGCCAGTGTACTAGGTCAATGAACTTGAACTTTGGCCTGCATGTGCCAGTATCACCAGTCAGTCAACTACTCCTTTACTTGAGATAATAATTATCGTCGGAGAGTTGAGTCAGACTGATAGGAAGATACCTACTCGAGAGGATTGGGTGGCTGACTGGTGAAGAGTTCAAGATGTTGTATTTGTTATTCTTTGATAAGGCAAACATTCTGCACTGTTAAAATGAACCGTGGAAATGTCCACTAAAGATGGTGATCCACATACAACATCCTAGGGAGGAAATATTTAAATCCTTAAAAGGTGGTCCAGTTCCACCTTTGACTTTTGGTGGCAACTTCCATCATAACTGGGAATTCTCCAACGTATCTGTAAGGTGAAAATGTCCTCATTCTTTGTAGATTTCCAACTTTGCTCATTGGTGGAAAAAGTAATGTGAATAATTAGCGTCATTTGTTTATTGAATGTATAATGTATATCTTATTGTATGCTGAAACCATAATCTGCGAAATTTTAATGCTGCGTTTTCGCAACATCGGCGGAATACACTATTATGCATTATGATACTTACAATACATGTAGTAACCCCTATAAACTCATATGAACTTAAGATTGCTTGAAAACTACCTGGGGTTAAATGTATTTTAGATGTACATTGACATACGATTTAAAATCTCATCAAATGTGCTCCACTGGCTGATCTTCTGCACTGATATCGCAATAGTATTTGTTTTTATGTCCATTTGCGTTTCGTAATATGCAGCGTCAACATTAGACGATCTAATCTCGACCACTGCAAACCCTGTCTAAGATATCCCGCTGCAACCTGCAAATGAGACTGTCCACGACAGAAAAAATCCTACACTCTAAAAAATGATAAGCATAAACATTAAAAAACCAGAAATGCCTGAGTGAATGACATCTAGAAAGTCAACCGAGCGACGCGGCCTCGGAAAACTTTTTTTTACAGCGTAGGCTATTACTTCAAAGAAACAGAATCAGCTGGAAGCAGCTACCGACGAAACGCGTCAATCTGGTATTATCGGAAGTTTTTATGCAGTGTAATATGAGTATGTTTTTAAAGTGAAGACTGGGCTAATTTTCTGCATGTGCATTTTCGAAAT
>CATKHU010000042.1:35000-50328 GCA_949752735.1 Lumbricus terrestris
AACGCCGTTGTTATGTTCGTCAGGCTGCTACTCTGATTCTTCGGCGTCATTGCAGAAAACAAGCAGTTGTCTAAAACAACGATAGAAACGATTATAATCCCTTAAGTAGTTGAATGTCTGGTGATACTGGCACAAGTAGAGCAAAGTTCAAGTTCATTGGCCTAGTACACTGGCACACTTTGCACTCATTGACCTTGTGACGTCACTGGGTTACTGGAACAGCCACGCCCCCAACAATAGCAAGGCACCAAATTGTCACGTGACCTATCAATCAAATCTGTCCCGCACTCTTGTCCCACATTGTTGCCCACATTGTTGTCCCACTCTGCTGTCCCACACTGTTGTCCCATATTGTTGTCCCACATTGGTGTCCTACAATGTTGTCCCACACTCCTGTTCCACATTGTTGTCCCACATTGTTATCCCACACTGTTGTCCCATGCTGTTGTCCCACACTGCTGTCCCAAATTGTTGTTCTATGCTGTTGGCCCACACTGCTGTCCCAAATTGTTGTCCCACATTGTTGTCCTACAATGTTGTCTCACACTCCTGTCTAACATTGTTGTCCCACATTGTTGTTCCACACTGTTGTCCCATGCTGTTGTCCCACACTGCTGTCTCAAATTGTTGTCCCACATTGTTGTCCCACATTGTTGTTCCACATTGCTGCTTCTGCTTCCCACACTGCTGCCCCAAACCGTTGGTTTAAATATAATGTTCAGATCGGACGACGGTTGATGGGTGATGACAGGTCCAAGTTCAATAATGTCACATCTGGCTGTTCAGCCCACGGCCGCCCGCTGCCGCCCACCGTATGCTGATTCGCCTCCACCACAACTCCTTACATTACAAGCGTCAAAATCTGGTTGAAAGCTCTCATTAGATTACCTCCCAAACACGTTTAGGTTTTCATGGTTGACAACAGGGCCAAGGACATCTAAATAAAAGTAAAGCTATTGTATAGAAGCCAGGGTTTGCAGTAAATCTGATTTCTAGCCACCGCTTCAAAAGCCAATTTGCGTTGCGACCTCCGTGCATAAGTCCACGGACATCGCGTAAGCAAAATCAAGTTGTGGCATGGGTTGCTGTTGCCTTATACCCTATGACGAATGCATTTTGGTCGCAAACATTTACTCGACTCTTTCAACATTTTGGATGGACAATGCGGCTAATGTATAATATGTCCTATAATGTTATGAAAGATCTACAGCCCACATGTAGGTTTTCAACTGTAGCTGTCAGGTCAGTATCGTAAAAAAATGAATCTTTTGAAGGTTAGCGTATATTTCGTTCATGAGCCTAGCATTATGCATTTTATTCTGCAGTGAACCTTTTTTCTATTTTATGCATATTTGATTTCAATTCACATTTCTTACCACGCTGCCTCTCTAAAAGTTCTCTTTTGCAAAATCGCACACTAGAGAATTCATTATTCTCGGGCGACCTGCATGGTGGCCTAGTTGAACATCTTCTTTAGCATAAAATACAGCTTTGTAGTGCTCTAGATAGTTCAATAACCCCTTTATCAGATATACATGTAGGTCTAGACGTCTGATTAAAGATGCACAGTCAGACACAAAATACATACATTGTAAAGGGTAGATCTATCGCAGCTGCTTCCGTGATTATTATAAGCCGAACACTATCAAACTTAATAATTTTAACTGCCAGATAATAATTATTATTATTTCATTCGGAATTTGATTAATTCCGAATGCAATAATTATCTGACAGTCATTGTCAATTATTATTAATGTGACAGTTGTTTTAACTTTTAAAAGCAGCCTTCAAAACTTTGCTCCTACTTCATTATCTTTCATCAGCTTCAGAAGACTTTCGTCCCTTTGACCGTTAAGGACCCTGACAAGGATCTTTTCAAATGACCCTGGATCGATCTTGGGTAGTATCTTCTTTTTCACCCACGACGCCGTCGCCGCCGATATTTTGTTGGCGCCGCCGCCGCCGACCATAAAATTTAATGACCTGCGCGCCGCCGCTGAAATTATCAAGTCGGCGCAAAGCACTTTTGACACTTGATTATGTCGCCTACAAGGACAGGGTATCCTATCTTTTGGTCGAAATCATTTGGTCGAAATCATTTGGTCGACAATGAAAAAATCGAACGATCAAAAAGTCGAATGATCGTTTGGTCGCCAATCAAAAAGTCGAGCGATCAAAATATCGACAATCAAAAGGTCGAAAATCAAAAGACCGACACATTCAAAATTAAGCATGTTTATTAGAATTCGGACGATTTTACTTCAAGTTTTATCATTTGTATGCTAATTCAATGCTAAGGCTAGTTTTATACATCTATGGCGTCATTATAAGATTGTCCATGTAAAAAAATGTCACTATTAGCCTCTGCTTGCAACTCAAGGTTGTGAGCAATGCCCCTCAAATCGTCCATATTCTGGCGCTTTCCATACTCAGCAACGACTCTCTTCAGCCGTTCAGCACAGTCCTTGAATTTCTTCTTTCCCGCAGGCGGAAGTTGTCCAGCTAAGAATTATTGTTCCAGCTTCAGTTCGTTCAAGCTTTGCTCCTTCTTCAGGGCCTCAATAAACTTCCATATTGAAGGATGATAGGCACCCAGCAGCTGACAGAATCCCCGACTAAATGATAGTAAACCCACGGACAACGCCCAATATCACAGAGGCGTTGACAGAAAATAGTTCGTGGGTTTCAAATTCTTGGAGAATAAGGATCTCTCTTTCAGCAATTATTTATTTGGACTTGAACCTTATTGTATCATAAATTATAATAAATTCAGTTGCAGCGTATGATTGAGCAATAGAGTAAAATCTATGAACCCCGAAACAGGAAGTTGAGTGGTAAAGAATGTGAAGATCTAGACAAAATTCCTAGACAGCAAACAAAATTTATATGCTGCAATAATTTGCATAGAGAAATCTGCTATAGTTTCCATGTTTCAACGCCCAATCAAGAGAATAAGAGAAACGTGTAAGTTATCTCTAAACCAGTCATTGATAACTCTGCGCTCGTAAATAAGCAAATGCAATAAGCTTTAGCCAAGTCGGTTTGTTTTTAAATAACGCCTTAAAATGGGGAAATTACGCATGGGCGAAGACTTAGGGGTACAGAGGGACGGTCCCCTCCATGTTTTTGCCGGGAGACCGTCCATGCGTTTGGTCCCACCCAAATACTTAATCCTTAAGACATACGTGGCTAATTGGAGAATAGGCTATATTGATAAAGAGAATAGATCTTCGAGGAAATGACCAAATGACAAAAAAGAAAAAAGGTCATCAGCTATTTTTGCATGCAAAAATGAAAAATGGTATGTTTTCATGGAATTTCTCGACCAAATGACTAAAAAGACGTCAGAAATTTATGGAGATGAAAATGAAAAATGTCGTCGGTAGGCGACTCAGCCGTCCGCCCAAAACGTCGCGCATCCTCGGCGATGAAAAAATCGTCCTTCGACCGCTCGTTCGTCCCTCCCGACTTCTAGAACAGGTATCCGCCTATGAAATTGCGACGTAGGCTATAATAACCAAAGCATCCTTCTAAAACATGCGCCAATTTTCTCAGTCCTAAGCTATTATTAATAAATTTAGCAATTAGTTTTTCTTATTCTTTTTTTCTGTCGATTATGTGATAGCACTAAATAAACTGCTACTGTAGTCTACATTCCAATCTCTTTTCAATTATTATGCAGCCAATTCACCACGGCTTACGTTCAACGCCCAAAATGGCGAGAATGTGTCGGATGATTCAAATCTCGGTTCCGGCAACTCTGCTGATTTTCGGCCTCGTTTGCTTGAAATATGGAAGCTATAGGACACCCTTTGCACAACGCGTATCGTACAACGAAATGATTTCCGGTGAATTTAAGAAGAGTAGAATTCAACAGACTGCGGAATTCAGAAGAGTATTTGGCGACCGAATTGATTCACTAACTAGTAGGAGAGCTGCTGCACGGGATCCAGAACTTGTTCGACTGGTGCGGGAAATGATGATACCACCATTTGCAGTTTCGAAAATTCGTACCAACAACGCTACTCAATTAAACCAGCTGGTCTTAGAAGTTGACAGACTTCTGGGAAGCAAGGTAGGCCTACAATGAAAAATGAAGTAATGCAGCGATGCTTTCTTTGAAGCCTGATCATGTGTGGCCATACAGTGGATTATCTATTAGGACAAATGTACAAAATCAATAAAGCACAGAGCGTTAGTCAAATAATATTATAATAGCCGGTCTATTTTCTATGTAAATTGCATATCTCGACCAAGACTTGACTTGCTAACGTCACACATTGGGATTTGAATTATGAAAGCAGAGGTAAACCACTGCATAGGCCTGAATCACTCCAAGGCTGTTTCTATGTAAAATTGCAAATACTTTTATGTAAATTACAGAAGAACGGGTTTTACATCGAGTGTGGAGCTCTGGACGGAGAAAAGGCATCAAATACTATTTTCTTTGAGCAGCAACGAGGATGGAACGGTTTACTGATTGAAATGGATCCAACATATTTTTCAGAGATCCTTACCAAGCGCCGTCGTGCCTGGACTATCAACGCCTGTGTCAGTCCATTTGACTATGCCATTCAAGTACGCTAACCTCAAATTAGTATGCTTTGACTTCATAACCTGTTGCAGTGCATAAGGCTGGGCAATTACCTGTTGCTCTCCTGCTAATTATTCGATTGCATGGCAGATGGTTGTTAGCTTTAGTCGATGTGCACTTGTGAATAATGCCTGAGTCCTGTCGTCAATAATTGTGGATACAAGAATAACTGGCTTTATTGTTGCAGTTTTACTGATTACGAGTTTCTTTTGCTCAGAGGAGCGAATGAGTTGTTTTGCAGCTGATCAGGTGATCAGAGTTGCAACAGACCAAACCAAAGCACAAAGTCAGAATTATCAAGTTAAAGAAATATTTTTCGCTCTACAACGATGCTCAGAATGATGTAGAGCAGTGCTGTCCAACGTGCGGCCCGCGGGCCGCATGCGGCCCGCGCGGTGATTTCAAGTGGCCCGCCGAGCTCACTAAATTTTTTGTACTTTGTGCCAAATGAAGTTATGGACAAAGTCTGGCCGACAGCTAGTTTATTCTTAACAATAATATTGTAACGGCTGTTGGAGTTTGGACAGCTTCCAGGAAGTCTAACCGACAACTAATGTCCTCTTTCTACATCACTGGTGTAGGTTTCTGTAGTCTCTCCTGGACCATGAGGCTGAAACACGACTTCTGGTTGTGTTTCTGTACTTCGCAAACCATCAAAAACCATTCACTTCTAGTCATTCCTTGCACAATTCAACCATGTCTGTAAGTGGGTCCGACTGTGCCTTTCTAGAGTTAGTCCAGTTCTAGTCCTGAGGGCTGGAAGGAAACAATCGAGCCCTAATTAAGGGACCTCAGGGCCGACGAAAGTCGATGTCTTGGGATCTTTCTCGACCGACGAATATGACTGATTTTAAGACCGAAGACTCTGGCGTCGACATCTTCGACGAGTAGGAGGATGGAAATCCGGCTTAGCCATAGAGTAGAGCTGAGCCAACAAAATTGTGGCTGGGCCACCCTGTGTTTTTTGTGTGCTGAGCAATTGTAAGGCATGGATAATGTGGCATATGTAATAATTATGTATATATACATGCTATTGTGTATTATCATTCATTTTGCATTTGAATGATTCCATAATAATGTCAATAATAATAATAATAATAATGACGACAATTTCTATGGCGCCGTAACACAGCACATGCCGTTACAAGGGCGCCTCTACAAACACAAACACAATCTGTCAGATGTACGCCTTAGAAAAAAGATATGTCTTGAGTCGAGTTTTGAAAGTTTCAACTGAGTTGGTCGAACGAACAGAGGTAGGCAGACTGTTCCAGCAGCGGGGACCAGCAGTTGAAAAAGCACGCTCCCCGAAGCATGTCCTTGTCCTCCGCACACACAGATCTCCTTTCACACTTGATTTCAGCGCAAGTCCAGCACCTGACGCAGGCGTCTGCATGCAATATGATTTAAGGTAGTCCGGTGCAAGGCCATGTATACTGACTTTACCTTTAATAATTATCCCTCAATTTTAACTAAATTGCTTTTGAATTTACTGTTGCGTCCCTCGGCTTTTAGATTATGTCGTCTGCGGCCCGCGGTACCAAAAAGGTTGGACAGCACTGATGTAGAGCAATGAGACATCCCCCACTGTTCTCTATGTAGGCCTAAGTCGACACCAACAAAAGCAGCTTTTGCAAATTAACCAAGTGGTGACCTTAAAAACTCCGCCTCAGGATATCTTTGGATGGTCTGAGCATGTCCCAAGCCAGGATAAAGGAGCAGAGTTCCGTGGATAAAAAGAGACAACACAACAAATTTATTCATTTATGAAGAGACGGAGAGCATAATTAGAAAGAGAAGATTGATGTGTATGGGGATCATGGGGGTATGTTGTTGAGTATGGATGAGGATTGAAGAGCCAAACAGGTGATGTCCTTGAATGTTGAAGCTGAAGGAGCAGAGGTAGACCACGAAAGAACTGGCAGGATACTATCAAAGATGACTTGATATGTCTGGAGATGTCATGGGAGGAGACTGAAGAAGTTACTGGCGATGGAGAGGGATGAGTGGAGAAAGTGAGTTCCCCGATAGTTCTAGGTAGGCCTAAGTCAGTACGGTACCTTAAATTAACGTTGGTATCAGTTGCGTTTATTAAGAAATAAACCTTGCATTAATCTCTCTTATCTTTTGACCTATTTGCAGCTTCCATTCAAGGGCAAAGGACCCGAGACGCCGCAGTTACTGATGGACAAAACCAATTCGGATAAAAACAGCAGCAGTCAGTTTGCAGCCTGTTTTCCACTGGAGACTTTTTTGTTGGCTCTGGATGTTCAGGAGGTCGACTTTTTCTGCTTTGACATCGAAGGACTAGAATTGAAAATTCTCAAAACTTTCCCATTTGATCGAATTGACATGAATGTTCTGTCTGTAGAGTGTCTAAAGGAAATATGCAGCGAGCAAGAATATAAAGACTTCATGCAGAGCAAGGAATACGACCTGCATAAGTTTATTGACATTCAAGCACCTGGAATATTTATGAGAGATTTTCTCTTTCGTAAACGTCCTAAACCTTCCTTATACACAGTTTTTAGATTCTTTGAGCGTTACATAGAACAATTCTAGAAGGTAACAATATTAAATGGATGTTTCAGAGGGTGCTTTTTTATACATAAACATAGGCTTATAATATAGGATATCTCAAGATGAAAAAGCGTTCATCCATTCAAAACCATTCAATATAACTGTTGTCATAGAGTGCATGTTTCAGGCTTCAGTATTCTCAACAATTTCTTATGTCACTTGCAATTGGAAATGTAAGTAAGCTTATACTACAAAAATATATTTAGTTGTGTGTTTTGGCTTTAGAGAATCATTTTAAAAAGCCTTTCGACACATGAGGAGAAGCTGACCAGAAGCTTTCTCTAAATTAGCGCATGCGATTTTGTACAGAACGTGAATCAGTTTTCAGTCTGTTCTGAGATAACCATGACAGTTGCAAAGGTAGGCAGACAGACAAACGCATTCAGACGACACACCATGTTGATTGATTGTGAATTGTCAGGAACGAATAAACCTATACATTGGAATTAAAAAACATCTTCATGAAATTTGCTATGTGACTATTGTAAGAGGCTGTATTGTACACTATTGTATGCTGAACGGTATCAGCTATTTAGCGAGGAAATTAGCTACACTAAGGAAGAAATGCTGGATTCTTTGTAAAGATTTAATGATAAACAAGTACAATAACTTGCACTTACGTGAATACTATAATGAAACAATAGAGTAAAGTGGCAAAAATATGAAAAGAGGTAAAAATATGTAAAGTGGTAAAAATATGTAAAGTGATAAAACTATGTAGAGGGGTAAAATATGTAAAGTGGGAAAATATGTAAAGTGATTAAACTATGTAGAGTGGTAAAATATGTAAAGAGTGGTAAAAATAGCCTATGTAAAGTGATAAAACTATGTAGAGTGGCAAAATATGTAAAGTGGTAAAAATATGTAAGGTTGTAAAAATATGTAAAGTTGTAAAAAAATATGTAAAGTCGTAACAATATTTTCCGATATAAATGGGGGCCCGGTAGAGTAATGGATAACACGCTGGCCAAGAGTGCGAGAGGTAACGAGTTCGAGCCCCCGTTGGGCCGACAGCTTTGTAGGCTGCTATTAGCGCCAATTATTGCAGGCTGTCTGTTCAGTCAGTAAAGTTAAGATTTATGCATTCTGTAGGCTAATCTGAGTTCCTGTAAATAATTGTTTCGTCTGCATTAAGTGTACACTGTAACCGGTTGCGTTTTGTCAACCAGATTGTTAAATAAATGAAAAATGTTATCATTATTATCATTATGTAAAGTAGTAAAAAATTGTAAAGTGGTAAAAATATATAAAGTGGTAAAATATGCAAAGTGTTAAACATATGCAAATTGTTTATTTGGTAATCTGGATGACATAGCGCATCCAAGCGCAGTTTACATCATGCAGAGTAAAAAATTGAAAAAGAAATACAAAACTGGGAGTCAAAAACGTCGCCAATCCCATAGCAACTCTACGATGCTAAGACATGTTACGAAATCAAAATAGATCAAATAATAAAAGACAGAATTGTAATAAAGGACAGTAAAAATAATGTAATAAAGTAAGGAAGAGAGAGGTTTACGGGAAGGCGGATGGGAGAGGATGGAAGGAGATTATTATATTGGAGTGATTGACAGGAGTGGAGTGACTGGGAGGGAATGCAGAGACAATGGTGGAATGGAAGGGTAGGGTGGAGCAGAGGGGTGTAACGGCACGGGACAGTAGTGGAGAGAAAGGAGGGTGGGAAGTAATGAAGGGGAGGGAGGAAATGTTGAGTGGGGAGGGAGTAGGTCAGTGTTTAGTGATGAAGCACCAGTTCAGCACAATCAATGACTGATTCACTTGTCATCAGCAGTGATTTTATTTTCTGCAGATAATTTAGAATAATTGTAAGGAGACTAATTTTAAGGCTGAATTACTAAGCATAAGCTTATCAGCTGCACACTCCTCCTCTTCCTCCTCCTCTTCCTCTTCCTCCTCTTCCTCCTCCTCTTCATGATTCGTCTCCCATTTTCCTTAAACTACTGAAACATCTTCCTCACCGTCAAAAGTAAAATAACACCTTTTTAGTTGGTAATGTCAAAATAGCACTTTCTTAATGTAAAACAGGAACCATAAATATTATTGGCAAACTATTGTTTTTTGCGAATCAATAGTATTGCCAAATAATCAATATCTATCTCACAAAGATTAGGTATTTCATCATTGTTCTTTTTTATGCAGGTCATATTAGCCAGGATAGTTTTATGATCAATTGCTCTAGTGTAGAAATAGTTCATGCACACATTGCTTGCATCGTTCACCTTCTTTCGAGCGTTTTTATTCTTCTGTGAAATGAAAGATTGTGACGACACTTCCCGCAGAAGCCTTATCTTCAATAACACTTACTATCTCATTCCTTTCTCTATTGTAATGCAACTTATATGGCGAAATTAGCTGAACATCCTTATCCTTCGCAGGACCAGCGTAATCCAGAAGATTGAATTCAGAATCTAAAAGTTCCATTCTGTTGAGTCGGTCGGTGATCAGCAATCGTCCATGAACATCTGCCTGAGTGACTCCTCGGTATTCACTAATTGCTGAATTGTATTGGCGTAGAATGCTGCCATTCATATCGACCTCCGTCAGTTTCTTTCGATATTCGTGGTTGATTGAGACCAGGACGAGGGTTCCGTCTGCTTTTGGGATTATGTCACTGAAGGTCGAGATATCCGAGGACAATCTCAGCTGATTCTGCAGAGAACCGTTTGCACCATAGACGTTTATTACGGCAAGATTCCCGATGCGCTGCCTTGATAGGATTAAGCGACCGTTTGGAGTTACGTACAGAGTCAGATTTGGCAGCCACAGAGTCTTCCATGGTGAAAGAGTAAACTGGTTTTCATCACTTCTCGTAATACGTAAGACTGTCGTCAGATACCATTGCTTCCTGTTCAGTAAATAAACGCAGTTTGAAACGTTGCATGCGGCTAAACCCTTCGGACGTATTCCTGGCAGCGGAATGACATCCTTCACCTCTGACATATTGTTGCAGTCGTAAACATGAATGGCGTAGTCCTGAGTATTTGGTCTGCAGAGTATAAACATCTCATCCTTCATTGTAGTCAACTTTAAGACGAGAATCTTGAGCGGAGACTGGTGTAGAATATTCATATGAATCACCTCCTCAGCTGAAAGTAAAACAAATGCCGCAAAAGTTTAATAACCGCTGTTCAGTCCATTTTCTCAGACATAGTACTATGAAAACCGATGCTAAAGAACCAGACTAAAAAACGATTATTATGCCACTTCACAGGCTGGGTAGAATGTAGGCCAAACAGCGATATTGAAAACTAGAGAACCTGCAACATAAGCCGCGTGTGCGATTGTCTATGTAGTTTTCTGCGTATACGACTAAACATTAAGCGGTCGCATGCTATTATAATTACGCATGCATTTACGGTTTATATAATTTCTGTTATATGAGCGAAGTAGGCCTACTGTGTGTACTGTGAATCTTCATGAAGTAGTGCACTTGCTTGTGCATGTATTGTATGCTCTAGCTTAATGTAGTATCTCTAGGTATCTAACAAAAACCTCACGGGCATCTTCTTGATGCAGAAACTCTGGACTGTAACAGGGAATGTCTTCCGCAGCAAGAATAAATTGTTATCAATTCACACCTTAATCAGAGTTACAGGTAACAGGCCGACCTAAAAGTAACAGTACAAGAGAGTTCGGCATTATTGAAGTTATAGGCTTAATGTAAATGCACGATCCTTTTTGAGTTGGTCTAAAGAGCAGCCGTCACTTTATTCACACGTAGCCTAAGTCTACGAGGACGTCATTGCTCCATGTTTGTAATAGGCTACTCTTAGGGATATACGTTGATTACTGGCATCATTATGTTCTCACTCCAAGTTAGTTTCAATGTCCTTCCGCAAAATGCATGTAGGCCTAAACAATAATATTGCAGAAAATAGACCGGGCAAGTTACGTTAAAGATTTTGCTCTGTTGATGCTCTAGTCACACAGTGCTTACTAATAATAATTATTATAACTTAACTGCCATTGAACTCACTGGATAAATTCTGACCGTCACCCCAGTTTAAGTTTATAGTTCATTGCAGATATGACGTTATGCTTTATTATTAATCATTCATTTTAAGATAACTTACTGGTGTCGTCTAGAATTCTGTGGACTTCCTTTCTAAAGAAATTCGTCGAAAGGACGTTGCTCCATTGTGAACAGACTGTTCTCAATCTGCTCATCACAAGATCCGCCTTTTCTTTCCTTACACGTCTGGCCAGCTTCATGTCCTTCACATCCATAACAACGGCTTTGATGAGGATGAACTCGATCACTTCGAACGGCAGATCTTGTAGCTACAGATCAAAGAAGGGAAAGGAAAGCACAACTGCTGCTACAAGTTTTCCTTAGAACTCCTCAACATCAGATGTAGGCCTATTATGATAATTATGTTAACCTCGTTTATTATTGATCGGGATCTGAAATGGATATAAACCGATACTTGTAGCATTAAATTCTCATAGCACACGAGTAGACAGATAATGGAAGGAAAGTTGTACTGGAGGATTTCGTATTTCTTCTGCCGTCGATTCCTACGTGTTTAGCGTGGTTATTGTTGTTCACTAGGTTTATTTCTTATCTTAGACGACACTCTTTTAACGGTGATCCTCAGTATGAGTATTACGATCATGGAAGTGGAAGGAAGGACCTTTGAATCCAATCCGGAAAGTACACCATAGACAAGTGAACAGAGAACATTAAAGCAGGAACGTACGTCGAAAGAATGAATTCGATTAAAACACGAGAGGTCAAATGACGCAACTTCCTTCATACTTCACATGCAGACAATTATTACTATTTTGGTGGTTCGTAGGTCTTTCTACAACGAGAGGCTGGAATCTATGGGTCGTTGAATTGCCTTGTTTAATCATAACCTGAGACACTAATTCATTCTCTCTCTTTTCGAAATCCTAATAATTATAGCATATAATTTATTAGTAACTCCAACGATGCCTTATGATGATCAATATTATAATCTTTTAGATCGGCTCACCTTCCAGTTATGCGCTCTTTTGTTTGTGTAAGATTCTACTGATTAGTTAGAATGCTGCTGCGTTTCAAAACTTTCCATCCATAAAAGACTTTTACAACTTTTATCTTAACTTTAATGTAGGCTAATGCAGCTTACCGTTGTGCCACGGAATGGGTCGTGTTCTGAGCATTCAACGACGTCTTCTTGCTGGAATATAGCTACAAGAAAATGAAAAGTAACCTCAAAAAATTAATTAATTGCCTCAATCGTTGTATCTTATTTACGATCGTGAAGCTATAGCAACATTTTCACACTCGTAAAGAACATAAATTTAAATGTGCTGATGATGACACTGATTCCGCTGTTCACACTCTACAACTCTACTCCTCACTAACACATAATTATTCATTAGTCCTATTATTAGAGAGCTCATCGTTGCGGACCATTTACTGCAAACGGGAATAATAATAATTATCGAACATTTACTCAACAGACCTGAAATCGAAAACACTGTTTCTTATAGGCCTACTGATATCTCGTGTACATGTATATCGCCGGTTTAAGGTTGCTGCTCAGAAGCGCTCCCGACTGACTGACATTGAAACAACCAGATACTATAATTAACTTACTCTCAGAGTCTTCACCAGTTTGCTCAGCATTATTGGATTCAGTTGATGTTCTGTCCTCCGACATCGTACAAGGTGAACACTAGACCATCAGAATCATCATCATCATCATCATCATCATTCTGCAGAAGAGTAAAGCTTCTCGTCTCGTCTCGTCTCGTGGTGCTGTGGCGATCAAAACATCATCGATGCAAGAAAGACGAAGAATCGGTTGGAGGTAAATGCTGAGCAAATCGAAACAAATAACAAAACTCGAATCTCGAACTAAAGATGAAATGAAACGTTTACAGTGACGTCTTTAAATGATTGACTATGACGTAACACAAAGGACGTGATGTCATACTGTACTCCATTGTCATTAATGTTTGTTTTTGCTACAAAGCGACTGAGATGAACTCATTCCACGTTCAAAGGTCTACTATGATAATTATTATTCGAAGCTTAATTATTAGAGTTCTGAGCTTCGCCGTTTCATTTCTTGCCGGAGATGGAAGAGGGAATTCTCGCGCTGGCCTTAACGCCATGTCTAAGAAACTAAATCGGGTAATAATAATAACAATAATGATAACAATAATGATAACAATAATGATAATAATAATGATGATGATAATAATAATAATAATAATAATAATAATAATAATAATAATAATAATAATAATAATAATAATAATAATAATAATAATAATAATAATAATAAGAAGAAGAAGAAGAAGAAGAAGAAGAAGAAGAAGGAGAGGAATAAGAAGAAGAAGAAGAAGAAGAAGAAGAAGAAGAAGAAAGAATTAAAATAAAAAAAGTAATAATAATAATATTCGAACGTGAGTGCATGGAACTGGGGTTGTCACTAAACCATTCGAAATGCGAGTTAATAACGCATTCCATCGACTCGCTCTCCTCTGAACCGCTCTGTCGCTTCCCAGAGACAGAGACAGAGATAGAGACAGAGATAGAAACAGAGACAGAGATAGAGACAGAGACAAAGACAGAGACAGAGACAGAGGCAGAGACAGAGACAGGGAGCGAGAGAGAAAGAGAGACAGATGCATAGGAAGAGACATCTGTTGCCTAATCCAACGTCCGTCGCCATTCGTAGGCATGTAGCAGAACTGCATCCAAGCCTCATTCAGTCGACGACATCAGCTGACGCCATCGCTAACCCTAAGCCATACATTGTAAATGCGTCCAATCAGATGACACCATCGCATCAGACGCACGCGTCAATCTTTTATTAGATCTGACTGAATGAAGCTGTCTTCTTTATTGATCATCAGTTGTAATAATTATCGTCTGTGATCTGACTTCGTTGAATATCACACAAGACGTGAAACAACGCTGGACAAGATACAACGATATTTAGCTGTAGAATGTGACTTATCAAAACGTTTCTGACAACTCCATGATATATTGATTGTCACATAGCATCAGAGCGAATCAGCCGAAGAAAGCAGACAACAACTCTGTAGAATGATGACGTCGATGCTTCCGTTCATCTACGTAGTTTTCCTATTTGAACACGGCCATGGTAAACACTTCGCAGATATTGCATCAGCGTCGTATAAAGCTGATAATTTTTTATTTTATTTTTTATTATTTTTGTGTGTGTTTTTTTGTGTTCTTTAGTTAAGTTTGTTACATTAATTGTCATCTCATGCTGTTATTTGTTTTAGCTTATTATTCAATTCATGATGTCAACCGTCTAGCCATCTGTTAAAATTGCACATGTAATTAGGTGTCCCTGTTAGCGGGATATTCATCCCTTAGGGCCTTCCTTGTTGCCATCCGATTATGTGAAACATGTTATACTATGTCTATTGTTTATGGTTGATGGTTGCAATAAAAAATGAATTGAATTGAATTGAATTAAAGCTGATAATTATTTTTATTATAGCTATAGAAGTAGAGTTGCATGGTCTCAGCACAATGTCTTCGTCTCGAGACGACTTCTTCTTCTTCTGGTTATCTGCCGCTAGGCAGGTTCGGCTGTCCAATGTCGCCACTCTTCCCTCCGCTGGGCCTTCTCCTTTAGTCTTTGGTATCTAATCCTCGTCATCATCGTATATCCAACATCATCTGTCGTGGTCTTCCTCTTGTTCTTTTCCCCTCCATTTTGCCTTCTATCACAGTTTTTACCAGGTTGTCTCCTCTTAGCGTATGCCCTATCCATTTCTTTTGTCTTTTTCTGATTGTTTTTATCATTGTTCTTTCCTCTCCAATCCTTTCCAGCACTTCCTCGTTTGTTCTGTGTTCCATCCAGCTGATCTTCTCCATTTTTCTCCAAGTCCACATTTCAAACGCCTCGATTTTATTTATGTCCTCTTTTCTCATGGTCCAGGTCTCGGAACCATACAGCACCACACTCCACACCAGTGTTTTTATCATTCTTTTCTTGAGGCTTCTGTTTAGCTTTCCTCGTAGTAGTTCTCCTCTTTTCGTAAACGCCTCCTTTCCCATTGCGATCCTCCTTCTTATTTCCTTATGACATTTAGCGTCTGTTATCATCAAGCTTCACAGGTAGCAAAACTCCTTCACCTGTTCTATCTCCTTGCCTT
>CATKHU010000043.1:0-10000 GCA_949752735.1 Lumbricus terrestris
TAGGCCTAGCCATAGGTGCAACCACCCTATGGGACCCACGGGACGCGTCCCCCCAACTTTTGAGTGGTCCCCTAATTTTATTATTATGGCCCCCAACTTTTAGGACGTGATTCATTTGGTCTCCCCAACTTTTAGGACGTGATTGCACCTATGCTCGTAATCTCGTTCATTCCCCATAAAACGCTTGCAGAGGATGCCAACCATGAAATAGACGACCAGCAGACAACAGAAGCTACATGAATGGAACATTCGCTTTGAACTGCAACCACTAATCACTTATCTATGTGGAGCCTTTTCAAGAAAGGATCACAAGAAACGATTCTGATGACAGAAACCTGTAACCTACAGAAAAAAACTGGCTTTCAGTGACTAGTGTAAAGATAGACCAAGCAGTTTCATCTTCTTTACCCCCTTTCCCCCTCCTCTTTGTCGGCTACCCACCATTACCTTCCCCAGGCTCTCTATCCATCACTCCTCGGGCTTACCATTCGAAACTAAAGTCTCACCTCTTTAGGAACACATACAAACAATGATAATTGCCTCGAGTACAATATGGCTACAGAGGACAATGGAACGACCGAGCGTCGGCCAATAATAGGCTATTGTTTAGATCAATTGAAGGGTGGGGTCGGGCCTATTGTTCCGAGCTGATAGTCATACTAGACCTAATACCCGCGCTTTATAAACTTGGAGATTGCTATTACGATTTTGCATCTTCTCATTGGCCTCTCGGTTCTCTTGGCTTGTTTGTCCCACGAGCTAGGAACACCATTGCTCAAATTCGATTCTCTACCATCATTCAGTGTTTAATCTAGTCCCCCTCCTCTGGGGGGGAATTCAGGTTTCTGGGGGGGAAACAATTGAGCGTCCGAAGGACGCTCGTGAGGCGCGTAGCGCCGAGACCGGGAGGGGCATGGGGAGGGGGATGTGCCCATTTTCCACATTGCAATGGCAGCATTTTAAGGTGTCATCTTCACAAAATACCTGTACTTTTTCAGAGCCTCATCTAAAACTTTTTGAATTTCCACATTGCAATGGCAGCATTTCAAGGTGTCATCTTCATTCCACTGAATCTGTTTTAACACGCATTTTAGTTGACATGTACGATGCTGTTGACCAGGGGCATGTATCACTCCTTGCTTTATTTGACGTGAGTGCGGCCTTTGACACCGTCGACCATGGCATTCTTTTAGAGCGCCTTGAAACGTCGTTTGGTGTCATTGGCCGCCCACTGCTGTGGTTGCAGGCTTTTCTTTCTGAGCGCAGCCAGTCTGTGGTTTTTGGTTCCACCCGGTCTGACTGGTCCAGAGTTTATTTTGGTCTTCCACAGGGTTCCATTTTAGGGCCTTTGCTTTACATTTTATATACAGCTGACCTAAATAAGATTCTGTCTTCTGTGGGGGTTGCTGCACATCAATATGCTGATGACACACAGGCATATGTCCAGGGTCCAGCTTTAGAGGCTATCTCACTTGTGGAAAAAATACTTATGACGTCGGAAACGATTGGTGCCTGGATGTCATCCAATCGCCTCAGGTTAAATCCTGGTAAAACACAATTTATTTGGGTTGGAAGTCGTGTGCAAGTTTCTAAAATTGATATGCAAAATCTGCAACATTGCTTTCCTGGCATGACTTTTTCTACCACTGTGCGTGATTTGGGTGTGACCTTGGACCAGGAATTGACCCTTTCTGATCACGTGAGGAATGTATGTCGCACTTGCTTCTACCATCTTCGTCAAATTCGCTCGGTACGTCGCTCACTTACAACCAAAGCTGCCACTACTCTGATGCATGCATTTATATGCACGAGAGTTGACTATGGTAGTGCCATCTATGCGGGCTTAACACTTTCACGCATTAATAAGTTGCAATCTGTCCTTAATGCTGCGGCCCGCCTGATTGGTGGCATACCAAAGTTTGGGCATATATCAAGTTTTATACGGGAAGAACTGCACTGGTTGCCAATGCAAAAACGTATTGAGTTTAAGATTTTAATGTTCATGCGCAATTGCCTAGCAGGCCAAGCTCCGATCTATCTTATGGAACTCTGTGTACCTGTGCTGTCCATCCCAGGCCGTAGGTTCCTTCGCTCTGCTACGCATGGTGACCTGGTTGTCCCTAGGGCTCGATCTTCCACAGTGCTTCATAGTAGCTTTGCTATGGTTGGTCCGTCTTTTTGGAATAAGTTACCTATTAGTCTCCGCAATGAACTTCTTTGTATTTCTTTGCCCCTTTTCCGCAAACGTTTGAAAACCATTCTCTTTGATTGTGGTTAGGTGTCAGGTCGGGAGCGCCTCTGAGGAGTTCTCTTGAAGTGGCGCTATATAAATGTACGATTACAATTACAATTACAATCTTCACAAAATACCTGTACTTTTTCAGAGCCTCATCAGAAACTTTTTGAATTTCCACATTGCAATGGCAGCATTTTAAGGTGTCATCTTCACAAAATACCTGTACTTTTTGAGAGCCTCACCAGAAATTTTTTGAATTTCCACATTGCAGTTGCAGCATTTTAAGGTGTCATCTTCACAAAATACCTGTTCTTTTTCAGAGCCTCATCTAAAACTTTTTGAAATTCCACATTGCAATGGCAGCATTTTAAGGTGTCTTCACAAAAATACCTGTACTTTTTCAGAGCCTCATCAGAAACTTTTTGAATTTCCACATTGCAATGGCAGCATTTTAAGGTGTCATCTTCACAAAATACCTGTACTTTTTCAGAGCCTAATCAGAAATTTTTTTAATTTCCACATTGCAATGGCAGCATTTTAGGTCTATACAAGCTGACTTTTCACCACTATAATCAGCTTATCCCTGTTTCCGAATATGGTCCTGAATTGCTGACCAAGATACACTTTCCGAAATCATTTTTTAATGGTAAACAAATCAACCAAGAACTAATAAACTACCGGTACCAAAATCTGGAAGCCACGTGTAGTAGCCTAATGATGTTTTACTAGGTGTTCAAATATATGGTAAAAGGACCAAAACATTTTGAAATTTGACAGTTTAAAATTCTGAAGGATAGCACTGGAGAGAAGCTATTTGGTTGTACAAAATAGTATTTGTACGAATATTAACAGTAAGTTATACTCATTTTGTCAAGATTGTGTCATGTATTGTAATAGTAAATAATTACTATAACCATATAGGCCTAATAGTAAATAATATTACGGTATATTATTATAACAATGCATGTAATGCGGTGATGTAAACAGCAAGTAAAAACTATTATCACTTTGTCAAATTTTTCTGGAGAGGATGTCATCTTTGTTTTTAGTCAGGCAAAAATGGTGTTTATAAATATATAGGCCTACAGTAAGTTACACTCATTGCAACATGATAATATCATATATTATAGTAGTAAATAATGTCATTATAATCATATACTAGTAAATAATATCACGGTATATTATAACACTTCATGTAAAACAACGATGAGAATAGTGACTAAAAACCGACATCATTTTCTCAATTTTTTCTGGGGGGGGAAATGTCAATCCTGGGGGGGGTAACTTTCCCCTCCCAGAGATGTCTAGATTAAACACTGACCATCATTTGACCTTCCTTATGGAATTCGCTTCCCTCTCCTCTGCGTGGGACTCGCCTTTATGGATTGTTATTAATTTTGCACCTCTCTTAATACATATTCTCTCAGGGTTCTCGCACTTGGAGCGCTACCGGTACGGAATCTGAGCTGAGTGTCATTGATTTATTATTGACTCTCTATACAAATCACTTATTACATTGCATACAACATATTACATATTACATAGGCCTATGTATTTTAGAAATCATTTTCTTGAATATACTCTGGCGTCTCTAATAGCCTATACACAAGTCTGTAGTCTGTACTTTCCTAATCAACTTTAATGGCACTTTCAATGGTGTCCGTACGCCACAGACGGTCATACAAGACAGTGTTACGATTATGGGCAACAGTCTTATTCCTTCGCCTTGCAGTCTGCTGTGGCGGTCCTAGAAACGTTGGTATCTAGGAGGGGGATCCATTGTCCGCGTTAGATATTCTGGAGCATTTGGCTCTGGTCTGGTTATAGGTCTGTTTTCTTGCTCCGTTTGAGAACTCGGCTGCCTTATTGAGCGACAACAATCCCATAGTGACGTAAATGTAAAAACGACGCCATCCTACAAAAAGAAAAACACAAATGCATGCACAATTGCACGTAACATTGTGAAATGTTCATGCGGATAATATTCATCATTTATTTAACAGACCTAGCAATCTTTTCATATATAGGGTGGGCCAAACAAGTAATCGGCTACGGTTATTTGCAATATCCTGGCCAAAAATTAGAATATTCAAATCAAGTTTTATGGGCTTAAAGGTAATTCCTATCTGCATACAATAGCCAAATTTTATTAATAAATTCCAAACAGAACAAAAATTACATCATTTTTAGTGAGACCACCCCTTCGACTCGGATGCTGCTTAGCTGGACTTGGGCTCGTTCAGGTGAACTCGACTACAATGTGTGGTTGAGATCAGAGTCAATACTGAAGCAAATAAAGAGTTTTGAAAATTTCTTGAGTTGTTCTCGGAGACCTATAGGCTTACATGTAAGTATTTATTCTGGTCTCTCTTCCGTCAGGCGTACAAAAACAAATGGAATCTTTTATAATAATGTCTAAGAGCTGCACAAACTGGTTTCGCATCTTAAAAAATGCCTAATCATGTAGCTGTACAGGGTGGGCCAAAAAAAAGACCCCCTAGGTTCTTTGCCAATATCTTGACCAAAAGTAAGAATTTCGACATGAAATTTCACAGTCTTATAGACAATTCATATTTACATATGATGGCCAAATTTCATCAAAATATTTCAAACAGAGCAAAAGTTATGCCACTATTATGGAGGCCACCCACCGTTTTTTGACGATTCAAAAACGTAACGCAACAAAAAGTAGGTTTTTGCCAATATCTTGGCCAAAAGTAAGAATTTCGACATGAAATTTTACAGTCTTATAGACAATTCATATTTACATATGATGGCCAAATTTCATCAAAATATTTCAAACAGAACAAAAGTTATATCACTTTTAGTGAGGCCACCCTACGTTTTTTGATGATTCATAAAAGTCAAAAAATGACTTAAAAAAGAAAAGGTCATCAACTTTTTGGGCGGATGAAGTGGTATCTTTTTCCGGAAAATTTTGACGGATGACTAAAAAAAGTCATCACCTTTTTTTGGCAGATGAAGTGGTATCTTCTTCCGAAAAATTTGGACGGTTGACTTAAAAAAAGGTGGTCATCAACTTTTTTGGCGCATGAAGTGGTATCTTTTTCCGGGAAAAAAGGTCATCAGTTTTCTCGGCGACGAAAATCACACCAAATTTTTCCCCTATTCCACCAACAACACCGAAAATTTTGCTCCCCCCTTCTGGATCCGCCACTGGTAACGCACATGTGGGCTATGGGCAGTGGCGGCACCAGGATTTGAGCTTTGGGGGGACTGAAGCCTTCCGGAGAAAATTGACGACTTTTTTGGTCATCCGGTCTAAAATCGTGCAAATATTTCAGTTTTGCATGTAAAATACCGGGATAGCCTTTTTTAGGGGGCTTAGCCTTTTATAGGAGGGCTTAGCCCCCCTACACCCCCTAGCGCGCCACTGACTATGGGTCGCCGAGTAAGCAATAAACACAATTTTCGTGCACATGTATGGTACCGTACGTACCATACGCGTATTGTATTTTTTGAAAGGTACGTACTATTTTAACGTATTCTATTTTAGGGTACGCGTACCCTCGAGCTTTGCTTATAGATGTGCAAACTGCTTTTACAGTTGCACAAACACTGATTTGGTTTTGTAAACAAAATTCTAATAGCTGCAAAACTGGTTTAACTGCTGTGCAAACTGGTTTCATAGCTTTTAATATGCTGTCTGATAGCTGTACAAAGTGGTTTTATATCTTTTGAAATAATGCCTGATAGCTATAAAAATTGGTTTCACAGATTGTACAGACTGGTTTTGAATCATAAAAATGTCTGGTCACTGAACAAACTGGTTTCACAGCTACATAAACTTGTTTCTTATCTTTTAATATAATGACCGGTGGCTGTACAAATTGGTTTCACACTTGTACAGACTAATGTGCCTTATACTGTACAAACTGGCCTCACAGCTATACAAACTGGTCTTACAGCTGCACAAACTGGTTTCGACTCTCGTAAAATAATATATGAGTAAAGTGAGAGTAAATTACTGAATTGTTCCACAATAAAATACGATTTTATGCAGATGCGTTGTTTTTGCCATTTATGGGTTACAATCGCCGGTCTGTAATGCTGAGCAAAAACACACTAACTGAAATTTTACGTAGGCCCTATTTACGAGCAAAAATATTTATATTATTTTTTTCCCATAAAAATGGTTGATTTTTTCTACATTTATTGGTTTAGAGCGGAAAAGAATAGAAATGCCTTTCTACTTGGCAGAAAAGAATTTAGTCTTTTTGAGCTTAGCTCAGAACTGGTTTTTGGCAGATACGTGGTTCTTGTTTATGACGGCAGAGTAGGCTCAATCAAACAATCAATCAATCGTAATTTATATAGCGCCCCTTCAAGTTACCTACTCAGAGGCGTTCCCGAACGAGATCAAACGAAAAAAGACAGTCTTCAACAGTTTGTGAAATAGAGAACAGCTTGGGAGATGTCGCATAGTCAAGGGAAGTTCATTCCAGGTTGTTGGACCAACCACAGAGAATGAACGCCTCTGCATTGTTGCAGAGCGAGTGAAAGGAACCACTAAGTCACCATGGACAGCAGAGCGCAGTGCTTATGCAAGTGGAAAGAGGGAGGCAAAGCTCACACAGATTAGAGGGCGCCCATCCTGATAGGCATCGCCACACCAAATATGCAATCCTAAATGAGATGCGCTGCGGGAAAGGAAGCCAGTGCAAGACCTCACGCATATATCGGAACACGGTCGTACTTGGAGAACCCCCCCCCCCCCCCAATAAGTCTTGCGGCAGCCCGGTGGACCTTCTCCAACCTCTCAATCTACACAGTTCTCTGCTCGGGTTCAGAGAATTTATCGACTGCGATTTTGAAAGAATTATAATTATCGGAGCTGTCCAAACCTACCGCGACAAGATTTGGAAAATCCAGCCAGAATTTGTGATGGGGAATCATCTCGTATCCTCGTTCTCTTCCGATGCAACATTTGCAGCAGCAGCCACAGACGAAATAGACGAACATCACACAACCAAAACTACACAAAAGAAAGTCGCGAACAGTTATTTTCCTACTTCGAATAAATATTTGTTTGAATTGTCATCAATAATAATCACACAGGCTATTAATTTTAATAGAGAAGATCGTACGATGCAGTCATGCAGAACTGATTCTAATAATAATGATGATAATAATAATAATAATAATAATAATAATAATAATAATAATAATAATAATAATAATAATAACGGCTGCCGTGACCCCGGGCCCACGGAACAGCCCGTGCCCGGGGTCACGGCAGCCGCCGCTGACCTCGGCGCTGACGCTGACCTCGGCGCTGACGCAGAGAGGTCCGGACGAAAGCGGTTCTGTATCAGACTTCGGCGTTGGTGGCCAGGGGCGGTGGACCCACGGAGTCTTCGCTCTGTTGTCACAGCAAATTTGGAGCCAGTGTTCGATGCTCTGGTCGCTGGTGATGGTCTGGTTCGACACCCGCGACAAAATAGCGGCAAAGTATTAAAGCATATCCCGAGAGGAGCCCGATTCGCATGTTCCAGGGCCCTCACCGACATCCTGCAGTCCATAAACAACAATCCGGACGGCATCGAGGAGTTGCGCAAACTGATCTGGTTTGCTTCAAACATCCTGACACAACCACCGCGTGCGGGCCGCAGACGAAACACGGCCAATGTCATCAAGAAACGTATCGACAACCATGATGTCCTGCGAACGAGGGACGAAGGCGAGCGGGAGGATGGCGCTTATGGAAGACACAAGAGCGCCAAGGATCTACGCCTGGCTGCGGTTGGTGCAAAACTCGAGGAGGGCAACATTCGAGCCGCCACCCGCATCCTCTGCAGTCAAGACTACCCGGTCAAGGCGTCGCCCGAGTCATTCGCAGCCATGCAAGAAAGGCATCCGACGGACAACTGGGCGGCTAACCTGGCTGATTTGCCAGACGTGTCGCAGGCGGTCCCATTCCAGGTGACGGAGAAAGAGGTTGCGGACGCGGTGAGATCTTTTCCGGCGGGCTCTTCTGGGGGGCCGGATGGAATGCGTCCCCAGCACCTGCTTGATCTCCTCAACAACCGCGAATCATCAGAAACTCTCCTTCAGGCACTCACATGTTTCATCAATGTGATGCTGAGGGGCGAATGCCCGCAGGAGGTACGTGAACTCTTGTTCGGGGGCACTCTCATCGCCCTTTCCAAAAAGTCTGCAGGAGGGCTCCGGCCAATAGCGATCGGATACGTCTGGAGGAGACTGGCAGCAAAGTGCGCCAACAAATACGCTTTGACTCGGCTGGGATCATTCTTCGCCCCATTCCAGGTGGGCATAACGGCACCGGGAGGCGCCGAGGCTGCGGTTCGCGCCGCTAGAAGCTACGTTTCGGATATGCCTCGGGATCACGTCTTTGTAAAGCTCGACTTTGCAAACGCTTTTAACACCTTGCGAAGAGATGTCATGCTAAAGGCAGTCCACGAAACTATACCGGAACTCTACGCATTCATCCATCAGGCGTACTCGGCGCAGTCCCTTCTACAATTTGGACCCTTTGTGGTACGGTCACAGATGGGGCCGCATCAGGGTGATCCTTTGGGTCCCCTGCTATTCTGTCTGCCGCTGCAGTTAACCCTACAATCGTTGCGGTCCGGTTTCAGACTCGGCTTCCTGGATGACCTCTCGCTGGGCGGAGGGCTGGAAGAAGTACGACAGGACCTGACCGTTATGAAAGAGCTGGAAATCTCACTCGGCATATGTTTGAGCAGAAACAAATGCGAATACTGCTCGGAGGTCGAGCTAGCGGGCGAGGAATTTGATGGCTTCCGCAGGGTGGACCGCGACTCATTGATCCTTCTTGGCGCCCCACTGTTCAAGGAGGACGCTCTGGACGAAGTGCTCCTCGAGCACAGCAATTCGCTTGAACGGGCTTTGAGCGACCTGGCATGTCTCCAGGCACAGGCGGCATTGATGCTGCTGCGGTCGTGCTTTGGAGCGGCCAAAATGACATATCTTTTGAGAGTAGCACCGTGCTGGAATCATCCCTTACTGGTAAAAATGGACGAACAAATGCGGATTGGACTGGAAAAGATCATTAACATCGAGCTTAGCGATCTGCAGTGGATTCAGGCCACTCTTCCGATCAGAGACGGCGGACTCGGGGTCAGACGCGTTTCGATGCTGGCTTCTTCAGCCTATTTGGCCTCAGCTGCATCAACCAAGTCGCTCGTGGACGCCGTGCTCAACACGGAGGTGTGGAGTGACGCATACGCGGAAGAAATCCTGGAGGCCCGAAAATCAACGCGTCCTGGAGGAGAGGAGCCAGTCCCTACCAGCCAGAAGGCCTGGGATAGGCCTTTGATTGACGCTGACAAGGCAGCAGTGTGGTCTGCCAACATCGATCCACTAAACCGAGCAAGGTTGGGCGCGGTGACATCACCCCACGCTGGAGACTGGCTCTCGACTGTTCCCGTGGTCTCATGCGGATTGGGTCTCAGCAACGAGGCCGTGCGAGTCGCGGTTGGTCTCCGACTGGGACTCGAACTCTGTGCACCGCATCAATGCCAGTGCGGTGAGATCTCCGATCCCGGAGGCAACCACGGGCTTGTATGCAGACGATCTGCGGGTAGAGCTGCACGCCACTTCGCCATGAATGACATCATCTGGAGAGCACTTGTAAAAGCTGACATTCCAAGCTCGAAGGAACCACCGGGCCTGATCCGCACAGATGGCAAGAGACCGGACGGAGCAACATTGGTCCCCTGTGCGAGGGGCAAGTATGTCGCATGGGATGCAACATCCATC
>CATKHU010000043.1:22500-32207 GCA_949752735.1 Lumbricus terrestris
TAATTTAGTTTAATTTAGAAGGCATTCGTTAACTTTTGTGGTCGGTAAATTGTAGGCTCAAAAACAAAAGAGAGCTGTTCACAACGACTAATATCTATTGACTATTACTTCATCAACAGTGACAGAAAAATAAAATAGACTCTTATATTACCATTTCCACTATCTTATCCCTATCTTTACCTACCAGTGTTAGGCCTGCCAGAATTTCACGTTACATTTCTCTGCTGGTATACGCCGGACTGTCGATTAAGGACTACTAAACATTTTTCGGTAGGGACTATTGCTAATTTTGCAGTTATTGACCACAAAATTTAATGCGGGAAACTACGACCTGCGAGTGGAAATTTGATCACGGGCAGCTCAATCTCGTGATAACAGGGTGAGATTGAGGGGTTCAACTCCTCCCCATAATTTTTCTTTGGACCACCATAGTAAAATCTTCTTTTCACATCCCAACTCCTCCGCTAGGATCGTAGTCTGACAGTCACTCGGTTATTTTTTTTATACAATCCTCATACTGCAGAAAGAATAGCCGAAAGTAGTTTATACTTTATACGTCAATAGAGTTTTTAAGATCATAAACAAGTAAGTAGCCTAGTTCGTGTGTGTGTGAAAATATCACGAATTAAATAAATTAAATATCTTCATGCATCGTGTTTAAGCAAATAAGTAAACCGTACCTTAGTTAAACTCAAAGTTAATTCAGGATTTCACGATATATTGGACTAGAAATGGGAGCCACCCTGGGCGGGCTATATACTCAGTTGGGGGGGGGCACTGGCCCAAGGCCCTCTGTAGAGCTGCCACTGAGGAGAAGCGAGCCATCAGTGACCCTGGGTGAAACATGCCAACAGACAAAGAGATGTTTTCGGCTGTTAAAAGAACGCTAGATTGCTCTCTACATGACTTAAACACCGACTAACCACCTTACGATATCGTTTCTCCGGTGGCGCTCCATTAAACCGTGACGCTCTCGCCCTTACATTCAGAAAGGTTTTGAAAGCTCATAAAATATCTAACACCTACTGAACGTCGAACGATACCTGCTGAACGATACCTAAACGTAGGCCTACACCCAACGCAGTTACGCATACTCCAAAACTTTGAACTGAAATATAGTTTTAAAAACGAGAAACTCGTGAAGAAAGATGCGAACTTCGTACAAGTATATCATTGATGATGATGATGATGTTGATGATGAGGACGATGATGATTATGATGGTGACGATGACGATGACGAAAACGACGACTATGATGAAGTTTAATTATATGTCAAAGTCGATGTTAACAACTTATTCGCGATCTTGCATGACAGTCCTTAGTAATTGAAGATAATTTTTTGCAAATGATGGCACAACAGAAGGTAAGACTTACGCCGTTACGTGTTACGTTACGATAACGATACTGAGATCCTATAATTGTCCACGCTTTCTGGGCCTATTTCCCATAGCGACAAAAGTGAAAGTGCAAATGGACAGTCTAATGATCCAAGCCTATACATACTGCATGAACCTACTAGAATAAATGACGCCATAAGAATATCTAGCCTAACACTTCAGCTTAATAACCGGAAATAAAATAATTTAAAATATTTTCTGGTTTTAGTGCTCGAGCAATTATCGACCAAACCTATGGCGACTGAAGCAATGATACAATTGACAGTGCTACGTCAGCATGAATTATACTGAATCATTACTACACGATTAATATATCAATCTTTTAGTCACCAAGTGATGTTAGCACAATTAACAAGACAATAGAATTAAATAAAAAGAAATACAGCATTCACAGGACAGTATATCTGCCTGCATCATGGGCGGAGACCTAGCTAGGGGGGGGGGGGGACAGGGAGACGGTCCCCCCAACGGAGGTGTTGGGGGACGGCCCATGCATTTGTCCCCCCAATCGTTGAGCGCCAAGAGTGGCCCAAGACTAAAACAAAAAGGTCATCGACTTTTTTGGCGGCGAAATTTCTTTTTTTCCGAGATTTCGCCGGTCGTCAGAAATTTTGGCCAGCAAAAGAAGGAAATTTTTCTGCGAAACTCAGCCATTCGTCCATCAAAAATCTTTCCGTCCCCCCCCCCCAAGTCTCCGCCCAGGTCTCCGCCAATGGCCTGCATAATTATACTAAAGACACTCTGCAGTGTGTACACTGTACAGTGTATAGTGAATCGTCTTAACACAGAGACCAAATGCACGGCTTTGCAGGTACTTGTTAACTGCTTACAAAACAATTCCTCTGATTATCTGTCCCTAAAGGCAGGAGTTCAAATGGCCGACATATCTCCCTCTCGATGCTGGGCCTCTTCCTTAAGCTTCAAATATCCATCTGTCATCATCCAGTCAAACCTCGTCTGTTGTGGTCCTCCTCCTGTTCGCTTCCACTAAATTTTTCTTTCGATGACCGTTCTTATTAACCTATAATGAATAATCTCCTCTCAACCTGTGTCCAACCCATTTTCTTTGCCTCTTTCATATTGAATGTATAAAAACATTTATAAAGCGCCCTTAATAGGATGGACCATACAGCGGCGCTCCATAATTGTCACTTGCCACTTGAGGTCACTTGTGTATTTTGCGTATCAGGGTTCTTCTCCCATTAATTGTTCCCAACACTTCATCATTATAGGCTACGTGTAGTAGGCCTACAAACATGTAAACTCTAAAATCACATTCATTGGCTGCGTTTGGATTGGGAAGGGAGAATAATGTGTAGTCTAGGGCATGTGCTGAAATCACGAGCATTTTCAGCTTATTAGGTTAGACTCTCATATTTTTTAGCCCAGCATTGGTGTTACCCTGCAAGACTATTAGGCCTATTGGAATAATAGACTAAAGACATTCGAACCTATTAACTGCAACTTTCGGATTCAATTGTTTAATATCGTGTGCGCATGTAAAAGTCTTGCCTTGATTTAAGCGATCGCATTATTGGAACTAAAGTTTATTGTAGCAATATTATTTCTTTAGCACGGACGCACAATATTCAGGGTTTCAATGAATGGCGCACTAAAACCAAGACGTAGCCTAATAAGGGCAAGAACCAGCCGCTCTGACCGCTAAGCCAAACCGAGGGACCGCCATTGGGCATAAGGAGTTTGAGAAGAGCAAGTCTTAAGTAGGAATGGAAATGACACAATTTAAATTACGGAGCGAAAGGAACAGAAAGAGATAGAAAGGAATATATATTATATACAATTATAATTATAAACAGTTACACACATATTATATATATATATATATATATATATATATATATACATACATAGATAGAGAGACAGACAGACAGACAGAGACAAAAACAGAGACCTGTAGGCCTATAGTTTAATCCAAATGGAGGTTGTCCAATGGCCAATGGCCATGCATGGACGATTGCCTTAATTGCATATCAGGGACACAAAATACAAAGTAAGACACCGGTGTCAAAAGTTGCGTATGAAATAATGAAGTGCACTGCTCTTGTTCGTGGTTTATTATAAACGAGATCCGTTCGTTGATGGTTAGATATTTTCGTATTTCGATGAACCACCTCCACCGCCTCCCTTGACGCTGTGAACGATGAAGACTCCCCCATCCTGTTGCAGAAAACAAAGGTATATTCGTCATAATAATCTTCGTTTCATTTCAAACCTACCCACCGCATGTGTGATTGTATTTTGCCATTTATACAGCGCTTCACACTAACCTCACGAAAGCGCTTATTAAATGTAACTGCCCGAAAGTTCTAAGCAGTCGCAAAATCGTAGCATGAGTACAATCCATAGTTTGACAGATGATCACAAGTTATTACAGGAGTCGAATTTAACTGTTTGGCAGTCAAGCAGGGCGCTCATCAGGTTCTACTGTTCATTTTGAAATGCCGTCTGCCGAATCGACCTTTGGGAGGGTAGCGAGAGGCGACTCCGCGCCCTCTGCACTAGCTCTTCGTGCCATTACCCTTGACCACCTTCAAGCAATCAGTGGTGTATGTCTGATAATATTTTGACAATGAGACAGGCAAATTGCGAAACAGACCGTTTAGAGCAGTGGATGGTTTAGCAGAGCGAGGTCACAGGCGGCGGTCAGTTTCTCAAGTTAGCTCTGAGACGTGCAGTCTGCCCTGGTGTTTGTTTGTTTGTTGTTTGTTTGTATGTGCACTTGTTATAGCGCTCCTTCAGGCTCCCTACTCAGAGGCGCTCCCGACTACAGAGACGACACTGCATCGGAGTTTCACGCCGAAGCGCTGAGCAATTGCGAGTGAAGGAGGATTTGCCAAAGGTCCTTACGCGGCGACTTGAGGTGGATTCGAACCTGCAACCCTTCGGCTGCAAGGCGACGACATACCCACTAAACCACCACGCCCCACAGGTTATGAGGTTGACTCCCAGCCGTCTTCACAAGTTTAGTGCGTAAACACGTGTGTATACGTTACACAATCATAATAATTATTATGTATAATTATGTTTGTTTGCGCCAGTGTGGGTGTGTATGTGTGTGTATGTGTGTGTGCCTGTCTGTGTGTACTCACGCGGGTGCTTTTTGTCACGCGTGTGTTGTGTGTGTGTGTGTGTGTGTGTGTGTGTGTGTGTGAGTTTGCGTGTGTGCGCGTGTGTTTGTGTATGTGCGTGCATGCGCGTATAGCTACACAATTACGCATCTCCTCGCGATGTACGATTTCTCCCCCAGAATATTGGGGGGGGGGAGGCAATACTTAATTGTCCATGGGGGGGGGGTACGTTAGGAGTGAGAGACCGACGGTTACCGTTCGCTTACCTTTACCATTCCGGGTAGCCCCGCCCAAAAGCTGGCGTTGGGGATCTTCTCAACGCCCTGTGCTCCCCTCGCAAAATGCATAAACAGAATTCCTCCGATTAGATAGACGCCGATGATGCTGAAGAACCTGGAATAAAATGAAATTCAATTTAGGTAATTTATTGAATTTTGATCCCAAGTACCAAGCATGCTACAGTTTACAGCAGTTGACTAATCTGTAGAAGTGTGACCCTTTTTTGGTAATCTTGCTGTTATAGGGGCCGTCTATAAATGATGTCACGCCATTTTGGACGATTTTGATCCCCTCCTCTCGTCACGTGTCAACACAAAAATCGGTGACTGGACAAAATGGTACTGGCAAAATGGTACGCACAAAATGGTATGGATGAAATGGATGGATGAAATGAAAGATGGATTAGTGAAATTTTATATATGAAATAGAATCTGGATTAATGAAAAGACGCATGCGAAATTGAAGCTGGATGAAGGCCCTACATGGATATTTTATATATGAAATGGAAGCTGGATTGATGAAAATAACGCTTTAGATATAGAAGCTGTATCAGGGTATTTTCATAGCTGAAAAAGAAGCTGGATTAATTAAAGATGCATTACAAATGGAGGTTGATTTAAGGAATCTTATGGCTGAAATTGATGCTGGATACAACATGAAACACATGAATGAAAGACATCAATTCAGCTTCCATTTCTCAAGCATTTTTTCGCCAATCCAGTCTCCTTTTCTCAAGCTTTTTTCTTCACTGGAGCTCTACTTCAGCCACAAAAAAGCCATCCACCCTCTATTTCAGCAAAAAAATACCCTCATCCAGCTTCCATTTAAACATACCATTTTGTCCGCTACCATTGTGTCCTAGAACCCCCAAAATACGATAGCTATCGTATGGGGGCGTCACACATCGTCACAAATGTGAGACCCCTTCCATAGGTGCCTGGCGTCATTTATGAACTGTCCCCATAAGTTAAAGGGAGCAAAAGACCCACCCGAAAGAAATGATCGCGCTAAGTGGGACCTAAATACCAAGATCATAGTCACAACACTCAATGATTATCAATCTTTGATTTAATAGGTTTTCGATATTTTTACTACAATAGGCCTATAGGCTATATGTCCGTCCAAACCTCCCAATGAATCCACTATGAACAGAACATTTCACTCGTTGGAATTAATTAAGGTCCGTCATATATAACTCAAACCAGCTTCTGAATCACCTGGTTTGCATTTTTCCCAGACAACTGTCTTTTGCCCTTCCGGCAAAAATATGAGGGGTTCCCATGGCATACCAATACCATGCGGGAACTCATCTCACGAGGACCTAGTCATGTAATTGACGACGCAGAGGGAACATTCATTTAGGGGGAAAGATGTTATCCATTCATAAAATGTTCGGTGTTTGTTTGTTTGTATGTGCACTTGTCATAGCGCCCCCTTCAAGCTCGCTACTCAGAGGCGCTCCCGACTGCAGCGCGGACACTGCGTCGGTGTTTCACGCCGAAGCGCTGAGCAATTGCGGGTGAAGGACTTGCCCAAGGTCCCTACGCGGCGCCTTGAGGTGGATTCGAACCTGCAACCCTTCGGCCGCAAGGCGACGAACATACCCACTACACCACCGCGCCCCACAAATAGTATAAATTCATAGTGTAAATAGTATCAAGATGTACTAACAGTTATTAGGCCTATCATTCTAGCTTTAGTAGTTGCAGAGTATTACATATATGGTACTTACACGATGATCAGTATGGTTCCGACGCTCATACTACCTGATGAGGATTTCGGACAAGCGTGCTTGGAAGTTAGCACGAATCTCTGCAATAGAATCAAAATTACTGCAGAACTCAGTAATAATATTGAAAATGTTCGTAGATATAGCTTGGCTGAAATCTGAAGCTTCTCCATTTTGTAATTTCTACGAGCAGCCATTGCCAAAACTGGGTTTCAGACTGGGGACTCCATGACGACCTCAAAATAAATAAGAGAAATCTCTTAGGGGCCTACTCCTATAGGCACAGCTGTCATCGGTCTCTAAGCTACCTTAAAACTACGAATATACGAAGAAATTTTTTTTATGAAAAAGTTGAAATAATAGAGATGCGAGCACGACTTACGATATAGCCTAGTGACCCATTTAGACCTATATACAAATATGAATTTATTCAGTTGTTCATTTGAAGTTAAAACTGATTGTGGTTAAAGTACTGCATTGTATTTTTCTTATTGGCCAGGAAATTCATTATCAAAATGCAGCAATTCACAACAGATCTAAAATGTTGCTGTTAGCGTATAGAAATAGAGGTTCTATTGTGCAATAGGGCTTCTATTGTGGTCTGCTGGATTGGAACAAGTGTCAGCAATATCATATTTTAAAATGCATAAATCATAAATTTTGTAGATATAATTAATTACCCAGTCTGGGCAGTGGCGGCGTTAGGGGGTAGGGGACAAAGCCCCCCTAAAAAAGGAAATCCATTTTTTCCCACACGTGTAAAAATGAAAATTTAGCATGACTAAGTCCCCTTAGCTCCCCCCCCCCGAAAGTATGCCAGATATGAAAAAGGACAATTTTCCAAGATTTCGACCAGATGACTAAAAAAGCTAGTAAGAAATTTTGGCGGCTGAAATGGAAAACTTTTCTTGAGAGTTTGGCCGGATGACTTAAAAAAAATGGTCAGAAATTTTGGCGGCTGAAGAGGAAAAGTGAAGCGGGCGAAAATGAACATTTTCAGCCCCCAACTAAAATCCTGTATATTTCATGCGCTTGCATGAGGTGCTGCAGATCTGAGTACTTACGTAGCCCTGACTTCCTCCTGAAGAGGTATAAGTCAGGCTGCCCTCTTTCGTTGGGTCGCAAACTAGATTCACGATCGACCTATTGAAAAAGAAGCGAGGAAATCAGACAGACGGACAGACAAACAGACAGTGTCAGACACACAGACAGGCAAGCAGGCAACCAGACAGACCGACAGACGAACAGGCAGACAGACTCAGATATGCATACACAACGCACTTAGAAGACACTGGGGCAGACATTCAGAAAGACATACTGGCAGATAGGAAGACACTCAGACAGAACGAAACAGACACTCACACAAATAGGCAGACATACCGATAGGGAGACTGACAGATACATACAAACATACAGGAAATACAAAGTCAGATATTGCTGCTGCCGCCCTTGCTCCTGCTGATAAAGACGACAATAATTGTGATTACGGCGACGACGACGATCTCGGTGGTGACGATGATGATAATAGTGATGAAAGATGATGATAATAATGATTACGACGACGACGATGATGATGATGACGTTGGAAGTGGTGGTATTTTTGGTGGTGGTTGGCGCAACAGAGTGGTGGTTTGGTGGTGGTGGTGGTGAAGGTGGTGGTGGTGGTGGTGGTGGCGATGATGATGATGTAGATGATGATGATTATGATTATGATGATGATGATGATGATGTTGACGATGATGATGGATGATGAGGATTATGATGATGATGATGATGACGACGACGACGACGATGACGATGATGATGACGACGAGGACAATGATGATGATGACGACGACGACGACGACGATGACGATGACGATGACGATGACGATGACGATGACGATGACGATGATGATGATTATGATGATGATGATGATGATGATGACGATGATGTTGATGATGATGGATGACTGTGGGTGACTTACTTGTAGTATCCGCCTGTGGGATAGAGGATCTGGAGCTGTTGCGTGGATGGATCGTTTTGGAATACAGCGCTCGAGTGAGTTCCAAGGACAGTGCAGTAGTACGTCTGATAACACTCACACATCTATAAAATACACGTTAATTGCTGTAATGTAATTCGCCATTTATGTTGTGACGTTGACACTTACCTACAATCAGTTTAAACTTCAAAGGAGCAACTGAAAAAATTCATAATTGTGTAGATTAATTGTATTGTATTGCATATAGTCATTTATAAAGCGCCTCTATATATTAGGGTGAACCGTTCAGAGGCGCTTCTAGTGCGCAAGGCCCTGCGAGAAGGAGCAGCTAGGTTTTGAGAAGGAGAAGGAAGATGAGAGAGACTGCCAGATTAAAGTGTAGAGCGAACGCAAGGAGAAAACGTATTACAAAGAGAAGGACCAATCGAGGCAAATGAATTAGACTGGCCGTAGTAGTTCTAGAACGAGGAACCAAGATGTCAACTATCTTGGATGAGCGAAGTGGACGGTTGAAGAAAGCTGAATGAGAAGTCTTAAATGAAAATAAGAGGATCGTGTAATTTTGGAAAGGCTCAGTAGCCTAAAGATACCCATTAGTGAGCCGATCAAGTACAACTCCCAAATCCCAAACGCATGACAAGATGAAAAAGAGAGGAGATTTTCAGAGAGTAGAACAATATCAAGCTTCTTGTCTTGAATTATTAAGGGAGAGGCGATTAGAAGACATTCAGATTCCAGAAAGAAGACTATAGATAATAGTGGAGACGACTAGTAAGAGATTCAATGCAACCAACCAAAAGCAACTATAGTATATAAATAGGCCGGCCACTCGTCACCACTATATCGTAAGCCGTGCCCGAACTTTTATTATTTCAATTTGTTTCTGATTTTTCCTCAGGATTATTCCCCTATATAGCCTAGAGTTAGTTTAGGAACCCGTGAAAGCACTGCCTTGGAGCCAGGAATTTCTCTCATCGGCCATGCCTCAGCCGGCTAAAAATCTCAAAAACGGACCAGTGTTACAGTAGGCCTATAATATCTGCAGCTGCAGAACAAGCCTATGCCTATGCCTTATAGCTGCACGTTCAATGTTGATGATCGCAAGATTATCGTGTCCATCTTGATCCATGGCAGGGGTAGTAGACATGTCTGATGTCATTCAAAGCGTGGATTTGACACATGATTTTGGCATTTGGCTTGTATCCTGTAAATTTTCTCGAATGCCGCG
>CATKHU010000044.1:0-13763 GCA_949752735.1 Lumbricus terrestris
GAGAGAGAGAGAGAGAGAGAGAGAGAGAGAGAGAGAGAGAGAGAGAGAGAGAGAGAGAGAGAGAGAGAGAGAGAGAAGAGAGAGGGAGGGAGGGAGGGAGAGGGAGAGGGAGAGGGAGAGGGAGAGGAGAGGGAGAGGGAGAGGGAGAGGGAGAGGGAGAGGGAGAGAGACAAAGAGCCGATGTGGTCAATAAAGGGAAAACCTTTGAGGCAAAAAGAGCCGAAAAACAAGAATAAAAAAATTAAAGTTAAAAAAGGAGGAGAAAATAAGGAAAAAGCAAAAGAAGTAATAACAAACTGTTTAATAAAATCAGAATGACCACAGAAGGCAATGTTATAGAAATGAAATGCGAAGTAACATGTTAATATCTAACAGTATTTTTACTTTACACAAGCGATAATGACATCAAGCGCTACCATATTATATCGCTAGAATAATCCGATTACAGGTGTTTAAGGACACCTCTTGTCTAACAAATAAGACGTATTTGTACATGTACAGCAATCAGAGCCTGATATAGCATCAGTTCTGGTGCTTACTGTGAGATAGAGTCTGTCTCTGCCTCTAGGGTACAGACTCCCACGTAAAAAATTCCGGAAATTTTATTTCTAACGAATATTTTCAATTAAATATTTTTTACTTTTTAAGTAATTCAAATTAGCATCGCAGTATGATTGCAACTTATTGCAGGAGCCGAATTTCACTGCATGGCGGTCTTGTAAAGTCTTTCGCATTGTACCATCGCCATCTGGCGAATAAAAAGGCTGAATCGAATCGACCATTTGAGCAGGGACGTCATTTCAGTTTTTTTCAGGGGGGGCAAAACTTAGCTAGCTTATGCTTCGTATTTAGCCTATATATATATATATATATATATATATATATATATATATATATATATATATATATATACGCAAACTACAAGTTATCGCGAACCGGTGTTGCACGATGTCTGGATTGTCTGCGTAATAATAATAATATTCTTTACTGAACAAAAATTAATCGGGTTGACAGTCTGACAGAACGCATCCCGTTACATTATAGCCTACAGTTATGCAGTGACATATATATATATATATATATATATATATATATATATCTGTTATAGGCAGTTGTAGTCGTTTGCACTTGCACTGTTCATCTCGTTCAATGATTCAATCAATCAATAGGTCTATTTATATAGCGCCCTTCAAGATTCTTACTCAGAGGCGGTCCCAATTCAGGCCATGCGAGAAAAACAGAGTGACTTGTACTTACCATCACACCTTAATTTATACAGCTGCTGCGACTAGGCCTACTGTGACTTGGAAACAAGCAGAAAAGAACTTAAAGGGCAAAGCAGAGCACTCTCTGTAGGCTATGATTTATCAATTTTACTTATTTGACATTCACTAATAATCCTCTATAGACACTTCAATATCAGGTCTCGAAATGAACTGATCTTGGTTCTGTGACTAACATACTATATAACTATTCTTAGGTGTCTACTCCCACTCCCAAAGCTCACGCAGAATACTATATGTAGCCTACTGACGCACACATATATGTATAATATAATTATGTGTATATATATAATATCCAACACGTTATATATATCCAGCTGCCTTAAGTTTCCTATCCCTTAACACTTAACGCGTCCAGTCTGATAAATTAGTCGTCACATTCCTCCTCAGACCACCTCTACTCCAGCTTCGGCATATCTGTCAACGACATCTGTTTTCAGTGGAATCGGGCCCATAGTAGGCTAAGGTTTCCAGTATCGGTGTCCACAATGCTCGCTATATATCATACTGCGAGACAGTCGCCTAGCTTGCTGACCCTCCATTTAGGGTCAAAGTCAGCCTTTCGCCGGATTAAGATGTACAGTATGGACCTCGGTATATATATATAGATAGGGAGGAAGCTCCCTCCCTTTCATCATCAGGATTTACGGCCCTGACTTGTACATTGTTGACCTCTGTTACAGTAGGGGTGCGCTGCAATTTTAGCTATTTTCAAATTTAGCACACGAGATCCAACTCTAGGAAACCA
This sequence comes from Lumbricus terrestris, assembly GCA_949752735.1. Classification (NCBI taxonomy): domain Eukaryota; kingdom Metazoa; phylum Annelida; class Clitellata; order Crassiclitellata; family Lumbricidae; genus Lumbricus; species Lumbricus terrestris. Next base: position 2,032 of record CATKHU010000044.1, read on the forward strand.
CTGTGTGTAAAGTTCTGACATAAATGACAAAATGAACAGATATACACATAAAAAATAGTTTTTTTCTCAAATTCAGGGGGGGCAAATGCCCCCCCTGCCCCCCCCCCCCAAATGACGTCCCTGCATTTGAGAAGGGAACAAGTAGCGAAACCGAATAACTGCTGATGATCTTCAGCTTTTACGCTTGAGTTTCATTATAATTCACTCAGTCAATCACCATTTAACACACCGTTACAACGCTTTCTATTTGCTTTATATATACACATATATTTTCGCTAGGTTGCAGTTGCCTAAATACCATTAATCGTCGAAGTAACGGCGTCGTTAAAAATTTTTTATCACTTATCAGCAGTTTTTTCCAGAGTGACGGCCTCTGTTGTCATAGATCCCTCGTCAAATCTGAATCCATCCATTTTCGAATATCCTGGGCTTTAAGCTCACTGTGTTCTATCGTAAATCTATGGAAAAGGAAGTCATGTGTGAGAATTGTAGAAAATAACCGACGTTTGGAAGGTTACACTTTGATTCATGTGCAGTTGTGATGGGCAATGGGGACTTTACTATAACGTCCTAAGAAAGATTGTGGTTAGTTGAACCCCACGACCCACCTGCAATTCTCAATTTCTCACTTTGTGGAATTCAAATGAAAATACTATTGCTGTATTATTCGATAAAACACTGAGAACTGCTCGAAACAATTTCGGTCGGTATCGATGGCGGGTGTTGTGATTACACCCAATTGATGACTTACTGGTCTAGTAAGATAATTGAAACATACCATTGACGAGTTACTGGTCTAGTAAGATAATTGAAACATACCATTGGCGACTTACTGGTCTAGTAAGATAATTGAAACATACCATTGGCGACTTACTGATTTAGTAAGATAATTGAAACATAACATTGGCGACTTACTGGTCTAGTAAGATAGTTGAAACATACCATTGACGACTTACTGGTCTAGTAAGATAATTGAAACATACCATTGGCGACTTACTGGTCTAGTAAGATAGTTGAAACATACCATTGGCGACTTACTGATTTAGTAAGATAATTGAAACATACCATTGGCGACTTACTGGTCTAGTAAGATAATTGAAACATACCATTGACGACTTACTGGTCTAGTAAGATAATTGAAACATACCATTGGCGACTTACTGGTCTAGTAAGATAGTTGAAACATACCATTGGCGACTTACGGGTCTAGTAAGATAATTGAAACCAACCATTGACGACTTAGTGGTCTAGTAAGATAATTGAAACATACCATTGACGACTTACTGGTCTAGTAAGATAATGGAAACAAATTTATAACTTATAGCTCCACAAAATTGCGGATCCGGGTGTTGTAGCGCCAATTTAAATAGAGTCTGGATATATTGCAAAGTTAAATGAAAACTGAAAATAATTTCGCCACGCCATCAACGCCATCCACCTCGACGTAGCTTTTTGCTACCGTAACAAACTTAAATAAAAGGTGGAATAAATGGTAGGCCTACTTCTGACCTTCATCCAGTAAATGATCAAAACCGACTATTAAAATATGCTGATGACACCTACCTACTAATGGACTCGAACAACATCAGATCTGCCCAAAGTGAGCTCCAACACGTACAAACTTGAGCCACCAGCAAAAACCTGCACATCAACCCAAAAAGACCAGGGAAATGGCTGTAGTGAGGAGATCGCATGCTTCATTGGCCTCCATGTCGTCCATCACAGGAGTTAATAGAGCTACTTCTATAAAAAAAATACTGGGTGTTACAATTGGTGAACATCTAACTGTCTCGGAGCATGTTGACAATTATTATACTCTAAGCTCGTGTGCTTCCTCAATTTACGTTTGCGCGTGCTGCGAGCTCACGGCATGCCAGGACCGACCTTGCACGTCATTACTCGAGCGACCACATGCAACTGCACGTCTGCTGTAGGCCTACGCCTCTCCAGCTGGTGGGGACTGCTGAGCGCTAGTGAAGTCGACCGCATCGAAAGGTTCCTAGGACGTGTCAGACGAGCTGGATTCCTCCCATCAGACTCCCCCAAAGCAGTCATTATGGCTGAGGCTACTGATGGTGCCCTCTTTGCAGCTATTATTATAGACAACAATCACGTTCTTCGCAAATTTTTCTTCGATAGACTTTCTGGAAAATAGGCCTACAATCTACGCCCCAGGCTACATCAATTCGAACTAACCAATAAAAACAATAAAAACTTCATAACACGGAAGCTGCATAAAAACATTTACTAGGCTTTATTCGCAGCTGCTCCCTTTGTGCTTGTTAACTGTCGCGTTATGCCGACCGGTTATTTTGTCAATAAAACGAATATATACAGTATCCTCGTTTATTTACCGACATGGCGACACTGCAACTCATTTCCATGGCCGTATTTAGGCTAATACCAAACTCGAGTTTGGGTATACAAGGAGGCAACGTGAACGCCCGTGGCAGCCATGGATCAATAACGATAAACACTAAAACAGTACGCTTATCCTGACTTAAGTGATGCCTTTTTGCGAAAAATGTATAGTGCCATATTAAAGACAAAATGTTGGAAAAGTTGATGTCGCTGAAAACTGTTTTCAGTAACCAGCAATTTAGACACCTCTTTCACGGCTCCAAACGGCTCTTTAAATACCAGAGAAATATAAAAAAAAAACGGTAGATTGTGCACACAGGTTTTAATGACCACTCGGCAAGGGGCGAAAAGAAATCGTACATAAGGAATTAGAATGCCACATGGAACCATGCAAGGCAATTGCACCACAAGAATTATTAGGAGAAATATTTAGAAATTGACAACATTTAGCCTATCTGTTTCTGTGGGGCTTTTAAATTAAAAGACATAATTATAAATTTCAGGACTTGCCCGCGAACCACCAGGCATACGGTTGACGTCGTTTGTAATCCCCCCCCCCCTAGTGGTTGGCGCACTACCGGTTGAGAACCGACTATCTAATCCGACTCGGAGTCGAAAAGCGTTCGAGTCCCAGTCACGCATGGTTATAGGCCTATCCCTCAGCCACTTTAAACCTTTGCACGTTCACACACATTAATTTATATTTCCTTATCTCAGCTCTGTGTTTGTTAGTTAAGCCTTAGTTAAGCTCTAGACAAGACTTTAACCTGGCTCCATAATATGTTATTCCGACTGTATAAAATGTTATGTCTATACTAATGTCTATTTTCTCCCAACCTAATCATACCCCACGATCTTGTCTGTATTCATCGTGGTATATAATAGGCTCCTACTATAATCGGGACTGGTCCCTGATGAAGTGCCTATTGCTCCCTATTCTGTTTCTAAAGTCTCTACTGAATGCGTTACTAACTTACTACGCTACCGTAGCCGTCAATTGTGTTGCACCATTTTCTTTATCTTACTTGTTTTATTGTGGGAACAATAAAATGATTTGTTTTGATTTGACTAAATATCGAGTTCAAGTCCATTAGCATCAACATCCACTAAAACACTCAATTCATTGGCATAGATGAAAATACCGGCGGCGAGAGATTGCCATAGGCGACACACTCTCTGGCGTTGGCCTGCACACAGCGCACAGACCATCAGTCTCCGTTTAATCAAGCTAGACTTGGACACCCACGTTTAGGAAGAATAAATATAAATAAAGCTAATAGCTGATGGGAGGAATCTAGTTCGTCTGACACGTCTTAGGAACAAATTAAAAAATAAATAAATCATCTCTTACGTCTAGTGTCGTCCAAAGGCAGGTCTTGTTTAGATCGGTCTAAAGAAAAAGTCGCTTCAAAAGTATCACATAATTGGCACTACCACTAATGTGAGATGGGTGTTGTCAAGTCTACATCCGAGGAAGCTTTGCTGCTCCTCGGATATCCAAGGTCACCACACCCTCCGTTACGCATGGAAAGGGTCGCTCTTCGTTCCATTCGCAGGGACTGCAACAATGCAGAAAAGAGACAGATAATTAAGTATTAGTTAAGTATTAATACTGACTTGCACTAAAAATAGTCTTGGAGCTAGGGGTCAGGGTTGTATAAGCTGTTAGCTTTTCCTGATTCCTTTTGCACTATGTTTATTGAGGCATGTTTATACTGTTTGACTTGTGTGGGTGCAAAAAACAAAGTTCATTCATTCAAAGGACAGTGGTCTATTATCGTTGAAAAATCTTTTGAGTACACAAATATCAACCTTGTTATTGGGGCGCATTCAATCAATTTCTTGGTCGTGATCAACAACGCCGTGTTAAAACAGATCAACAGCACCGCCTTTCACCATGTACCATGTATGTATGTGCATTTGCTATAGCGGCCCTTCAAGATTGTTACTCAGAAGCGCCCCGACTACAGCACGGACACTCAATCGGAGTTTCACGCCGAAGCGCTGAGCATAATATTTTGCGAGTGAAGGACTTGCCCAACGTCCCGACGAAGCGATCGAGGTTGATACGAAGCTGAAACCCTCCAGCTGCTAGGCAGCGAGTACACCCACTACACCGTCGCCTCCCACAATCCAGGCTTAAGTCTAGCTGTAGGAAACGGACGTGTTTTAGCGCGGATAATTAAATGTTGCTGAAAAGTAAATTGCCATAATATTGATTAGCCTCGTGGCCTTCGCCTTGTTATTCACTGACTATTATGTGTAAAAGAGTGATCGGATACCTTTGACATCTCTCAATATGTTTTAATGTTTACTAATTATTTTATATAGGAGTCTTTAGCATCGTAATAAAGGTGTCTACGAGGAGCCTTGTAACAAACGTCTAGTTCGTTAGTTGCTATTATATTAACGACGCCGTGTTAGAACATAGATGATTAGGCATAACGTTTTCCTCCTCTTATTTTTAAGCTCAAGACTTGCACTTCCACAAATCGAGTGTTGTGGCAGTGTTCCAACAATAAGTCTATTATGTAACAGAGTGGTCAAAATGTGACTAAAATATAATAGTATTAGCCTATATCAATAATATTATTAAGCTCTGCCTGCGACAACTTCATTCGTTGCCATAAGATGTCGCTAAATTCTACATCGGTATATATATACTACTATATATATATATATATATATATATATATATATATATATATATTTATATATACGCGTCCTATGATATAACCTAGGCCGTAGGAGAAGTCAGAACTGTTCAAAATAATTTATTCCGACGTCAACAGTTTTTGATGTCATTAAGCGCTATATCTGTCCTGGCGCTATGTCAGTTACCATTTAACAAGAAGGTCTCTATAATAGGCGTGACTGAATCCATTGTATTTCTCTTTTACGGAAATGCACGTACACAATACCTGTCGATTTTTGTGAGGGGGGATTTTTATACATTTTGCGGAAATGGGACGGACGTGTATGAGAGTTTCCCTTGAATTCATTCCCAGAGACGTCTTGATTAAATAACGGCCTTAGGTAGACAGAGAGAGGAGCAAATAATTTGGTTTGTGGAACATCACTGGTCATAAAATATTCTGAACGCCTTACATTTTTAGAGGATGCGGTTAATGAGAAATCTGAATTTAAAAGAATGTCCTCGATGCAGAACGAGCTTTGGTTATGTGAAATTGTAGATAACATGATTTGACAACTTGTCCAAAGCCATTTATTTAAGCCTACTCTACCTCGCAAATAAGGGTGTCAAAGCCAGCGTGGTTCTGGAAGAGGACTTCAGGTCCAGCGCAGTGAAAGTGTGAGCCGCAAAGTTTGCCCTAATTATATGGAATAATAGAACTAGCTAAACGGCTCCCTCCCACCTTGAATTTGAATCAGGGCATAAAACATCATCATAACACATCAAAGAAATAATTGTGATAAAACGAACAAATTAAATCACAAGTTGAATCAATATTACTAAAATATCATGGTCAACAAGTCATCTATTAAGGCCAACCAATCGCTCTACGCAATACGCATTCTTATTTTCTCATGGACTCGCGGATCTTCGCCTGTTTGACGTTGTTCGGGCCACAACGTTGGCCCGCCTTCTCTATGCTTCTCCTGCATGGTATGGTTTTGCTAATACTGCACAGAAAACGCGTATTAACTCAATAATACGTAAAATGGTTCGACGCAAGTATCTGCCTGAAGACCAGAAGTCTTTTGATGACCTCTGTGGCCGTGCTGACACCTCTCTTTTTCGTCTGTGCTTTACAATCCTAGCCATGTTCTTAATTGCCTGTTGCCTCCTATAAAGAATGTTACCTACTCCCTCCGCCCTCGATCACACAATCGAGAGATTCCATATGCTGATATATTAACTAGGAAAGGTTTTATTACACGAATGATATATAAATGACTATCGATATGTTTATTCTGCTAATTAGCATACTTTATGTAACAATGAGATTAACTGCATTTTCACTTACTTTATTAGGCCTATAGATTATTTAGTGTTTATATATATATATATATATATATATATATATATTCATTGTTATTCATTGCTGTTCATAACTGATTGATGTTCCCGCAGTGCGTTTGCAGGCGGTCCATTAAAGTATATACTTACTTACTTACTTATAACAATACAGCGTGCTGGTGATAAATTCCTTTCCAACAAACGAATCAAAGCGTGGCATCTCTAGACTATGTGAGCGAGACCTGTGGGAGTACCCAGTTGCTCATTCTAGCGGGAGAATAGAGTTGAGTGGAGGCCATGCCCGGGGTCACAAAGGATAGAAGAAAAGAGGAGGGTTTCACCTGCCTCACAACGCATCATGTCAAAGTAGGAGTACTGGACCCCCAAAACCGATACTGTATTGAATGCTGAACTAAGTTACAGCAGCCTTGCGCTTATTATATAGAGCGCTGGTAAATCCGATTTGCGGTGTTTAAGGACCTTTTTGAACATGTACGCAGAATGGGAAATGACACTCGTCAAGCAAGCTATTTGGGGGGACGATGGACAGAGCATGGATTAGGGGAAGCCCGTGTAGGGAATGGCTTGACGACATTACAGACTGGTGCGAATTTGATATTCACAAATCTATAAATAAAGGGAAGACTGTTTGACCGAATGCATTTTTACAGTTTTGAGCTTTTCAATCCAAACTTTCACTACTGTTTCTGGGCACCCAGTGGCGGTGTTGCTGAATATCTACCACCATGGGAGCCAGGGTGGGGGCGCAAGCACTAATTTTCATTTTAAAACTGGAATGATTTCCCACAGTTTTTCAGCTTTTCACTTCAAACCTTCACTACTGTGTCGGTCACAGTCGGTGTGGACATGGGACACCCGGTGGAGGGGTTGACGAATCTCTACCACGATGGGGCCACGGTGGGGCCAAAACCCTAATTTTCGCTATAAATTCAATTCCTTTGCCACAATTTCACAGTTTGTCACCTGAAACGTTCCAGATGGACAACTATAGAGTCACAGGGGCCACCTCACCCCGGAGGGGCCGGGTATCGGCAGGCTTTTGTTGGGGGAAACAATTTGCCGCTAAACGGACATATCACGAGAGGCGTACCGGTTACGAGGTCGGAGAATCATGAGGTTAGGTGTTGGGTGGGGTGGTTTAGGGTGGGGTGAGGTGACGTCAAATTCCCCTAATTCAATTCAACACCTCTTTTAAGAGTGAAGATCGTTCCATAAGGTGACAGGAACATAACGGAATAAATGCTCTCAAGTGCTGTAATACGCCGAGCAAATTTCTGTCCAGGGTAACGACCTCTGTTGTCTTAGACCCTGGTCAAATCAGATCCATCCATCCATCTATAGTAATATAATAGTTTATCCGGTGTTCTCCTCTTTTCTAGACAGACAATAGCATTTATAATACAGAAATAAAATCCAGTATGATAGACGTAGTAAAAATAAAGGGACGAGGGTAATAAGACGTTGATCTATGCGGACTGTGGGTGTAGCCTACAAGGAGAACTTTACTACGGCGTTCCAAGAATGATTGGGGACTTGAATCCCACAAAACCCGCCATTTTCACCCATGGAAATTCGCATAAGAGTAATTGCTGTCTTATGCCATACAAACGCTGAGAAACTGGTCAAATAATTTCAGCCGACGCCGATGGCCTTTATTCTGTCTATACTACACTGTGTCCGGATAAAAAGTAGCCCCCACACAAAAGTGTAATAACTCGGTCAAAACTTTTAGGATTTGTCTGAAATTTTAAACAGAGCAACAGTGACCATATTTACACGAGATCCTAAAGCCGATTAGAAATATTCGTGAGTTTGTCTAATTTATGAGCGTTTAAAATGCAGCACCAAAAAATTGAACTTTCCAACATGGAAAACCTGAAAAGAAGTGAAATTCAGCTATATCCGGTGTTCAAAATGTCCTCCTTGTTCACGGACACACGACCGTGGACATAGACGCTACTGTTTGATGGTCCGGTCGATGATCACTTGGTGAAACATCTGCCACTCTTCAATCAGATGCGCCCTACGCCCTACGGTTATCGATGTCATGAATACGCGCGAGTGAAAAACGCGCCCCTCCAGTAAATGCACACAGTACACCGGATCGAGGTCTGGACTGCTGGACTGCCACAGCTGCGGGTATGAAGCCGGGTGTATCCCTGGACAACTACTACATCTACGGCCGTGTGTTCGTGAACAAGATGGACATTTTGAGCACCATTTATAGCTGAATTTCACTTCTTTTCAGGTTTTCCATGTTGGCAAGTTCAATTTTTTTGTGCTGCATTTTAAACGCTCATAAATTTGACAAACTCACGAATATTTCTAATCGGCTTTAGGATTTCGTGTAAATATGGTCACTGTTGCTCTATTTAAAATTTCAGACAAATCCTAAGAGTTTTGACCGAGTTATTACACTTTTTTGTGGGGGCTACTTTTTATCCGGACACAGTGTAGATGTCGTTAAACTCTGGTTACTTCTTACGATATAGTCAGGGCCGCATTAAGGTTAGTGCGGGTCCACGTGTTGTCATTGCCCTCTAATGGTACCCTCTGACAATTTTTAGTAATATATTTTGAAACATATTTATAGCTGAGAGGTCCTCATAATTTCGGACCCGTATGCAGCTGCACCCTAAGCAATCACCTAAATATTTATTACACTGGTCTGGATATAATTTATGGCACATTTCAATGAAAACTACACCGAATTTCACTACACCATCAACGTCATCGACCACAAAGAAGCTTTTAAATTGTCACAGAATAATACAAATAACCTGGGGAATATCAGAGAAAAATGCGAAAACGGAAGAGAAATGTATCCTCGTTTATTTACCGACACTGCCCATTGCCGTTTTTAGCCTAATGCCAGTCCCGAAACCTGGATGAAGGGCAATGTGAACGCCCGTGGCAGCCGTCAATAGCGATAAACACTGGAAACGAAGGCTGGCTTAAACGATGCTTTTGAGTGATATAGCGACGTTAGAAAGAAATTGAATAAGATGACATTAGCTGCCTCAAGATGTCGCTGAAAAGTATTTTCAGCTACTTAGACACCTCTTTCACGGCGTCGAATAGTCCTAGAAATTCAAAAGAAACATGAAATCATATTAAGTGTTAACTGTACCTGACGCAGCACAGAGAGGAGTGGCGTCATTGGAGGTTGGAACCTGCCGAAGGGCAGAGAACCTAAAGAAGAAGAAGTACCTGACGGTAGCGCAATGGATAATACGCTGGCGTAGAGTGCGAGAGGTAGCGAGTTCGAACCCCCGTTGGGCGTATTTGCTTTGTTACAGTAGGCTGCTATTAGCGCCGATTATTGCAGGCGGTCTGCTCAGTTAGTATAGTTAAGATAAATTTAGTGTATTCTGTGATCTCCGTTCTTGTGAATTGTTTAAACTGCATAAGTGTACACTGTAACAGGTTGCGATGTGTCAACTGTCATTGTCAATTGTCATTGTATCAGTGATGTAGATGCTCATGGAATTTATATAGGACCAGTTGAATTACTCGGCGTTGCCCGGGAAATATGTTTTGTCCCCAGGACCCTGTTCCGACTTCGCCATTCTGACCCCGCCTTCCATCGACCCCGAAATTTTGGTATTTTGCCCGCACGCTGGTCCCCCACGTTAAGGAGAAGTCACGAACCTCTCCCCTAGGTGTACAGGTCTGTCAATAACAATGAAGAGCTTACTTCCAAAACCCGTAGGCTAAGTCCACTCGACACGTAACTGAGAAAAACGACTTTTTCTGAAAAGTCACTATCTTTCACCGCAACGTGCTTTTTTCATAAATTGTTCTTTGCCACTTAGATAAATGAAGTTTTTGAAATCTGCGCTTCTTTATTCCAATTATTTGCAGTTATATTCGCATTATCTAGGGCCTAGGTCTACGTTCATAGCATTTTTTGCTACGCGGTTCAGCCAGATGTGACGTAAAGATTTGAGCTCAAAATAATGACGTCATGAGTTTAGTGAATATTACACCGTGTCTAATATATCGTTTTTTAAACAGCGAAATTTAAAATGTGGAAAGATTTTTGGATCGCGATTTTTATGTTTTTCTCGGGTGGATCAGAAGAAATAAGCCCAAAATAACCCTCACAAATATTTTCGATGGAAATAAATATCACGCAACCTCAATCCGTCATGCCATTGGCTGTAGGACTCTGCTAGGCAATGGAGGCGATCAACGTGAATGGCTTTTGAATCACTTATCGCGTAGAAGTAAAAATGTTGACATCTCGGGTTGTAACTTATAAAGTGAATTGACAGCTGAAAATAGTCGCGTTGAACTACAAATTTGGGTAAGAATCAATTGCAAAACTTTGGTAAAATGAATCGCTGTCATTACCGAGCAGGCTCTGGGAAGAAATTCAAAATACATCCATACAAACAGAGGGAATACAAACAGAAGCACAGACTTTCGGAAATATGTGAAAGATTGCATGGTAGCGTTATAACAGGGATGTTATCGAGTCTATCTAAGCCAGCGGCTCTCAGACTTTTGAGCAGTGTTATTTCTATTAACTGAAACTGTAACTGAAATAGCAGAATAACTGAAAAATCTTTGCCAGTTAACTGTAACTGTAACTGAAACTGAAAAATGTTGAATAACTGAAACTGTAATAGAAACTGAAAAACAATAACTGTATAACTGAAGAATCAAAAGGAGTTAACTTGAAAATAAAACAAGTGCTTTTTGTGCGACTTGTAGAGCTAGGCAGAATATTGAAGCCATTTAAGGAGCAGACAGATGCAATGCAAACAGACACTCTTGCACTCTCCAACAAGAAATGCCTTTAAAGAACATGAGACCAATGAAGAGAAATTAGTCATTAGTTGAGCCCTTACTGCCCCTTAGTGTATAGTATAGTAGTATGTTTGACTACTGCCTTTCTATGACATTTGTAATTCTGCTATTACATGACAAGTTGATTAATCACTTTGAGGGGTGTTTCACTCGTTATCTTTTGGTTTGTGAACATATGTGAATTCCATTGTTCTTATTGTAAGCTATAATATGTTGACAGTGACACTGTTGGCATGTCATGAAAGGCACTTGCATATAAAATACTTCTTTAAAATGTTTTGCAGGCCGAAAGTGCACAGACTCAAGTCGAGAGTGCTTTCTGGGAACTTTGCACAATATGTGTGACTGTGATCAGTGTCTTAGTAGTTGTGACGTTTGAATATACACGTAATAACTGTAACTGAAACTGTAACTGAAAAATAAGAAATAACTGTAACTGAAACTGAAAAATCTCATCGCAGTTAACTGTAACTGAAACTGTAACTGAAAAATAAAAAAATAGATAACTGTAACTTAAACTGTAACTGAAAAACCATAACTGAAATAACACTGC
>CATKHU010000045.1:0-18315 GCA_949752735.1 Lumbricus terrestris
GTCAGTCAAGTGTATGCTAAATTGGTGTTCTGTCTGGAAGAAACGGGTCTGAGAGCAACGCTTAAAAAAGGGAGTTGTTTACTCGTCGGCTGCCAAAGCTGAAATGAATCTAGACCGCGTACGCTGTGTAGCTTTATACTCGGTCTAGGGATCAGTGTTCAGGTTTGGTTAGTCACCTAACCAATCTCTCCCCCCAAGGAAACAGCGAGGCGCGGGCAGGATAGGTTAGAAACACAAGAAACATGTCAAAGACATGAAGCACTGGCTCATGCCGATCCCTGGAGTTCAAAATGGAAGGTGACAATGATGGAAAAAGGTAAGTACCGTCAGCCGAATGATGTTAAAAAGCGGAGCCCTCCTCCTTGTCTACCAGGCTTGGGACTGGCACGACAACAGGTCAGAATGGGTTAATGGCCTATTGCCGTGGCGGAGTTACTCTAAGTCAGTCAAGTGTATGCTAAATTGGTGTTCTGTCTGGAAGAAACGGGTCTGAGAGCAACGCTTAAAAAAGGGAGTTGTTTACTCGTCGGCTGCCAAAGCTGAAATGAATCTAGACCGCGTACGCTGTGTAGCTTTATACTCGGTCTAGGGATCAGTGTTCAGGTTTGGTTAGTCACCTAACCAATCTCTCCCCCCAAGGAAACAGCGAGGCGCGGGCAGGATAGGTTAGAAACACAAGAAACATGTCAAAGACATGAAGCACTGGCTCATGCCGATCCCTGGAGTTCAAAATGGAAGGTGACAATGATGGAAAAAGGTAAGTACCGTCAGCCGAATGATGTTAAAAAGCGGAGCCCTCCTCCTTGTCTACCAGGCTTGGGACTGGCACGACAACAGGTCAGAATGGGTTAATGGCCTATTGCCGTGGCGGAGTTACTCTAAGTCAGTCAAGTGTATGCTAAATTGGTGTTCTGTCTGGAAGAAACGGGTCTGAGAGCAACGCTTAAAAAAGGGAGTTGTTTACTCGTCGGCTGCCAAAGCTGAAATGAATCTAGACCGCGTACGCTGTGTAGCTTTATACTCGGTCTAGGGATCAGTGTTCAGGTTTGGTTAGTCACCTAACCAATCTCTCCCCCCAAGGAAACAGCGAGGCGCGGGCAGGATAGGTTAGAAACACAAGAAACATGTCAAAGACATGAAGCACTGGCTCATGCCGATCCCTGGAGTTCAAAATGGAAGGTGACAATGATGGAAAAAGGTAAGTACCGTCAGCCGAATGATGTTAAAAAGCGGAGCCCTCCTCCTTGTCTACCAGGCTTGGGACTGGCACGACAACAGGTCAGAATGGGTTAATGGCCTATTGCCGTGGCGGAGTTACTCTAAGTCAGTCAAGTGTATGCTAAATTGGTGTTCTGTCTGGAAGAAACGGGTCTGAGAGCAACGCTTAAAAAAGGGAGTTGTTTACTCGTCGGCTGCCAAAGCTGAAATGAATCTAGACCGCGTACGCTGTGTAGCTTTATACTCGGTCTAGGGATCAGTGTTCAGGTTTGGTTAGTCACCTAACCAATCTCTCCCCCCAAGGAAACAGCGAGGCGCGGGCAGGATAGGTTAGAAACACAAGAAACATGTCAAAGACATGAAGCACTGGCTCATGCCGATCCCTGGAGTTCAAAATGGAAGGTGACAATGATGGAAAAAGGTAAGTACCGTCAGCCGAATGATGTTAAAAAGCGGAGCCCTCCTCCTTGTCTACCAGGCTTGGGACTGGCACGACAACAGGTCAGAATGGGTTAATGGCCTATTGCCGTGGCGGAGTTACTCTAAGTCAGTCAAGTGTATGCTAAATTGGTGTTCTGTCTGGAAGAAACGGGTCTGAGAGCAACGCTTAAAAAAGGGAGTTGTTTACTCGTCGGCTGCCAAAGCTGAAATGAATCTAGACCGCGTACGCTGTGTAGCTTTATACTCGGTCTAGGGATCAGTGTTCAGGTTTGGTTAGTCACCTAACCAATCTCTCCCCCCAAGGAAACAGCGAGGCGCGGGCAGGATAGGTTAGAAACACAAGAAACATGTCAAAGACATGAAGCACTGGCTCATGCCGATCCCTGGAGTTCAAAATGGAAGGTGACAATGATGGAAAAAGGTAAGTACCGTCAGCCGAATGATGTTAAAAAGCGGAGCCCTCCTCCTTGTCTACCAGGCTTGGGACTGGCACGACAACAGGTCAGAATGGGTTAATGGCCTATTGCCGTGGCGGAGTTACTCTAAGTCAGTCAAGTGTATGCTAAATTGGTGTTCTGTCTGGAAGAAACGGGTCTGAGAGCAACGCTTAAAAAAGGGAGTTGTTTACTCGTCGGCTGCCAAAGCTGAAATGAATCTAGACCGCGTACGCTGTGTAGCTTTATACTCGGTCTAGGGATCAGTGTTCAGGTTTGGTTAGTCACCTAACCAATCTCTCCCCCCAAGGAAACAGCGAGGCGCGGGCAGGATAGGTTAGAAACACAAGAAACATGTCAAAGACATGAAGCACTGGCTCATGCCGATCCCTGGAGTTCAAAATGGAAGGTGACAATGATGGAAAAAGGTAAGTACCGTCAGCCGAATGATGTTAAAAAGCGGAGCCCTCCTCCTTGTCTACCAGGCTTGGGACTGGCACGACAACAGGTCAGAATGGGTTAATGGCCTATTGCCGTGGCGGAGTTACTCTAAGTCAGTCAAGTGTATGCTAAATTGGTGTTCTGTCTGGAAGAAACGGGTCTGAGAGCAACGCTTAAAAAAGGGAGTTGTTTACTCGTCGGCTGCCAAAGCTGAAATGAATCTAGACCGCGTACGCTGTGTAGCTTTATACTCGGTCTAGGGATCAGTGTTCAGGTTTGGTTAGTCACCTAACCAATCTCTCCCCCCAAGGAAACAGCGAGGCGCGGGCAGGATAGGTTAGAAACACAAGAAACATGTCAAAGACATGAAGCACTGGCTCATGCCGATCCCTGGAGTTCAAAATGGAAGGTGACAATGATGGAAAAAGGTAAGTACCGTCAGCCGAATGATGTTAAAAAGCGGAGCCCTCCTCCTTGTCTACCAGGCTTGGGACTGGCACGACAACAGGTCAGAATGGGTTAATGGCCTATTGCCGTGGCGGAGTTACTCTAAGTCAGTCAAGTGTATGCTAAATTGGTGTTCTGTCTGGAAGAAACGGGTCTGAGAGCAACGCTTAAAAAAGGGAGTTGTTTACTCGTCGGCTGCCAAAGCTGAAATGAATCTAGACCGCGTACGCTGTGTAGCTTTATACTCGGTCTAGGGATCAGTGTTCAGGTTTGGTTAGTCACCTAACCAATCTCTCCCCCCAAGGAAACAGCGAGGCGCGGGCAGGATAGGTTAGAAACACAAGAAACATGTCAAAGACATGAAGCACTGGCTCATGCCGATCCCTGGAGTTCAAAATGGAAGGTGACAATGATGGAAAAAGGTAAGTACCGTCAGCCGAATGATGTTAAAAAGCGGAGCCCTCCTCCTTGTCTACCAGGCTTGGGACTGGCACGACAACAGGTCAGAATGGGTTAATGGCCTATTGCCGTGGCGGAGTTACTCTAAGTCAGTCAAGTGTATGCTAAATTGGTGTTCTGTCTGGAAGAAACGGGTCTGAGAGCAACGCTTAAAAAAGGGAGTTGTTTACTCGTCGGCTGCCAAAGCTGAAATGAATCTAGACCGCGTACGCTGTGTAGCTTTATACTCGGTCTAGGGATCAGTGTTCAGGTTTGGTTAGTCACCTAACCAATCTCTCCCCCCAAGGAAACAGCGAGGCGCGGGCAGGATAGGTTAGAAACACAAGAAACATGTCAAAGACATGAAGCACTGGCTCATGCCGATCCCTGGAGTTCAAAATGGAAGGTGACAATGATGGAAAAAGGTAAGTACCGTCAGCCGAATGATGTTAAAAAGCGGAGCCCTCCTCCTTGTCTACCAGGCTTGGGACTGGCACGACAACAGGTCAGAATGGGTTAATGGCCTATTGCCGTGGCGGAGTTACTCTAAGTCAGTCAAGTGTATGCTAAATTGGTGTTCTGTCTGGAAGAAACGGGTCTGAGAGCAACGCTTAAAAAAGGGAGTTGTTTACTCGTCGGCTGCCAAAGCTGAAATGAATCTAGACCGCGTACGCTGTGTAGCTTTATACTCGGTCTAGGGATCAGTGTTCAGGTTTGGTTAGTCACCTAACCAATCTCTCCCCCCAAGGAAACAGCGAGGCGCGGGCAGGATAGGTTAGAAACACAAGAAACATGTCAAAGACATGAAGCACTGGCTCATGCCGATCCCTGGAGTTCAAAATGGAAGGTGACAATGATGGAAAAAGGTAAGTACCGTCAGCCGAATGATGTTAAAAAGCGGAGCCCTCCTCCTTGTCTACCAGGCTTGGGACTGGCACGACAACAGGTCAGAATGGGTTAATGGCCTATTGCCGTGGCGGAGTTACTCTAAGTCAGTCAAGTGTATGCTAAATTGGTGTTCTGTCTGGAAGAAACGGGTCTGAGAGCAACGCTTAAAAAAGGGAGTTGTTTACTCGTCGGCTGCCAAAGCTGAAATGAATCTAGACCGCGTACGCTGTGTAGCTTTATACTCGGTCTAGGGATCAGTGTTCAGGTTTGGTTAGTCACCTAACCAATCTCTCCCCCCAAGGAAACAGCGAGGCGCGGGCAGGATAGGTTAGAAACACAAGAAACATGTCAAAGACATGAAGCACTGGCTCATGCCGATCCCTGGAGTTCAAAATGGAAGGTGACAATGATGGAAAAAGGTAAGTACCGTCAGCCGAATGATGTTAAAAAGCGGAGCCCTCCTCCTTGTCTACCAGGCTTGGGACTGGCACGACAACAGGTCAGAATGGGTTAATGGCCTATTGCCGTGGCGGAGTTACTCTAAGTCAGTCAAGTGTATGCTAAATTGGTGTTCTGTCTGGAAGAAACGGGTCTGAGAGCAACGCTTAAAAAAGGGAGTTGTTTACTCGTCGGCTGCCAAAGCTGAAATGAATCTAGACCGCGTACGCTGTGTAGCTTTATACTCGGTCTAGGGATCAGTGTTCAGGTTTGGTTAGTCACCTAACCAATCTCTCCCCCCAAGGAAACAGCGAGGCGCGGGCAGGATAGGTTAGAAACACAAGAAACATGTCAAAGACATGAAGCACTGGCTCATGCCGATCCCTGGAGTTCAAAATGGAAGGTGACAATGATGGAAAAAGGTAAGTACCGTCAGCCGAATGATGTTAAAAAGCGGAGCCCTCCTCCTTGTCTACCAGGCTTGGGACTGGCACGACAACAGGTCAGAATGGGTTAATGGCCTATTGCCGTGGCGGAGTTACTCTAAGTCAGTCAAGTGTATGCTAAATTGGTGTTCTGTCTGGAAGAAACGGGTCTGAGAGCAACGCTTAAAAAAGGGAGTTGTTTACTCGTCGGCTGCCAAAGCTGAAATGAATCTAGACCGCGTACGCTGTGTAGCTTTATACTCGGTCTAGGGATCAGTGTTCAGGTTTGGTTAGTCACCTAACCAATCTCTCCCCCCAAGGAAACAGCGAGGCGCGGGCAGGATAGGTTAGAAACACAAGAAACATGTCAAAGACATGAAGCACTGGCTCATGCCGATCCCTGGAGTTCAAAATGGAAGGTGACAATGATGGAAAAAGGTAAGTACCGTCAGCCGAATGATGTTAAAAAGCGGAGCCCTCCTCCTTGTCTACCAGGCTTGGGACTGGCACGACAACAGGTCAGAATGGGTTAATGGCCTATTGCCGTGGCGGAGTTACTCTAAGTCAGTCAAGTGTATGCTAAATTGGTGTTCTGTCTGGAAGAAACGGGTCTGAGAGCAACGCTTAAAAAAGGGAGTTGTTTACTCGTCGGCTGCCAAAGCTGAAATGAATCTAGACCGCGTACGCTGTGTAGCTTTATACTCGGTCTAGGGATCAGTGTTCAGGTTTGGTTAGTCACCTAACCAATCTCTCCCCCCAAGGAAACAGCGAGGCGCGGGCAGGATAGGTTAGAAACACAAGAAACATGTCAAAGACATGAAGCACTGGCTCATGCCGATCCCTGGAGTTCAAAATGGAAGGTGACAATGATGGAAAAAGGTAAGTACCGTCAGCCGAATGATGTTAAAAAGCGGAGCCCTCCTCCTTGTCTACCAGGCTTGGGACTGGCACGACAACAGGTCAGAATGGGTTAATGGCCTATTGCCGTGGCGGAGTTACTCTAAGTCAGTCAAGTGTATGCTAAATTGGTGTTCTGTCTGGAAGAAACGGGTCTGAGAGCAACGCTTAAAAAAGGGAGTTGTTTACTCGTCGGCTGCCAAAGCTGAAATGAATCTAGACCGCGTACGCTGTGTAGCTTTATACTCGGTCTAGGGATCAGTGTTCAGGTTTGGTTAGTCACCTAACCAATCTCTCCCCCCAAGGAAACAGCGAGGCGCGGGCAGGATAGGTTAGAAACACAAGAAACATGTCAAAGACATGAAGCACTGGCTCATGCCGATCCCTGGAGTTCAAAATGGAAGGTGACAATGATGGAAAAAGGTAAGTACCGTCAGCCGAATGATGTTAAAAAGCGGAGCCCTCCTCCTTGTCTACCAGGCTTGGGACTGGCACGACAACAGGTCAGAATGGGTTAATGGCCTATTGCCGTGGCGGAGTTACTCTAAGTCAGTCAAGTGTATGCTAAATTGGTGTTCTGTCTGGAAGAAACGGGTCTGAGAGCAACGCTTAAAAAAGGGAGTTGTTTACTCGTCGGCTGCCAAAGCTGAAATGAATCTAGACCGCGTACGCTGTGTAGCTTTATACTCGGTCTAGGGATCAGTGTTCAGGTTTGGTTAGTCACCTAACCAATCTCTCCCCCCAAGGAAACAGCGAGGCGCGGGCAGGATAGGTTAGAAACACAAGAAACATGTCAAAGACATGAAGCACTGGCTCATGCCGATCCCTGGAGTTCAAAATGGAAGGTGACAATGATGGAAAAAGGTAAGTACCGTCAGCCGAATGATGTTAAAAAGCGGAGCCCTCCTCCTTGTCTACCAGGCTTGGGACTGGCACGACAACAGGTCAGAATGGGTTAATGGCCTATTGCCGTGGCGGAGTTACTCTAAGTCAGTCAAGTGTATGCTAAATTGGTGTTCTGTCTGGAAGAAACGGGTCTGAGAGCAACGCTTAAAAAAGGGAGTTGTTTACTCGTCGGCTGCCAAAGCTGAAATGAATCTAGACCGCGTACGCTGTGTAGCTTTATACTCGGTCTAGGGATCAGTGTTCAGGTTTGGTTAGTCACCTAACCAATCTCTCCCCCCAAGGAAACAGCGAGGCGCGGGCAGGATAGGTTAGAAACACAAGAAACATGTCAAAGACATGAAGCACTGGCTCATGCCGATCCCTGGAGTTCAAAATGGAAGGTGACAATGATGGAAAAAGGTAAGTACCGTCAGCCGAATGATGTTAAAAAGCGGAGCCCTCCTCCTTGTCTACCAGGCTTGGGACTGGCACGACAACAGGTCAGAATGGGTTAATGGCCTATTGCCGTGGCGGAGTTACTCTAAGTCAGTCAAGTGTATGCTAAATTGGTGTTCTGTCTGGAAGAAACGGGTCTGAGAGCAACGCTTAAAAAAGGGAGTTGTTTACTCGTCGGCTGCCAAAGCTGAAATGAATCTAGACCGCGTACGCTGTGTAGCTTTATACTCGGTCTAGGGATCAGTGTTCAGGTTTGGTTAGTCACCTAACCAATCTCTCCCCCCAAGGAAACAGCGAGGCGCGGGCAGGATAGGTTAGAAACACAAGAAACATGTCAAAGACATGAAGCACTGGCTCATGCCGATCCCTGGAGTTCAAAATGGAAGGTGACAATGATGGAAAAAGGTAAGTACCGTCAGCCGAATGATGTTAAAAAGCGGAGCCCTCCTCCTTGTCTACCAGGCTTGGGACTGGCACGACAACAGGTCAGAATGGGTTAATGGCCTATTGCCGTGGCGGAGTTACTCTAAGTCAGTCAAGTGTATGCTAAATTGGTGTTCTGTCTGGAAGAAACGGGTCTGAGAGCAACGCTTAAAAAAGGGAGTTGTTTACTCATCGGCTGCCAAAGCTGAAATGAATCTAGACCGCGTACGCTGTGTAGCTTTATACTCGGTCTAGGGATCAGTGTTCAGGTTTGGTTAGTCACCTAACCAATCTCTCCCCCCAAGGAAACAGCGAGGCGCGGGCAGGATAGGTTAGAAACACAAGAAACATGTCAAAGACATGAAGCACTGGCTCATGCCGATCCCTGGAGTTCAAAATGGAAGGTGACAATGATGGAAAAAGGTAAGTACCGTCAGCCGAATGATGTTAAAAAGCGGAGCCCTCCTCCTTGTCTACCAGGCTTGGGACTGGCACGACAACAGGTCAGAATGGGTTAATGGCCTATTGCCGTGGCGGAGTTACTCTAAGTCAGTCAAGTGTATGCTAAATTGGTGTTCTGTCTGGAAGAAACGGGTCTGAGAGCAACGCTTAAAAAAGGGAGTTGTTTACTCGTCGGCTGCCAAAGCTGAAATGAATCTAGACCGCGTACGCTGTGTAGCTTTATACTCGGTCTAGGGATCAGTGTTCAGGTTTGGTTAGTCACCTAACCAATCTCTCCCCCCAAGGAAACAGCGAGGCGCGGGCAGGATAGGTTAGAAACACAAGAAACATGTCAAAGACATGAAGCACTGGCTCATGCCGATCCCTGGAGTTCAAAATGGAAGGTGACAATGATGGAAAAAGGTAAGTACCGTCAGCCGAATGATGTTAAAAAGCGGAGCCCTCCTCCTTGTCTACCAGGCTTGGGACTGGCACGACAACAGGTCAGAATGGGTTAATGGCCTATTGCCGTGGCGGAGTTACTCTAAGTCAGTCAAGTGTATGCTAAATTGGTGTTCTGTCTGGAAGAAACGGGTCTGAGAGCAACGCTTAAAAAAGGGAGTTGTTTACTCGTCGGCTGCCAAAGCTGAAATGAATCTAGACCGCGTACGCTGTGTAGCTTTATACTCGGTCTAGGGATCAGTGTTCAGGTTTGGTTAGTCACCTAACCAATCTCTCCCCCCAAGGAAACAGCGAGGCGCGGGCAGGATAGGTTAGAAACACAAGAAACATGTCAAAGACATGAAGCACTGGCTCATGCCGATCCCTGGAGTTCAAAATGGAAGGTGACAATGATGGAAAAAGGTAAGTACCGTCAGCCGAATGATGTTAAAAAGCGGAGCCCTCCTCCTTGTCTACCAGGCTTGGGACTGGCACGACAACAGGTCAGAATGGGTTAATGGCCTATTGCCGTGGCGGAGTTACTCTAAGTCAGTCAAGTGTATGCTAAATTGGTGTTCTGTCTGGAAGAAACGGGTCTGAGAGCAACGCTTAAAAAAGGGAGTTGTTTACTCGTCGGCTGCCAAAGCTGAAATGAATCTAGACCGCGTACGCTGTGTAGCTTTATACTCGGTCTAGGGATCAGTGTTCAGGTTTGGTTAGTCACCTAACCAATCTCTCCCCCCAAGGAAACAGCGAGGCGCGGGCAGGATAGGTTAGAAACACAAGAAACATGTCAAAGACATGAAGCACTGGCTCATGCCGATCCCTGGAGTTCAAAATGGAAGGTGACAATGATGGAAAAAGGTAAGTACCGTCAGCCGAATGATGTTAAAAAGCGGAGCCCTCCTCCTTGTCTACCAGGCTTGGGACTGGCACGACAACAGGTCAGAATGGGTTAATGGCCTATTGCCGTGGCGGAGTTACTCTAAGTCAGTCAAGTGTATGCTAAATTGGTGTTCTGTCTGGAAGAAACGGGTCTGAGAGCAACGCTTAAAAAAGGGAGTTGTTTACTCGTCGGCTGCCAAAGCTGAAATGAATCTAGACCGCGTACGCTGTGTAGCTTTATACTCGGTCTAGGGATCAGTGTTCAGGTTTGGTTAGTCACCTAACCAATCTCTCCCCCCAAGGAAACAGCGAGGCGCGGGCAGGATAGGTTAGAAACACAAGAAACATGTCAAAGACATGAAGCACTGGCTCATGCCGATCCCTGGAGTTCAAAATGGAAGGTGACAATGATGGAAAAAGGTAAGTACCGTCAGCCGAATGATGTTAAAAAGCGGAGCCCTCCTCCTTGTCTACCAGGCTTGGGACTGGCACGACAACAGGTCAGAATGGGTTAATGGCCTATTGCCGTGGCGGAGTTACTCTAAGTCAGTCAAGTGTATGCTAAATTGGTGTTCTGTCTGGAAGAAACGGGTCTGAGAGCAACGCTTAAAAAAGGGAGTTGTTTACTCGTCGGCTGCCAAAGCTGAAATGAATCTAGACCGCGTACGCTGTGTAGCTTTATACTCGGTCTAGGGATCAGTGTTCAGGTTTGGTTAGTCACCTAACCAATCTCTCCCCCCAAGGAAACAGCGAGGCGCGGGCAGGATAGGTTAGAAACACAAGAAACATGTCAAAGACATGAAGCACTGGCTCATGCCGATCCCTGGAGTTCAAAATGGAAGGTGACAATGATGGAAAAAGGTAAGTACCGTCAGCCGAATGATGTTAAAAAGCGGAGCCCTCCTCCTTGTCTACCAGGCTTGGGACTGGCACGACAACAGGTCAGAATGGGTTAATGGCCTATTGCCGTGGCGGAGTTACTCTAAGTCAGTCAAGTGTATGCTAAATTGGTGTTCTGTCTGGAAGAAACGGGTCTGAGAGCAACGCTTAAAAAAGGGAGTTGTTTACTCGTCGGCTGCCAAAGCTGAAATGAATCTAGACCGCGTACGCTGTGTAGCTTTATACTCGGTCTAGGGATCAGTGTTCAGGTTTGGTTAGTCACCTAACCAATCTCTCCCCCCAAGGAAACAGCGAGGCGCGGGCAGGATAGGTTAGAAACACAAGAAACATGTCAAAGACATGAAGCACTGGCTCATGCCGATCCCTGGAGTTCAAAATGGAAGGTGACAATGATGGAAAAAGGTAAGTACCGTCAGCCGAATGATGTTAAAAAGCGGAGCCCTCCTCCTTGTCTACCAGGCTTGGGACTGGCACGACAACAGGTCAGAATGGGTTAATGGCCTATTGCCGTGGCGGAGTTACTCTAAGTCAGTCAAGTGTATGCTAAATTGGTGTTCTGTCTGGAAGAAACGGGTCTGAGAGCAACGCTTAAAAAAGGGAGTTGTTTACTCGTCGGCTGCCAAAGCTGAAATGAATCTAGACCGCGTACGCTGTGTAGCTTTATACTCGGTCTAGGGATCAGTGTTCAGGTTTGGTTAGTCACCTAACCAATCTCTCCCCCCAAGGAAACAGCGAGGCGCGGGCAGGATAGGTTAGAAACACAAGAAACATGTCAAAGACATGAAGCACTGGCTCATGCCGATCCCTGGAGTTCAAAATGGAAGGTGACAATGATGGAAAAAGGTAAGTACCGTCAGCCGAATGATGTTAAAAAGCGGAGCCCTCCTCCTTGTCTACCAGGCTTGGGACTGGCACGACAACAGGTCAGAATGGGTTAATGGCCTACTGCCGTGGCGGAGTTACTCTAAGTCAGTCAAGTGTATGCTAAATTGGTGTTCTGTCTGGAAGAAACGGGTCTGAGAGCAACGCTTAAAAAAGGGAGTTGTTTACTCGTCGGCTGCCAAAGCTGAAATGAATCTAGACCGCGTACGCTGTGTAGCTTTATACTCGGTCTAGGGATCAGTGTTCAGGTTTGGTTAGTCACCTAACCAATCTCTCCCCCCAAGGAAACAGCGAGGCGCGGGCAGGATAGGTTAGAAACACAAGAAACATGTCAAAGACATGAAGCACTGGCTCATGCCGATCCCTGGAGTTCAAAATGGAAGGTGACAATGATGGAAAAAGGTAAGTACCGTCAGCCGAATGATGTTAAAAAGCGGAGCCCTCCTCCTTGTCTACCAGGCTTGGGACTGGCACGACAACAGGTCAGAATGGGTTAATGGCCTATTGCCGTGGCGGAGTTACTCTAAGTCAGTCAAGTGTATGCTAAATTGGTGTTCTGTCTGGAAGAAACGGGTCTGAGAGCAACGCTTAAAAAAGGGAGTTGTTTACTCGTCGGCTGCCAAAGCTGAAATGAATCTAGACCGCGTACGCTGTGTAGCTTTATACTCGGTCTAGGGATCAGTGTTCAGGTTTGGTTAGTCACCTAACCAATCTCTCCCCCCAAGGAAACAGCGAGGCGCGGGCAGGATAGGTTAGAAACACAAGAAACATGTCAAAGACATGAAGCACTGGCTCATGCCGATCCCTGGAGTTCAAAATGGAAGGTGACAATGATGGAAAAAGGTAAGTACCGTCAGCCGAATGATGTTAAAAAGCGGAGCCCTCCTCCTTGTCTACCAGGCTTGGGACTGGCACGACAACAGGTCAGAATGGGTTAATGGCCTACTGCCGTGGCGGAGTTACTCTAAGTCAGTCAAGTGTATGCTAAATTGGTGTTCTGTCTGGAAGAAACGGGTCTGAGAGCAACGCTTAAAAAAGGGAGTTGTTTACTCGTCGGCTGCCAAAGCTGAAATGAATCTAGACCGCGTACGCTGTGTAGCTTTATACTCGGTCTAGGGATCAGTGTTCAGGTTTGGTTAGTCACCTAACCAATCTCTCCCCCCAAGGAAACAGCGAGGCGCGGGCAGGATAGGTTAGAAACACAAGAAACATGTCAAAGACATGAAGCACTGGCTCATGCCGATCCCTGGAGTTCAAAATGGAAGGTGACAATGATGGAAAAAGGTAAGTACCGTCAGCCGAATGATGTTAAAAAGCGGAGCCCTCCTCCTTGTCTACCAGGCTTGGGACTGGCACGACAACAGGTCAGAATGGGTTAATGGCCTATTGCCGTGGCGGAGTTACTCTAAGTCAGTCAAGTGTATGCTAAATTGGTGTTCTGTCTGGAAGAAACGGGTCTGAGAGCAACGCTTAAAAAAGGGAGTTGTTTACTCGTCGGCTGCCAAAGCTGAAATGAATCTAGACCGCGTACGCTGTGTAGCTTTATACTCGGTCTAGGGATCAGTGTTCAGGTTTGGTTAGTCACCTAACCAATCTCTCCCCCCAAGGAAACAGCGAGGCGCGGGCAGGATAGGTTAGAAACACAAGAAACATGTCAAAGACATGAAGCACTGGCTCATGCCGATCCCTGGAGTTCAAAATGGAAGGTGACAATGATGGAAAAAGGTAAGTACCGTCAGCCGAATGATGTTAAAAAGCGGAGCCCTCCTCCTTGTCTACCAGGCTTGGGACTGGCACGACAACAGGTCAGAATGGGTTAATGGCCTATTGCCGTGGCGGAGTTACTCTAAGTCAGTCAAGTGTATGCTAAATTGGTGTTCTGTCTGGAAGAAACGGGTCTGAGAGCAACGCTTAAAAAAGGGAGTTGTTTACTCGTCGGCTGCCAAAGCTGAAATGAATCTAGACCGCGTACGCTGTGTAGCTTTATACTCGGTCTAGGGATCAGTGTTCAGGTTTGGTTAGTCACCTAACCAATCTCTCCCCCCAAGGAAACAGCGAGGCGCGGGCAGGATAGGTTAGAAACACAAGAAACATGTCAAAGACATGAAGCACTGGCTCATGCCGATCCCTGGAGTTCAAAATGGAAGGTGACAATGATGGAAAAAGGTAAGTACCGTCAGCCGAATGATGTTAAAAAGCGGAGCCCTCCTCCTTGTCTACCAGGCTTGGGACTGGCACGACAACAGGTCAGAATGGGTTAATGGCCTATTGCCGTGGCGGAGTTACTCTAAGTCAGTCAAGTGTATGCTAAATTGGTGTTCTGTCTGGAAGAAACGGGTCTGAGAGCAACGCTTAAAAAAGGGAGTTGTTTACTCGTCGGCTGCCAAAGCTGAAATGAATCTAGACCGCGTACGCTGTGTAGCTTTATACTCGGTCTAGGGATCAGTGTTCAGGTTTGGTTAGTCACCTAACCAATCTCTCCCCCCAAGGAAACAGCGAGGCGCGGGCAGGATAGGTTAGAAACACAAGAAACATGTCAAAGACATGAAGCACTGGCTCATGCCGATCCCTGGAGTTCAAAATGGAAGGTGACAATGATGGAAAAAGGTAAGTACCGTCAGCCGAATGATGTTAAAAAGCGGAGCCCTCCTCCTTGTCTACCAGGCTTGGGACTGGCACGACAACAGGTCAGAATGGGTTAATGGCCTATTGCCGTGGCGGAGTTACTCTAAGTCAGTCAAGTGTATGCTAAATTGGTGTTCTGTCTGGAAGAAACGGGTCTGAGAGCAACGCTTAAAAAAGGGAGTTGTTTACTCGTCGGCTGCCAAAGCTGAAATGAATCTAGACCGCGTACGCTGTGTAGCTTTATACTCGGTCTAGGGATCAGTGTTCAGGTTTGGTTAGTCACCTAACCAATCTCTCCCCCCAAGGAAACAGCGAGGCGCGGGCAGGATAGGTTAGAAACACAAGAAACATGTCAAAGACATGAAGCACTGGCTCATGCCGATCCCTGGAGTTCAAAATGGAAGGTGACAATGATGGAAAAAGGTAAGTACCGTCAGCCGAATGATGTTAAAAAGCGGAGCCCTCCTCCTTGTCTACCAGGCTTGGGACTGGCACGACAACAGGTCAGAATGGGTTAATGGCCTATTGCCGTGGCGGAGTTACTCTAAGTCAGTCAAGTGTATGCTAAATTGGTGTTCTGTCTGGAAGAAACGGGTCTGAGAGCAACGCTTAAAAAAGGGAGTTGTTTACTCGTCGGCTGCCAAAGCTGAAATGAATCTAGACCGCGTACGCTGTGTAGCTTTATACTCGGTCTAGGGATCAGTGTTCAGGTTTGGTTAGTCACCTAACCAATCTCTCCCCCCAAGGAAACAGCGAGGCGCGGGCAGGATAGGTTAGAAACACAAGAAACATGTCAAAGACATGAAGCACTGGCTCATGCCGATCCCTGGAGTTCAAAATGGAAGGTGACAATGATGGAAAAAGGTAAGTACCGTCAGCCGAATGATGTTAAAAAGCGGAGCCCTCCTCCTTGTCTACCAGGCTTGGGACTGGCACGACAACAGGTCAGAATGGGTTAATGGCCTATTGCCGTGGCGGAGTTACTCTAAGTCAGTCAAGTGTATGCTAAATTGGTGTTCTGTCTGGAAGAAACGGGTCTGAGAGCAACGCTTAAAAAAGGGAGTTGTTTACTCGTCGGCTGCCAAAGCTGAAATGAATCTAGACCGCGTACGCTGTGTAGCTTTATACTCGGTCTAGGGATCAGTGTTCAGGTTTGGTTAGTCACCTAACCAATCTCTCCCCCCAAGGAAACAGCGAGGCGCGGGCAGGATAGGTTAGAAACACAAGAAACATGTCAAAGACATGAAGCACTGGCTCATGCCGATCCCTGGAGTTCAAAATGGAAGGTGACAATGATGGAAAAAGGTAAGTACCGTCAGCCGAATGATGTTAAAAAGCGGAGCCCTCCTCCTTGTCTACCAGGCTTGGGACTGGCACGACAACAGGTCAGAATGGGTTAATGGCCTATTGCCGTGGCGGAGTTACTCTAAGTCAGTCAAGTGTATGCTAAATTGGTGTTCTGTCTGGAAGAAACGGGGTCTGAGAGCAACGCTTAAAAAGGGAGTTGTTTACTCGTCGGCTGCCAAAGCTGAAATGAATCTAGACCGCGTACGCTGTGTAGCTTTATACTCGGTCTAGGGATCAGTGTTCAGGTTTGGTTAGTCACCTAACCAATCTCTCCCCCCAAGGAAAACAGCGAGGCGCGGGCAGGATAGGTTAGAAACACAAGAAACATGTCAAAGACATGAAGCACTGGCTCATGCCGATCCCTGGAGTTCAAAATGGAAGGTGACAATGATGGAAAAAGGTAAGTACCGTCAGCCGATGATGTTAAAAAGCGGAGCCCTCCTCCTTGTCTACCAGGCTTGGGACTGGCACGACAACAGGTCAGAATGGGTTAATGGCCTACTGCCGTGGCGGAGTTACTCTAAGTCAGTCAAGTGTATGCTAAATTGGTGTTCTGTCTGGAAGAAACGGGTCTGAGAGCAACGCTTAAAAAGGGAGTTGTTTACTCGTCGGCTGCCAAAGCTGAAATGAATCTAGACCGCGTACGCTGTGTAGCTTTATACTCGGTCTAGGGATCAGTGTTCAGGTTTGGTTAGTCACCTAACCAATCTCTCCCCCCAAGGAACAGCGAGGCGCGGGCAGGATAGGTTAGAAACACAAGAAACATGTCAAAGACATGAAGCACTGGCTCATGCCGATCCCTGGAGTTCAAAATGGAAGGTGACAATGATGGAAAAAGGTAAGTACCGTCAGCCGAATGATGTTAAAAAGCGGAGCCCTCTCCTTGTCTACCAGGCTTGGGACTGGCACGACAACAGGTCAGAATGGGTTAATGGCCTACTGCCGTGGCGGAGTTACTCTAAGTCAGTCAAGTGTATGCTAAATTGGTGTTCTGTCTGGAAGAAACGGGTCTGAGAGCAACGCTTAAAAAAGGGAGTTGTTTACTCCGTCGGCTGCCAAAGCTGAAATGAATCTAGACCGCGTACGCTGTGTAGCTTTATACTCGGTCTAGGATCAGTGTTCAGGTTTGGTTAGTCACCTAACCAATCTCTCCCCCCAAGGAAACAGCGAGGCGCGGGCAGGATAGGTTAGAAACACAAGAAACATGTCAAAGACATGAAGCACTGGCTCATGCCGATCCCTGGAGTTCAAAATGGAAGGTGACAATGATGGAAAAAGGTAAGTACCGTCAGCCGAATGATGTTAAAAAGCGGAGCCCTCCTCCTTGTCTACCAGGCTTGGGACTGGCACGACAACAGGTCAGAATGGGTTAATGGCCTATTGCCGTGGCGGAGTTACTCTAAGTCAGTCAAGTGTATGCTAAATTGGTGTTCTGTCTGGAAGAAACGGGTCCTGAGAGCAACGCTTAAAAAAGGGAGTTGTTTACTCGTCGGCTGCCAAAGCTGAAATGAATCTAGACCGCGTACGCTGTGTAGCTTTATACTCGGTCTAGGGATCAGTGTTCAGGTTTGGTTAGTCACCTAACCAATCTCTCCCCCAAGGAAACAGCGAGGCGCGGGCAGGATAGGTTAGAAACACAAGAAACATGTCAAAGACATGAAGCACTGGCTCATGCCGATCCCTGGAGTTCAAAATGGAAGGTGACAATGATGGAAAAAGGTAAGTACCGTCAGCCGAATGATGTTAAAAAGCGGAGCCTCCTCCTTGTCTACCAGGCTTGGGACTGGCACGACAACAGGTCAGAATGGGTTAATGGCCTATTGCCGTGGCGGAGTTACCTCTAAGTCAGTCAAGTGTATGCTAAATTGGTGTTCTGTCTGGAAGAAACGGGTCTGAGAGCAACGCTTAAAAAGGGAGTTGTTTACTCGTCGGCTGCCAAAGCTGAAATGAATCTAGACCGCGTACGCTGTGTAGCTTTATACTCGGTCTAGGGATCAGTGTTCAGGTTTGGTTAGTCACCTAACCAATCTCTCCCCCAAGGAAACAGCGAGGCGCGGGCAGGATAGGTTAGAAACACAAGAAACATGTCAAAGACATGAAGCACTGGCTCATGCCGATCCCCTGGAGTTCAAAATGGAAGGTGACAATGATGGAAAAAGGTAAGTACCGTCAGCCGAATGATGTTAAAAAGCGGAGCCCCTCCTCCTTGTCTACCAGGCTTGGGACTGGCACGACAACAGGTCAGAATGGGTTAATGGCCTATTGCCGTGGCGGAGTTACTCTAAGTCAGTCAAGTGTATGCTAAATTGGTGTTCTGTCTGGAAGAAACGGGTCTGAGAGCAACGCTTAAAAAAGGGAGTTGTTTACTCGTCGGCTGCCAAAGCTGAAATGAATCTAGACCGCGTACGCTGTGTAGCTTTATACTCGGTCTAGGGATCAGTGTTCAGGTTTGGTTAGTCACCTAACCCAATCTCTCCCCCCAAGGAAACAGCGAGGCGCGGGCAGGATAGGTTAGAAACACAAGAAAACATGTCAAAGACATGAAGCACTGGCTCATGCCGATCCCTGGAGTTCAAAATGGAAGGTGACAATGATGGAAAAAAGGAAAGTACCGTCAGCCGAATGATGTTAAAAAGCGGAGCCCTCTCCTTGTCTACAGGCTTGGGACTGGCACGACAACAGGTCAGAATGGGTTAATGGCCTATTGCCGTGGCGGAGTTACTCTAAGTCAGTCAAGTGTATGCTAAATTGGTGTTCTTGTCTGGAAGAAACGGGTCTGAGAGCAACGCTTAAAAAAGGGAGTTGTTTACTCGTCGGCTGCCAAAGCTGAAATGAATCTAGAACCGCGTACGCTGTGTAGCTTTATACTCGGTCTAGGGATCAGTGTTCAGGTTCTGGTTAGTCACCTAACCAATCTCTCCCCCCAAGGAAACCAGCGAGGCGCGGGCAGGATAGGTTAGAAA
>CATKHU010000047.1:0-16553 GCA_949752735.1 Lumbricus terrestris
CTGAAACTGATAAACGGAAATATTCACCCCTTGCCTAATGACGTAACGGCTCATTTGCATAATGGCCTGCGCCATATTGGTTCGCAGGCAATGCTTGTTGACATTGGATACGTATGCGAATGGCGCTTATTATAAAAATGATTTTCTGTGTTTTTTACTGTTTTGTCTGCGGCAAACTTACTGTCAGAGATAAAGGTTCAATTAGAGAAGTCCAAAGTACACGAGCTTGAATGTCGAGGTTAACGCGAGAAGAGCATCGGCGGCTAAAAACTACAGCCAGAGATATGCAATCGATCGCAAGCAAAATAGGCCTAATGTAACTAATGCTGTGTCAGTCCAATTATACGATCTAACCTAAAATCTACAAAAAGAGTAGGCCTAGTTAATAATTTTGTAGATAAATTGCCAGAAGACAAGTAGCCTAAATTTAGGATTAGAATCGACGTCAAGAAGGGATTTAAAAAAAATAAATGTAAGTTCCAGTAACTTGGGCCTACGTATACCAGAGTAAGCAGACTTATGAGCCCAGCACGAGCGATGTTGAAAGTTAACCTACAAAATTATAAGCGACATCGTGCATGCATGCAGATTACAAAATTTAATGTCAATTTATGAAATGATTAAGTCGGCTGCCGGACAGCAGAACTTAGCCCAAACGATTTACTCTGCTGATATTTAAGCAGTTCCAGAACACTGGTCACAAAGTCGTAGAAAATAGCACATGTCATGTCAAAATTGATGTGTAGGCCTATTGACAGTTCCGCTTTTACAAGGTCGATGCTCAGCTAGGTTTAATTGCGATTGCTAGACAACAGGTCGTCCATAATGCTGAACGCTCTCTCGCAAAAAGCATTAAAACGGAATGAGAGAATATAGGCCTACGAAGGACAAAATATGCTAGGCCTATACTGAGTATCAGAGGTTTGTAAAGTTTTGAAACTTCAAACAAGCGCATTTGATGTTCAGCCAACAACGTCAAATTCATCGAACAATCTATTAAGTTTAGTGTGCAAAATAAGAACAATATTGTGGAATGTGGGTCCTAACAACAAATTCCCGGACAATTTGGGATCAGTCCGGGACACGGGACACACAGGGCCAATTCCGGGATTGTCCCGGCGAATCCAGGACGGTTGGCAGCCCTATGTACGTTGGAAGAAGCCCAGCCATGTATACAGACCGTGAAGCAGCAAAAAGCATAGATCGACCTAGGCCTACTTGTTAATTATAGCAGATTTGTGCTCCGGCCGAAATTCGCTTCAGGGATTCGGGTCGATCCAGGCTGGATGGTGTTTAGACCGATATATCTATTAAGGCATAGGCCTATGGATAGATCAATAGGCCTATGACGATAACTTTATTCCATCAACTAACAATTCACCGTGTAACGGCGTGTAGCCTACGTTGACAACAGTTCACAGCTGTACACCAATATGGCCGACCACATAGGCCACGCCCTTTTGCAATCCCAGAATAACGAACATTCTACCATTCTATAAGCACTTGAAAACTGTTCTATTTGGCCGTGCTGGAATCGGGAGCGCCTCTGAGTAATTTCCTTGAAGAGGCGCAATATAAATACTTGAATGAATGAATGAATGAATGAAAATATAGATTACCGATTACGATCGCTACAACGGGATTATTAACCGAGTTTTATGCAACTCTGACATTACGTCAGTCTGTACCAAACACAACAAAGATCGCAAGAAAAATAACCTTGTCTTTTTCGGACAGCAAACCTCAACGCTTGTCCTGTTTATCACAAAACACCCTCTAACACTTTATTTAATGCAATCTCATTAATTTTTGCGAAAGCGATCGCACTTACCGAGTACGGAAACGAATAACTGCGACGAAATTTTAAGACGTATTATTTCGGATTACGAAAGTATAAACAGAAATCTATTTCTGGAATATCTGTCCATCGATGATGATACTGTCCCAGAAATTTTAGGAATTTCATTTGTGAATAAGTAAGTTGAAACTAACATCGTAACATATATATATATATATATATATATATATATATATATATATATATATATATATATATATATATAGATATTCGTTTAATTTGTGAAAAAAGCGTCCAGGTTGACACACCGCAGCCTGGTTACATGGTGACATTAAGAGAGACAAACATCATAAAATGAAATTAAAACGCCTTTCTAAATAGATCATTGTTAATGAGATTGAATGATTTAATGGTTGTAAGCGTTCTTGTAGAGGACTCTGGAAATAAAGTTTATGTTGTTCTTGTGCGGGAGCCGGAAATTATGACGTCGGGGTCGAAGGTTATAAACCGTACTGGTCATTTGGGGAAATTGATCGCGAAGGACATGGCAACTGTTCCATATGACGGCGCGGAGCAAGCGCTCCTCAGATTCCTCAACCATCTCAGCAGCAGAGGGCGAGGCATCAGGTAGAAATCCCATGCGCTGGATTCGGCGCAAGAAACGATCCAAGCGCGACCGATCTCCTTCCGTAGTAGACCCCCACCAGGCGGGGGCGGCGTACATGAGGCGGGCAACTGTTGTGGCCTTCGTTACCACGTGTAGGCCTAAGGCGTCAGCAGGTAGGCCATGAGTCCTCAAAACCCTCAGAGCGTAGAGTGAGCGAGAGCATGTCTCAAGCACCTCGTCGACATGCCCCGAAGCTCGTAGATCACTCCGGAAGGTCACACCCAAGACATAGATCTTCTTCTTCTTTAGGTTATCTGCCAAGTGGCAGGTCCAAACGTCCAATGTCTCCATCTTTCACGCTGTTGTGTCATGTCCTTAAGTTCTCGGTAACCCTTCTCCATCATCCCATCCAGCAGTTTTTGTCGTAACATACAATACAATACAATACAATACAATACAATACGATACAATACAATTAGTCATTTTTAACGCGCTTTAACAAAAACAAGTCTTGCACAAGAGCGCGCTTCACTACAGATCTAGTTATAAAGCAATGAAAAGAAATGGGTTTTTAATTTTGATTTAAATTCTGCAACAGATGAGCACTGACGAATGGAAATTGGGAGACAATTCCACAGATATAATAATTATGGTTATGGCGCTCTAAAGAACGTCTTGACCAGGAGCTCCCCATTAGCTGCAAAGCGTGACGCTCGCCGTCAGGCTAAATCGGAAGAGATCGTGTGAATAGAACGTATTAAAATCAGTGAGACATGCGTGCACATACCTCGGCGCGTAAAAAAGCCGCGTATTATGATTCAGAAAACTTAATATGAAACCTTTCAGATATGGCATTATAGCGCTAATGATTTTCAGTCCTCTTATTCTCGTCTTCGTTTACCATTTAGCGTTCTTCTCGTATCTGGTTTTGCATTCGACAGTATCTAAACATTTATTGAAGGCGTTGTTTCTTTGTTTCTCCGCAGCGCTCTTTACATGTTACACTAGCTGGGGTACCCGGCGTTGCCCGGGAAATTAGGATTCGACCCGTTCCGGCCACAATCCAACCACACCACACCCACCACATTCCGACCTCTACCGGAACGCCACCCGCGAAATTTGGGTTTTCGAAAAATTTCCTCCCAGCGCCCAGTCCCCACTCCCACCTTCACCCTCACCCCACCACCCACCCCAACCCACCCCACCCACCACACTCCAACCTCCACCGGTAAGCCACCCGTGAAATTTGGGTTTTCGGGCTAATTTCCCCACCCCC
Organism: Lumbricus terrestris; assembly: GCA_949752735.1. Classification (NCBI taxonomy): domain Eukaryota; kingdom Metazoa; phylum Annelida; class Clitellata; order Crassiclitellata; family Lumbricidae; genus Lumbricus; species Lumbricus terrestris. Next base: position 3,682 of record CATKHU010000047.1, read on the forward strand.
AACCCCCACCTATCCCCACACACCCATCCCACCACACCGACCTCCCAGTGGCGTAGCTAGACACCAAATTGACCCCGGGCAGCAAACCAACTCAACAAAGAGTCACCATTGATCATAATTAAGACATTAATCTGATTGATTCTAAGGTGGCAATTAGCAACTAATAGGCCTAGGTTATATGCATATAATGTCATTATAATTGTAGGCCTAAAGGCTAATAGGCCTAATTCACTGACAAGCAGTCAACAAATTTGCTGCCACCTACCTGAAAAATATTAACATTGTTAGGCCTACATTAGAAACTGAGCAATAGCCTGCGCACACTGCAATCAATTTCCAGCCAGTTAAAATAGTTCGAACAATCAGGTCTTGCATGCCTAGGTCTGACCGTCTGATCAGAGTAGGTCATAAAGACTATAGCCTACTAAACGAGTAGCCTACGGTAAGAAAATAAACTTAGAAATGCCGATTTTGGATAGCTAGGCCTATCAGCTGTCACCGAATTATGCCTATGTATAGGCTACATTTAATTACGATACTGCATCTAGGCCTAAGACAATTTCGAAGACTGTACCTCTGTGTGTGGCAGACCGACTGAACTCAAACAGAGACCATTATGGATCTAACGCTGCTATCTACCACACGCCTACCACCCATAAACCTGTCGCCGAGGTAATTCATCAGACGAGGGAAGGCGAAGAACACCTCCCTCGTTTTACTTCGACATGAGAATTAAGATATTGTCTATTGTTTAATAGAGTATATCATTCCTTGTCTGGTGTCTTCTCCATGCGTTTGATCTAAATAATAGCTATTGATGTATAACCTCGGCTGGCCTTTTTAATGTACGAACAAGTCGTGTATACATTTCGCGAATGGTGTGGTACTGGAAATCGTATACTCTGTGGGCCAGAAGTGTAAATGTGACTTATGTGACTTATGAGAGGGTTCCTTCTTCCGTCGGAAGGAACACATGAAGTGAGGACATGTGTGATATATCATTCTACAGGAAGAGAGCGACCAGCCAGAGCATAGCCTAACTAATGACTGCGACAGCTGCGACAACAGATGATCTTTGGATCTTGATCTGTGATAATATTCAGCGTGTGGGCTTCGGCTGCCCATTCATCCCCTCCCCACCCGCCCGGGACGAAGTTTCCGTCTATGGAGGGACAATATATATATATATATATATATATATATATATATATGCACCTCATCTTGGTTTGTCTCTGGTTACTGGCTTGGCCACATCTCATAATGCAACGCACTCAGTCCTTGAGTAATTGGCACGAATTTTACTAGCATCAAACTATCAAGCTCAAAATAAAAATTTATCAATTTCTCGTGCCTGCCCAACCCGGGCAGTGGCAATTGCCATCCCGGGCATTGCCCGTAATTGCCCGGGCATGTCTACGCCACTGCGACCTCCACCGGCACGCCACCCGTGAAATTTGGGTTTTCGGGAAAATTTCCTCCACAGCCGCCCAGCCCCACTCCCCACCCTCACCCCACCCCCACCCCACCACCCACCCCACCCCACCCCACCCCACCCACCACACTCCGACCTCCACCGGTAAGCCACCCGTGAAATTAGGGTTTTCGGGCTAATTTTCCCACCCCAACCCCCACCAACCCCCACACACCCATCTCACCACACCGACCTCCACCGGCATGCCACCGGTGAAATTTGGGTCGTCGGGAAATTTCTCCTCTCCCACCCCATCCCATCCCACCACACAACACGCCACCACTAACTCCGACCTCAACCGGTACGGCACCGGTGAAAGTTAGAATTTCGGGAAAGTTTCTCCCCACCCGCCCGCCCTTCAACCCGGCCACTGCGGGCCGAGGTGTGTGTTGGGTGGAGGCGATCGAGGTGGCCCGTGAAAAAATCTGTGTAGCTGTAACGTTTCAGGTGAATAAGTGTGAAACTATGCATGGCAGCGGCTAGGGGCGGATCCAGGGTGGCCAATCCGGCCAAGTCACCCCTCATTTAAAAAGTGCATGGACGTGGCCCCCATTTGGTTTCAACAAGCCATTAAATCAATGCAGCCAGAGAGATAAGCAGGATAATACTAGAGAGGCCATTACTCTGATCAGGATGACAATGACACGACTTTATAATGACTAAAAATAAAAGAAAGGTCATCAACTACCGGTATGTTGGCGGCTAAAACGGTATCTTCTCTTGGAGATTGAACGAATGACTAAAAAGGTCATAAAAAGGTCATCAGATTTTTCGGCGACCAAGACGAAATTTTCCCCTGTCCCAGACCCCCCCCCCCCCTTCGAAAATTTCTGTATCCGCCCTTGGCAACGGCTGAAAAGTAGCGAAAATGAGGTTTCCCCCACTGGCCCCCATGGTGGCAGAGATTCGCGAACCCCTCCACTGCATGGTGTCTCGAGACGGACACAGTAGGCCTAGTGATCGAAGGTCTGGAGTGAAAAGCTCAAAAACTGTTGAAATGCATCCCGGACAAACAGAAACACGTTACAGAATCTTCTCTTTATTTATGTAGATATTCTTTATTTCAGTTCTGGGAGTGGCACTCAGTCTGGCAGAGAACAACCAGTGGCGGAGTTTTTCTCGTAGGCCTATATATATAGGGTGACACAAAAGTTCGTTCACCGTTTTCAAAATGCGCTATCTCAGTAACGGCTTCATATTTCTTTATAATATTTTGTCAGTGTATACGTAAGTCAAATTGAAGATATTGGTACAAATTTGATTATGATCCGGTCCGTTTTCGCCATTATATATAAGAAAATGTAAAGACGACCAGTTTTTGAGGGGAAACTGCCTGCACAGTTTCTTTATTGTGTTAATTTGATGAAGGCAGTTTTTCCGCAAAAACTGGCCGTCTTTACATTTTCTATATAAATAATGGCGAAAACAGACCGGATCATAATCAAATTTGTACCAGTATCTTTCATTTGACTGATGTATACACTGACAAAATATTGTAGAGAAATATGAAGCCGTTACTGAGATAACGCATTTTGAAAACGGTGAACGAACTTTCGTGTCACCCTATATATATAGGTCTATGGTTGTGCATCCGACTAAGTCTGTAGGCGAGTGGGTATAGGCGGGTATACTATACATAGTATACAGCGTGTGCTCCCTCACAAACTAATACTTGCGTTGCGTACACGTGAAAATGAACTGACCTCAGTGGCGTAGCCAAGGGGGGTTTCGGAGGTTAAAACCCCCCATTGGCCTAGGAAAAAGTTTTGTGTAGAGGCTATTTATCCACTTAAATAAGAAAAAAACAAAACAATTGCTTGTAGTAACAATTGTTTTTCTTACTTTATTCTCTTTGTTACTTTACTCCCTGTTTATTTACTGTAATACTGTTGGGTTGTTTCAGAAAGGGTATCCGGTCAGGCAAAACAACAACCAAACCCCCCCATGAAAAATTCCTGGCTACGCCACTGACTGGCCTATAGGCAACGGTTGGGTGTACTGATCACCTCTAATTTTGCCGCTACAGCCCTGCAATCGACTGCAATTGACACCCACCTTAGTAGCTGTTCCACCCCTCTGATCCTACGGTACCTCGACCGGACCACCATGGACTACTCTTACGGACAACCCTTTTGACTCAACGCATTTGATCCTGATTCTATGTTAACTCGACCCGGACCACCACGGACTACTCTCACGGACAACCCTTCTAACTCAACGCAGCGCTCGTGAATAAACCGGTGCCTCGCGCTTGGCTTTCCAGTGGCGCTTTAGAAATAAGGAGATTACGATTACGATTACGAGTATCTAAACTTTCATTGAAAACGAAGACGTGATTAAACTGACAGAAAAAGGTTTGTGCTATTGCCATAAATTATGTCTGAAAGGTTTCATATTAAATTTTCCTAAAAGCTTTCACGCGCTTTCGTGTAAGATTGATTTTTTTCCTGGAGGCTGGACATCCTTTTTAGGTAAACGAACATTTTTCCCATGGATATATTCCCAGGACATATTCCTCCCCCGGACAATAACCTCCCGGACGTCCCCCCGATTTTGACTAGGACATTTATACCTTCCCCTCAGACAATTCCCCTCTGTACATATTTTCGGACGGGAAACTGAAGAAACACCCCCGAAATCAAATCCTGGCTACGGCCCTGCTTTATTGATAACTCAAGCAAGGGATTGATAGCTAGTCAGTCTAGCAAAGGAGCCATTGTACGGGAGGTTTAAGACACAGGATCGTCAGCTAAAGTCCCTGACATTGATTAATAACAGTGACGGATGGCTGGGCACCGCTGACCGCATAGCAAGAGAATTTAATTAAGGTGTTATTGACGTATGGTCTGTACGTGTGGGATTATCGGAGGGGCGAATGTCAATTATGTGCACGTGAGCCTTTAATCGTGGATAGGCCTACTGGATAGGCCTCAATGTGTATGAGCACTTGTACAATTATTGTAATGTGCTCATGTCTATATAAGCTTACATGCACATTATAGCCTACGCATATGAGGCATGAATGGTACGGGTACGCATACTGGTTGAATCGAGTCTGATGTTTTAACACCGCGCAGTGGTCTTGGCATTATATGCTGGTAAGTTAGGATGTAGTCTTATAGAATCTTATTGTAATGTGCTCATGTCTATATAAGCTTAGCCTACATGCACATTATACGCAAATGAGGCATGAATGGTACGGGTACGTATAGTGGTTGAATCGAGTTTGATATTTTTTGTATTCTTTTTTAGTGACCTTCAGGGTTACCGAATTGATGACGTCATTGTTCAGTTAGACTCTTCTGATTATTATTTTTTAGTCTTGGGTGGTTTATAATTACAAACCCAATTGAAGAAGTATCACACAGACCTTATTGGGGCATCTAGGCCTATTATGTGCAGAATGTGTCAAATCCTCGAGCCTTTGCACTAGTGTTGTGAGGCGGAAACTTTCCTCGGAAAGTTTCATATCTTTCCGGAAAGTTTCGGAAACTTTCCGACGAATCTTTCCGGAAACTTTCCGACATATTTTTCCACCAATAAAATATTATTAAATACATACTCAATTCTAAGGAGTCCGAAGTTTTCTTTCAATATAATGTTACTAAATACACCAATCACTATCAGAAGTTAGTGTTGTGAGATGGAAAAATTGTCCTGAAAGTTTCATATTTTTCCGGAAACTTTCTGACGTATTTTTCCACCAATAAAATATTATTAAATACATGCTCAATTCTAAGGAGTCCGAATTTTCTTTCAATGTAATGTTACTAATTACATCCATCACTATAAGCAGTCTTAGGTGGTTATAAATAATAGTTTATTCAATAGATGGCACTGCTAGTGTTAGTGATAATTGTTCACACAGCCCAAAAATACCCGTACATTTAGGAATTAAATGCAATTAAACTTTGCTGTAAATTTAGAGAATTTTTTTTTATCATTCAGTCACCTTCATATTTGTGAGTTATGAAAATATAAGACAGAAACAGAAAATGATGCTGTATTATTTCATGTTTATATCAGTTTTTTACGCATTTCCTGCAACAGAGATGACTGGAGACATGCAAGAAACTAGTTTTCTATAGGCTACTCTAGTCTGAAGTTTTACTAATGAACAGTGTTTATTGCTCATATTAATTATTTTAAAGTTCAACATTGTTTGCATCGACAGAAGTACTGTAAATAAAAGGAGTTTAAACCATAAAAAATTTATGAGAGTGAAATTCTGATATTTTCTGAGTTTAATGTATTTTCCGGTTCTTCGGAAAGTTTCCGGAAACTTTCCGGAAAGTTTCCGGAAACTTTCCGGAAACTTTCCGTCAAAATAAATTTCCGGAAAAGCTACATCACTACTTTGCACAGCAAATGACGTCAGGCTACTTGCTAATTTTGCAAGTGAAAACCCCTTTAAAGAAACCTGAACTTGTCTGTAAAACTTATCACTATATATATCCAAATACTTACTTTTATGTAGTAAAATATTATTTTTTCCAGGTGATGATACTGTGAAATGGTTTTGCTTTCATTTTGAGAATGAAAAATGTCAGAAGTTCGAACTGCTACACCAGTACCGTATAAAGTGCAACCTCCCGTTCCACTGAAAGTTTTTAGTTCTAGAGGACCACCAAAGGTGCGAAGTGCAGCACTACTACGAGCGCGAGCCTTAGGGACATCAAGAAAGCGAACCGCAGCCCCTGCTAGAGACATATCCTCACCAGCACCGAAGGACAGCAGACAGCAGGACCGTCATGAACAAGATCGGCGGCACTGCAGGGAGCAGAGCCACCAACAGCAGCGCCTTAAGGAGAAGCGCCTCCAAGATAAGCGCCGCCAGGGGCAGGACCTCCAGGATGACCGTATTCAGCAGCACAGCCACGATGAGCGCCGCCAGCAGAATCGCCTCCAAGATGTGCGCCACCACAACCAGAAAAACAGCCAGGACGAGCGCAGCCAGCAGCAGCACCTCGAGAATGAGCGCCGTGACCAGCACCATGATCAAGATGAACGCCCCCAGAAGCAGCGCCTCCAAATTGAGCGCCAACACCACCAGTCTAGCCAGGATAAACGCCGCCACCAGCAGCGTATAATCAGGATGATGAGCGCCTCCAGAGGATGAAGGAGACCACCATCAGCATAAACATTACGAGGGCCGCCATCAGCAGCATAGTCAAGATGACCAGCGCATCCAGAAGAAGCAACTCGAGGATGAAGGAGACCACCATCAGCATAAACATTACGAGGGCCGCCATCAGCAGCATAGTCAAGATGACCAGCGCATCCAGAAGAAGCACCTTGAGGATGAAGGAGACAACTATCGGCATAAACAGTACGAGGGCCGCCATCAGCAGCATAGCCAGGATGAGAGCCACCACCACCAGCACTTTGAAGACGAGGAGTACATGCAGCATCATAGCCAGGATGAGTGCCATCTCCCGCATCATAGCCAGAATGAGATCCACTACCAGCAGCCTAGCCAAAATGAGAGCCAGCACCGGCAGGTTAGCCAGGATGAGGGCCACTAGCAGTAGCATTTCGAAGATGAGGACTGCCTGCAGCATCATAGCCAGAATTAGGGCCACCGCCAGCAGCATAGTCAGGATGATGAGCGCATCCAGGAGAAGCACCTCGAGCACGAGTGTCACCTCTATCATCATAGCCAGGATGAGGGCAACCACCACCAGCACTTTGAAGATGAGGAATACCTGCAGCATCATAGCCAGGATGAAGGCCACCGCCAGCATCATGGCCAGGTAGAGGGCCGCCACAGGCAGCATAGCCAAAATGATCACCATCTCCGACAGCATCGTCAGGATGAGCTCAGCCAGCAGCAGCAGCAGCGCTTACAGGATGAGGACCACCAGCAGCAGCATAGCGAGGATGAGGGCCACCACCGGCACCAGAGCGATGATGAAGGCCACCACCTACAGCTTAGTCAGGATGAGCGTCCCCACCAGCCTCATAGCCAGGATGAGCGTCACTATATATATACCATCAACATAAACAGTATGAGGACAGCTACCAGCAGCTCCTCGAGGATGAGCGCCGCCAGCTGCAACTTAGCCAGGATGGGGACCACCTGCGGCATCATAGCCAGGGTGAAGGCCACCACCAGCGGCATAGCCAGGATGAGCGTCGCCAGCAGCAGAACCTCGAGAATGAGCGCCACCAGCAGCTGCGCCTCCAGTATAAGCGTCGCCAAAAGCATCGCCTCCAGCAGAAGCGCCACAAACAGCGGCGTCTCAAGGAGAAGCGCCTCCAGGATAAGAGCCACAAGACACCCACCACGTCACCCACCACAACACCCACCACGACACCCACCACGACACCCACCACGACACCCACCACGACACCCACCGCGACACCCATCGCGATGCAGCAGGTAAAGAATGACGGGCTACGTGATATACCGTGGATGTGGACGCACCTTACGTTGGAATTTGTCGTCTCTTTTGCCCATGTCTGGGTGTCCTTCTATACGCGTTTCCCTCGTGTTTTTTTCTTAAGAGGCAGAATGACGGCAATCCTAGCGACGACGTTGTCCGATCTCAATCCCACCACCTAGAATCTGGATCGTCCAGCATGGTTCCCTCTTCCGAGCATGGCATGTATCCGGAGAGTCGATGACTTTTATACGATGACGACGACCAATTACGTCTGACAACGTCTATGGTCGTCAAGGTCTTGCTCCTGGTGTACTCGGTGCAGGTGACGGCATCGCTTAGGACGTCTACTCGCTTATGAATATTAAGTCTTTCGTGTTGGCCAATCAGTGATATTTCAGTTCTAAAAATAATTCCCAATTTCAGTTCTAATTCAGTTCTAAGGCTCCAATTTCAGTTCTAATTCTATTCTTATTCTGAAAATAATTCATATTTCAGTTCTTATTCAAGTTCTGAAATAATTTCAGTTCTAATTTAAGTTCTGAAACAATTTCTGTTCTAATATAAGTTCTGAAGTAATTTCAGTTCTAATTTAAGTTCTGAAATAATTTAAGTTCTAATTTAAGTTCTAAAACAATTTCCGTTCTAGGGGCCTAATACACGTTCTAAAATATTGGTCAGTTCTGGAAATGAAAAAAATTCTTCGGTTGCTAAGCACAAGTTCAACATGTGCAACTTGTGAAGACTCCGATGTTGAGACTTGCGGTCAAAATTGCTGCCCATCATCAATATCTCTTAAGTCTTTCGTGTTGGCCAATCAGTGATATTTCAGTTCTAAAAATAATTCCCAATTTCAGTTCTAATTCAGTTCCTCACAACTTTGTATTGCCAACCAAAGATGACAGACATTTTATTTCTCGGGTTCTGTATAGAAAGGCACCCTATGTTCATTAATTATAATAAATTGTCTAATCTCATTATTGCAGCCTACCCTAAATAAACATAGAAACATTCTTTTGTAATTTCTGTCATTTTGTGCTCATACTAAGACAAATGCAACAGTCAAGGCTAAAGACATATTCTGTAGGTATTATATTGTATTTGATCAACTGCTTAATTCTTGTACCTGATAGCGGTGTGTCTATCAGTTTTTGTTACCATTAAACGAATATAATAATAATAAGCTTACTTTTAATTTTTTTAAGCAGATTCTAAAGTCAGTGGTATGGGTTTTGAATCTTGAAATATGGGGATTGGTCTATCCACTATGCTAAAATCATCTACCCTTCCAATACCCCAACACAGACTACGATCCAAGTGCTACGATTCTGGCTGCAGTCTCTGATCCATTAATGGAGTTATAAATGAAACTCTGAAACTCTGCACCCCGTTCCAAAATCAGAGTAGCTCCGATAGCCGTCTACAAAATAGCCAATAGACACCTCTCTTACACCCCTCCCTTCCTCATTTGTCCTGTCCTCAAACATCTACGGTAGATAGGTAACGGCCGGTTAGATTCTTAACTATAATAGAAGTCTAGGTCTTATAATCCTATCTGCAAATATTATTATTAATGCGAATTCCATTGAGGTATCAAAATATCAAACTCGAGTGCAACCGTATGCGTGCAATTGTCGCTTGATGTGTGTGTCACAGTGTGTGTATGAGCCCATAGGTATCTACATGTATAGGTTCATGTTCAAATATTCAGCCTCGCCCCGCTTCCCCCTCCCCCCATAACCACATACAGGCTATACAGCAAATACGCCTGCAATTAACTTCCTTCCCCCCCAGTGGTCAGTGGTGCACAGCCATCCGTCACATTAATTACTAGGAGGTTGTTTGACTGACCATCCTAGCTGTGTCTTAAACTTATAGCCTATGAGGACCCTTTGTTAGATCTAGTGATCACGAAAGCAAACAAAATATCTTAATTAGTTTGGCAATACATGTATATGTGGGGATACGTCCAGGACTCCAGGAGGGGAAATGTCAGGTGATTGGCCTATAGATCTACTAAGTAAACAGCGGGTAGGCCTACATCGGAATTTGAGCAAAGATCACAAATCTTGCACAGCCATATCCGAATATTGCCGACTCAAGGTTCTCGGAAATGGATTGTCTGACTTGGGTGTAGGACATTAGCCCCCCCCCCGGACAAAAGCCCCCCCGGACATAAGCCCCCTGGACATTAGCCCCCCGGACAAAAGCCCCCCCCCATTTTGCCTAGGACATTAGCCCCTCGGGCAAAAAACCCCCTTTGCGCAAATCATAGAATAGTGCTGTAACTGAGTACTTGTCACTGGCATTCACGTGCAAACGATAAGTTCTTAGTGTCATTTAGGTCCTAATTGTGTCAGTAGGCCTAAGCTTATAGACTTAGATTTGGAATGAATGAATGGGAATCGTATAGGGCCTATAGGCATACAGTCTATTTGTTTAGTGTCTTACAATAAAGGTTTGTTAACGTCAGTTAGGCTACGTCTTAGCTTCGTAGACTTATTAGCGTCGTTTCAATTTAAAATAAGATTCAAAACATTAGAGAAATGAACGAATGGGAATCGTATACAGTAGGTCGGCCTACTTGTTAGCGTCAGTCTTGGCTACAACGACGGTTTTTTAAAGTCAGTTAGGCATTAAACTTTTATATAGATTTCACAAACTTTCGACTTACAATTTTTTACGTTTATGAGGGACTTTACACAATGAGTTGTTCGCGTCGTTCTACAATTAATGCCTTTAAATGTTTTACAATATGCATAATAAACCTTCAATGAACTTAGGCCTATTGTTACATTTTGTGTATCATTTTTAGGTAATGATATAATAGACGGGGGGGGCTAATGTCCTACTTGGGGGGGGGCTTTTGTCCGGGGGGCTAATGTCCGGGAGGGCTTATGTCCGGGGGGCTTTTGTCCGGGGGGCTAATGTCCGCTCCCCGTCTGACTTATACAGATGTCTGACTTGCACAGGCAACGAATCACAAAAATCATCAAAGTGTAATAATTTTCGTTCTGAAAATAATGTCCATTTCTATTCATATTTCAGTTCTCTGAGGCCTATTTAAGTTCTAATTCTATTCTCGTTCTCAAAATAATTCCCAATTTTCGTTCTTATTCTCGTTAACGAAAAATAATAATTTTACTTCTAATTTCTATTTCCGTTAACGAAAATATCAGTGTGGCCCATTGTAAAGTTCACTTTGGACCTTGATCTGCTCATATAACTTTGATTTGCAAGAAGCACCTTCAACGTTAAATAGCATATCGGCCTAATATATCTACAATATTTAAACCAAAGAAAAGTTCAATTTAAAATATGTAATATTTATAATATTCACTCATATCTTGCATAAGGAGCCGTCCTATCTTTAGCCTAAGTGTTCTCCGAAAACGTTTCTATAAAGTATAAAGCGATAAGGATCTGAATTTAAATACCTGGATCGTAGGCTACTTCAAGTCTTGTTTGTCGTCGTCATATAGCGTTTGACAGACCGACCCGCAACAGCCGAACATCCGACCCGGGTAGGATGTATACACAGGGCCTCCGACAGCGGGAGCTTTTGGCCCCAGGCCTCACTTGATAAAGGGCCTCGGAATTTCAGAATTACATAATTATTTGTAATAAATAACTACTTAATTCAGTAAATCCCTATTAATTTTCAAGCAATAATTTATTGAAATGGAGAATTACGGAACTAAGGAGTTATTCATTGAAATGTAGGGCTATACAAATTCTAATAATTTTGGGTCGAAATCATTGACGTTAAATAATTGCAAACTGTAGACAAATTTTTCATAAATCTGTTATTAGTTGTAAAACTGAAAACTTGTCAACACTCAACAGTCTAAAGTTCTAAACTCTATCGTAACTCGTTACTCGTAGTCATAAGTCAAACACTCGAACCTAAATAATTTTTAATATGAATATATAATCATCCGATACCCTGTGGATAGTGTAGCCTACACAGTACACTATACTATAGCTATATAGGCCCATACCTATTCTTACTTTCTTAGTCTCTTAGTGCGGTGGTGTAGCCAGGAGTTGAGGTTTGGGGCAGTGTAGAAAATGAATGTGGTGGTGGACGAATTCGAGGGGAATGAGGCCGATGAGGGCACGATTAGGGGCTTTGTTTTTAACTTAGGAAATTGATATTTAATCTATATTAAAATAATTTTAACAATATCAGTCAATTTGACAAAATTGACCACGATGTCAATTTTATTGAAAACATAGCAAATATTCCCCCTAACTATTAGTCTATTGTATTACATTTACATATAAATATTATTTTAACTTAATCTCATAGGCTGCAGAAAGATGAAGAGATCATTCGAAAGTGGACATGAGAAACGAAAGAAATTGGCTCGACAAAAGGAAGCTGCTTCAGCAAGCCAAAAATTTCAAATTTCTTTGCACATCCTGATAATAGCAATAGGCTCAGCCAGACAGAAGATCTTCGAGAAATAAATATGTCACAAACAGAAAGTGACCTTCAAGAGACTTTGATGACTGTAACAAACGTGACTGATACAGAATGGAGTTTTGAACCAAGAAAATGTAATTGTACAGCATTTAACAATTGACAATGTAGGCGTATCAGATAATTCAAATAATTTTATTTTAAATCCTTCAAATATTATGAGAAATGTTGACATTGAAGCAGGATCTCATAGCGATTCAGAATTTCGACGTAGATTATTGAATGAGAAGGCCTTGAAAATTAGTTGTGGCCCTGGGTCTCCAAATCCTGTCCGAGGCCCTGTGTATACATGTATGGCTTTGACGATTCAGCGCCTAGAAGACGTCATTGCCATCACGGTCTTGTGCTGCATCGCAGATAACGTTCTCCCCCAAAAGTCCTTGGTACCGGAGATACGCGTCACGTCTTCGCGAAGAGAGTTGATGAATAGCGAGCAGCGTGATGCCGTGGATGTTCACGCGCAATCGTTGGAATTTGCCTCATCCGTTGCGAAGGCCTTTGCGCTCTTCACCTCTGACAGAAATGCTTCCTT
>CATKHU010000048.1:0-58390 GCA_949752735.1 Lumbricus terrestris
TAATCAAAATTGAAAGTGACTCTAATAATTGTCCTAAGCAATTCTCAGATAAAGGCAACTCGAATTTATTTAGTGGCTCTGAGTGTTTTTAAGTGTTTTAAATGTTTTAAGTGCTCTAAAACTCTAAAAACAGGGCAAAACAAATTATCTAGCAGGAATAAACATACCTGTTAGTGTCATTGTTGAAAACAAAGCAGATGAAAATCAATTTGCAAAGAAAAATACACACGGAAGCGGTTTTTTCGACTTTTTTTAATTTGGGGGATACAATTAATACGGGGGATACTCTATTTCGTGACACCGTCATGCAGATGCAAGTCACCAGACTTGTTTTGCAGACTGAAGCAGCTGTTGGCAGGTGGGGATCCAGAAGGGGTCAATCCGGCCATAGCCCCTCCATTTAAAAATTACATGGACGTGGTCCTTTTTGGTTTCAACAAGCCATTGAATAAATGCAGCGGGAGAAAATAGCAGGATACCATTACTCCCGAACACGATGACTGACGACTAAAAAAGGTCATCAACTATTTTGGCGGCTAAGATGGGTTTTTTTCTTGGAAATTGGACGAGCGACTAAAAAAAGTCATCAGATTTTTCGGCGACGAAGAAGAAGACCGAAAATTTCCCCCCCCGAGGCAACCGTACGTAGTCACTCGATATGTCATTACCAATTTACACTGTCCAGTATTATTGCATATTTATAAATGTAACAATTGTTGTATATCCGGATAAAGGACATACAGTCCACTAAAAAATAGTCGTTAATAATTGCAGATAAATTTTCAAAAGACAGGTGTCCTAAATTTAAAATAATAGTCAACTTCAAGAAGAGAGTTTTTTAAATTCCAGTAACCTATATACACACCAAAGTAGCCTATCCATGCACTCATGAGCCTAGCACGAGCGAAGCTCATAGTATACTAACCATGCACTCATGAGCCTAGCACGAGCGAAGCTCATGCCATATATGATTGTAGCCTTACCAGTATACAGCCGAACAGTGGCGGCGCCAGGATTTCAGTTTTGGGGGTTGAAACGACCTTATATTCAGTCATCGGCCGAAATCTCAGGGAAATTTATCATTTTCATCCGCCGAAATTTCTGACGACCTTTTTTTAGTCATCGGCCGAAAATTATCGAACTTCAATGCAAAAAAATCTGGTGGCCTTTTTCATGGAAGTTTAGCCCTAGACCCCCCCTAGCGCCGCCACTGCAGCCGAAGCTTTACAACTATGTATGATGCACGCAGCTTACAGATCTTTGTCATTTAATGCATAGAGAGCATGACCTCTCTAAAACGTATTATTTTGCTGAAATTTAAGCATTGAGCACAAAGTCGCAAAAATCAGCGCATGCCACGCCAAAAATTTTATTTTGTCAACATTTCCGCTTTAACAAGTTTGGTGTTCAGGAAAATGCGATTGAACAACAGGTCATCTATTATCCTAAATGCTGAAGTAGCTGAACATCATCGCAGAATGCGTTGGCAATGGACTGGCGTCGTTGGACACAATGCTACTGAGTGTCAGTGGAGTGCAAAATTTTGAAGACTTCATCCTATATATAGCGCTGTACAGCATCTGATTTTCAATCATAAGAGTAAGGTCGAGTAGAGCACAGAATGCAAAATAATTTTCTTATAATTTGTCGAGTTTAGTGTCAAAATAAGAACATTTTGTGTAGTGAACCTCTACAGCAAATTCCGGGACAATTTGGGATCAATCCGAGACACGGGACGCACAGGGTCGATTCCGGGACTGTCCCGGCGAATCCGGGACGGTTGGCAGCCCTACCACGCCTTCGAAAATTTCTGTATCCGCCCTTGACTGTCGGTAATTGGTTTGACGGTCGCTGAATGTTGGAAACTGCCACACAGATCATCAACTTAGTTTAAGTGACTATGGTCCATAGCTGAGAGCCATGGTGTGAGAATTGTGGAAAAGTAAATGGGGAACTATGATCCACTTGTAATTAGGGTGTGAAAATCAGACTTTACTATGGGGTTCTAAGAAAGATTGGAGGCTAAAACCCCCAAACCTCTGGCAATTCTCACCCTGTCCGAGCCGTCATCCAATGTCTGATTCACATGCGGTATAAATATAATATCCGGCGCGACATTGTCCATGCGGAACAGGACAAAGATCTTAACAATTTCTGAGTATAGGTAGGCTACCTTGAATAGGCGCTATGTAAATTCTGATTGATTGAATCGAATGCAGTTGAAAACCGCGGATAAAGATTGAAGATGTTTAAGTAGCCTCTTGGTTGATAGTAGGCTACTCTGTTATCAAGACCGTGTTTTGAGTGCTTGAACATCCCCGAAATGAAATAATGCTAAAATGAAATAATGCATTTATTAACACAAACATGGTGTAAGGACTAAGGGGATTTAATTTCGAAGCTCTTATTTCTATGAAACATTTTACAATAGATTAAATCATGCTTCACATTTAGCTGTTAGCGCGCAGATTCCATGAGGCTCACCTCTCGCATCATTCACCTATAGCCATTCTTTAAGAATGCAGACCCATATAATATCTCTACAGATTAGACTCTATGCACCACGGTTAATCGGTCTATTCTGAGTTTTGAAATCGACTATTAGAAGTCTAAACTAGGACTATATGAACATCGACGTCTTCTCTTCTCACGTTGACTGCGGCTAGCTTGAAGCACAGCCGCCATAAATACTTCTGACAAAGGTTCGTAGGTGTCGTAACATCCGTGAAAAGTATGCCAGCATTTGAAAGTTTCATTGACCACAGTCTCATCAGCTTCCACCCGTCTGCTGCACTCAATCTTCAGATACCTAAGAAATTGAGCGGGACAAATTCGAACTAGGACTGTAGAGTTGTTCTGCAAAGAACCACCGAGGTACCGAAGCAGGGTAATCAGTCCCAGAACGGTTCGGAAATGTTCGTCGAATATCGTGGCTAATTCATTCGTCACGAATAAAGGGAATGCTCGTTCAGGAAAACCTTTGACTGAAGTATCACAAAGCGCAGCCGCTTTATCACGGTCCTGTAAAGCCGTGTAATAGAAATTTGCTAGGTAGGCCAGGCTGATTATACTTGTTGGAATACCTACAAGGTCAGCCGTATTTGTGCACAGATTCTGCACCACTGCTTTTACTGTATCAGGATTATCAACTGTCACAGTTGGACTTGCTATCTTACTTTCTATGTTGTCGTTTTCACTTTCTTCTCGACGGCTGTAGCAGCGAACAAATTGTGAGCGTGTTCTTTTATTGTTGTTGTTGTTGTTGTTGTTGTTGTTGTATTTAAGTGAAGCGTTGATAGGATCACATAATATTATATCCTTTGACATTCTAACCAACTTAACTTTGCAAACGGTAGCACTGTTCATACGCTCTAAATTCTCAAAGAACGATTTCCCAATAGATACAGACATCTTCGAACAATCATCTCCATCATCAATCAGAGAAGATGCAAAATGCCACAACGCCAATCTTTTAAAGTAGAATTTTCTTTTTCGACAACACGTTTTCATAAACTGAAGATGACACACAACACCTCTGTAAAGATCACTTGTTTTGAGCCGAAGCAGAGAATATTTCTTTGCTAATCGTTCCAGCAGATATGTTTTTGTTTTGGGATACAACGGATTCAGTAAGTTATCACGCACCTGCATCAATTGAACGTGCAGAAGAACTTTCTCCGGTAAAACAACATCTACTCGGTCTAACATGTGTGCTAGAAATGCTCTTGGACACATGGTTATTACCCGAGATATGCCAGATGTGGCGTAGATCAACAACAGCTGAGTTTCTTTAGAGAAATCAACTCTTGCTGTTGTATCCGATATCAGATCACTCTTTCGAATGAAATAGTTTGGACAACATCCATCAATCAACCATCCAACCATTATGCATAATAATTCCCGAACCGAATTCTCCACATTCTCGTCATCCCAAAACTCTTTCGGTTTTCGTTCGCATTCCCAAAACATCAAAGTCTTAAAGAAGTAGGTGCAAATGATTGTCTCACCTGATCCTCCGCATGCCTCTACAACTTCGCTCTTTATAAGTCGCAGTATGTGATAAATATACTTCTGTACATCCGTCCAACTATGAATCAGGATTAGCTCCGCTTGTGAAAACGAAAACCTCCACTGCGTGTCGTCATCGGGATTGGTGTGATGTGGCTTCGCAACGAAATAACATCCACTTGCAACGATTTTATCTATGACATCCACTGGGGGCCATCCGTTTGGTCTGTCGCGGGTTTTCCATTCATCAGCCTCTGGCGGCCAACAGGAACAATAGATGGCGAAAACTCTGTCCATTTTCATATCTATAAGACGTGTATATATTTCTAGATGCTGAGAACTGCAGAGATTTTCACACGTTGAGTTGACGAAGTCAATATGAGCTCCTTTATTTAGCTTCTCTGTCCAGGCAGGGCCATTTGGGGCGAGTTCTTCATTAAGGCTTGTCAGTCTACGGTAGCGTCGTTTGCCATCGTTCGAACACAATCTGGCGAATCCTGGATATGTGTCTTCCGTGTTAACTATTAACGTCTTACCTTGAAATGTGTTGGGTGTTGATACGTTTACTGGTAGAGCGCAAATGTCTGTCGGAATATGCATCATGTCCACGTCGGTTAAGTTCAGTATCACATACTGAATAGGTAATTCAAAGGCACTTCCGCAGAAGAGCAGAGCGTGGCCTTTTCTGATCAAAATGAGCTCCCGAAGAAATTCCGGAAACTCTTTCGAATTTTGCATTTCAGTGCTATTCCTCGATATGTTCTGTACCTTTCTTCCTTTCTCGAAACTGAATCTATAAAATGAACATGGATAGCATCAACAGAGTTCCTGTCGGATCATACAAAATTCATGTATTGATGAAGTAGGCTATTTTTTTACAACATGCTTGAAGTCAACGCTAAACAGTCCATCATTAGAGTCCTTGATACGAAGAAGTAAGCAGAAATCCTCTCTCTTGCGACGAGATTTGCAATAAGACCTTGCCTTTAGATTGATTTGTTTTACACGAGATAAACATGCAAGCGCTTCAGACAGGAGAAATGTCGATGCAAAGTTCATTGTCAAACAGAGGACAATTATTGGTAGCCTCGAAGGAAAAGAAGACCGCGAAGAATGTGAAGAGGAATGTGAAGAACAATGCGAAGAAGAGCGTGAAGAACACGAAGAAGATTGGAATGAGGAGGAAGAGGAGAATATGAAGAGGAAGAAGAAACAGAAAAAGAAGAATACGAAAAGGAGGCGGAAAAGGAGGATAATGAGGATTGTAGGGATTTCGCCGGTGCAACCCCTTACGAAGACGATCCCTAGATCCGCCCTCGTCAAGGGGACTGAATGCCTCCCCTCTCCGCGCTACCAGAGAGGGTTTGAATGAAGCATCTGCAGCAGCTAGTGGACCTCTCTTTCCTGGATGATACAGATACGACTGTCGTGAATGGCCAGAGATATTCGAACTCGTATGATCGGTCAAGGATAGGTTAATAGTGATTCTTGACGATAGGTGCCTAAGTGGAAGAGCGCTGCTCGTAGGAGTCAGAACTTCTTCTCCCTAAGAGAAGGAGTCAGGGTTCGATTTGGGTTGGGTCCACACGATCATACCCGAGTCCTATCTCTCTCTATCTCTCTCTTTCTGTATATATATATGGTCGTTGCCATGGTGAGTGTTTCTACTCCACGTAAGTGTTTATAGGAATAAAGACTCTCTTCTATCTTTATATTTTATTAAGCAGAGTAAATAAGTTCTAATCTAATACTACTACTATTTAAGCAAACAAAGTAATGCATTCATTCATACTCGAACCTTCGACAAAACATATCCCTTACAATCTTCGTTTCTATCTTAATAAAATAGGGGGGAAAGGCAACTCTCTATGAATTTAGGATTCACAGAGCACTCGAATGATTTCTACTGTTCATACCTTAGATCCGGTCCAGACCTGTTTGTACGGCTGACAGTGGCAAAGGAACAGAAAACAACTTATACTCCCGATCAATGGCGGGGATCTCGCTGTAGACTATCCATTCCGAGTACGCGGTTAAGGACTCCTGTCCTGAGGTAGAACGGATCGGAAGAGGACTATCCTGCTCTCGACGAAGGAGACGCTAAACTCTTCTTGGAGTTGGTTACTCACACTTCGGAACGCAGGTCCTTAATTCCTGGATTTGCGGAGGGGATCGGAGGCCTATTCTGCACTTCGACGAAGGAGTTCCTAAAATCGGCATCTCACACTTCGGAACGCAGATCCTTAATTCCTGGGTTGACTAAGGCAGCATCGTTTTTACCTCCGGGCACGGACTTCAACCAGTCGCAGGTCCTTCCTGGATACAGAATCTGGGAGTCGGCACTTGGGTTCTTTGTAAAAGGGCTTTTATATGGTTCTGGGGGACGCTTCAGCCCCCGTCGTTGCTACTACCATTGGCCTGGCACTCTGCCAACTCAATCGGGACACGCTGTCTTTCCAGGGTAGGCCGAGTTAATTCTGCAAGTCATCCTGACTCGGTCACACACTCTCTACACGCAGGGAACACGTGGACACCAGTTGCAGCTACAGCAAGGGCGTCGCTATATCTATATTATGTGGGCCTAGGATCTCCTTTCCCTACATATAATATGGGTCTTATTACATTACTATTACATTACTTAACGTTTAAATCCTTTGTCAACAGTCCTACTGTTGCACAATCTCCCATGCCAACTGTGAAAAATTCAGGCCGTAGGTCAGAATTTTTCCCTTACTTCCCTATCATATCATCCAACCAAACTATTTCTAGTATATAGTGTTCCTCAAAGTCATCAAACAAAAATGAAGGTAGGTTAACTAGGATAAACTCGCTGGAAAATATGCTACGTTTCTGCATCCTCAAACACACGATTCAAATAGCAGCTCAATACTGACAAAATAGGTTACGTAAAACACATCAATAAAAAAGGAGCAACACGAAACACATCAAATCAAAGGTAATCTAAACTATCGGCACCCTACACATCATCATCATAACGTGCAGGTAAACGTATTGTACGTTAGGCAGGAGATGGCAATTCTAAGACATCATCTTCTTCATCGCTTGGAAACGAGGTAAGACAATTCCTTGGCTTGTCTTTCCTTACACGCAACTCCGTACTAGTTCCTTGAATTGTTCCCAGATTATCGACGTTAATCGCTTCGCTGGGCGATTTTCCGATTTGATAAAGATACGCGTTTCTGACACGCGTCTCTTTCCTCCAGACGAACGAACGGGTCGGGTCGTCTGACTTCTCCTTCAGACGAACGAACGGGTTGTCTGAATTCTCTTCTCAGACGATCGAACAGGTCGGCTGAATTCTCTTTCAGACGAACGGGAAAAAACGGTCGTCTGATTCTTCTCAGACGAGCGAACGAGACATGGACTTATCTTCTCAGGCGAACGAGGATTTCTCCTCTCAGACGAAGGGGGGTGGACTTCGCTTCTCGGACGAGCGGTGGGAATTGGACTTCGCTTCTCAGACGAGCGAGAAAGTGGACGTCTCTCTTCGGACGAACGGGAATTGGACTTCGCTTCTTCGACGAGCAGGGGAATTGGACTTCGCTTCTCCGACGGCGAGCAAGATGGACGTCTGATACAAAAGTTTGTTCGGCTGCTCTATGATCTCGTCCACGGAGTCACCTGTAGACTCGCGCTGCTTCTTCCAATAAGCGCGCAAGCAATAAGCGCGTAAGACAATAAGCGCGCAAGACAACTCACGCCACTTCTCCATAAGCGCGTAAGACAACTCACGCTGCTTTTCCATAAGCGCGTAAGACAACTCACGCTGCTTCTCCATAAGCGCGTAAGACAATTCAGGAGCATTGGCAGTTGCAGTAGCGGTCGACATAATCGTAGGCCTATTTTCGTTACAGGCGCATTAATATGTCGCTCGTAATCGTTTAACAGTTCCGTTCTGTCGGTTTATGTCGCCTCAGAAGTTACTGGGTTGTTTGAGACGAAGGTAGACAAGCGGGGTGGGTAGGGGTTGTTGTACAGTGGTTCGAAGCGTTGAGCGCCAATTCTGCTGTTTACATTCGGTAAGTTCACGTAGGTCACTCTAAGGTCATCAGTACAACGAGGCGCAAATAGTTCGTGCTGCCTGTCCGAGTAATACGAATCACTCGGCACAGCGTAGTAATCAGAATGGCCGCTGACGGTTTGTCGTCCGTAAGGTGGCGCTTTCTGATGCACAGCAAGTATCGGCCGTCGCTCTGACGTCATCAGGGTTGCGGTATCCAAGGGAATCGCGCGTCGTGGATTGTGGTTGCAGCGAGAGGCGGTCGAAGCGGCAGCAGCATCAGCGGAGCGGCTGAAGACGGGGTCGCCGTTGTACACAGACGCTGTGTGAGTCATCGGCCAGTGAACTTGTTGCGAGGAACGAACGGGTTGCTGACGTGTTGCATGGTTGTCTTCCGACGATGAATGCAAGGCAGTGGCCGTCCGTGGTTCTAAATTACGGGATCTGTCGTGGTCAATTTCAGAATGAACAATAATTTCTCTTTGGCCGAAATTAATCCCACTTTGGCTTAGCCCTCTATATTTCCCTATTTCTTTGTCTCCGGTTCGATTCACATCGCACAACAAATCATTTTCATCTTCAGCAACATCACACGCTTCATATTCATCATCAGCTTCAACATCATCACGTTCTTTGGACCTACGACTGAACCGATTGAGACAGAAAGCAGTTTCTTTTGTCTGCCCTTCTCTCCTGGTTCCTACATTTATAAAGTCGGTTTGTCTTTCGTGGTTTGATTGGATAGCACCACCGACTTGTTTTTCACTAGTGCCAATGAACTGGTAAGAGGTTACGTCATATTCTTTTGCAGACGTCGCCTCTACCGTTCCTAAACTGCTAGAGACGGCTTTTACTTGAGAGTTTGTTTCGCCATACTCATTGAAATCCGTGTTTTGTCCAATGGAACGATTTGTCAGCATGCTAAAACTAACCATTCTATCACTAGACCTCTGTCTATTGGCAACCAGTCGTTCTGTGTCATCATCACAATCATCATCGTTAGGGTCATCTAAATCGCCAACCTCGTCGCCATTGTAGGGATTTCGCCGGTGCAACCCCTTACGAAGACGATCCCTAGATCCGCCCTCGTCAAGGGGACTGAATGCCTCCCCTCTCCGCGCTACCAGAGAGGGTTTGAATGAAGCATCTGCAGCAGCTAGTGGACCTCTCTTTCCTGGATGATACAGATACGACTGTCGTGAATGGCCAGAGATATTCGAACTCGTATGATCGGTCAAGGATAGGTTAATAGTGATTCTTGACGATAGGTGCCTAAGTGGAAGAGCGCTGCTCGTAGGAGTCAGAACTTCTTCTCCCTAAGAGAAGGAGTCAGGGTTCGATTTGGGTTGGGTCCACACGATCATACCCGAGTCCTATCTCTCTCTATCTCTCTCTTTCTGTATATATATATGGTCGTTGCCATGGTGAGTGTTTCTACTCCACGTAAGTGTTTATAGGAATAAAGACTCTCTTCTATCTTTATATTTTATTAAGCAGAGTAAATAAGTTCTAATCTAATACTACTACTATTTAAGCAAACAAAGTAATGCATTCATTCATACTCGAACCTTCGACAAAACATATCCCTTACAATCTTCGTTTCTATCTTAATAAAATAGGGGGGGAAAGGCAACTCTCTATGAATTTAGGATTCACAGAGCACTCGAATGATTTCTACTGTTCATACCTTAGATCCGGTCCAGACCTGTTTGTACGGCTAACAGTGGCAAAGGAACAGAAAACAACTTATACTCCCGATCAATGGCGGGGATCTCGCTGTAGACTATCCATTCCGAGTACGCGGTTAAGGACTCCTGTTCTGAGGTAGAACGGATCGGAAGAGGACTATCCTGCTCTCGACGAAGGAGACGCTAAACTCTTCTTGGAGTTGGTTACTCACACTTCGGAACGCAGGTCCTTAATTCCTGGATTTGCGGAGGGGATCGGAGGCCTATTCTGCACTTCGACGAAGGAGTTCCTAAAATCGGCATCTCACACTTCGGAACGCAGATCCTTAATTCCTGGGTTGACGAAGGCAGCATCGTTTTTACCTCCGGGCACGGACTTCAACCAGTCGCAGGTCCTTCCTGGATACAGAATCTGGGAGTCGGCACTTGGGTTCTTTGTAAAAGGGCTTTTATATGGTTCTGGGGGACGCTTCAGCCCCCGTCGTTGCTACTACCATTGGCCTGGCACTCTGCCAACTCAATCGGGACACGCTGTCTTTCCAGGGTAGGCCGAGTTAATTCTGCAAGTCATCCTGACTCGGTCACACACTCTCTACACGCAGGGAACACGTGGACACCAGTTGCAGCTACAGCAAGGGCGTCGCTATATCTATATTATGTGGGCCTAGGATCTCCTTTCCCTACATATAATATGGGTCTTATTACATTACTATTACATTACTTAACGTTTAAATCCTTTGTCAACAGTCCTACTGTTGCACAGGATGACGAATTAGATGAAGAAGAAACAGTACGAATGTTCCTGCATTTCTTTCTTAATTAGGCCTAGTCCTATATACATTCAATTTATTGTCACTTAACAATTAAGTCATCTTTGCCTAGCTTGTGATATATGATCCTGGACCTACAGTTAACTAAGGACAACGACTCTCGCAATTCTGAACTCAATAATTGGGTCCTATATCCTATATATGATGGCAACTTGAAGGCAAACTAGTCTCTGTCACCTATAGCCAATGTTTAACTGGCACAGAATAGGTGTTACCTTACTATGTGTCATATGTCTAAACTGGTTTCATAGTGCAATGGGTTTATTTTTTTCTTCTTTTTCTGTGAATGTGTCAAGGTTAGAGCTGCTCCTATAGTGCTTTGGGTTCTTATTTTTTGTGAAATGATTTTGATTTTTTGATCTTGATTTGTTCTCTAGCGGTATATGAGAACTAATAATTTTGTTTGATCTTCTGATCTTGATTTATTCTCTTGCGGTGTACGAGAACTACTAATTTTGTTTAACGCTGGGTAGACATTGCCCTTTTTTGTATGCTGTTTTTTCACTGTTTGTATTCTACTGATTGACTTTTCTTTTTTTGTTTGTTTATCAGTCGTTTGTTGAATTAATGAATTGTGAACTTGGACATGAAGAAGATAAAATATGCAGTAGCCTATATGTAAGCTAGATTTTAGATCAATGCATAAACAAGCTGGGTATGTATATAATAACATGATGATTTGTAACTCTCCAGAGATCTTGGACACTGACCAATGGTACTGCTCTAACTGTATAAGTGAAATATTTCCCTTTAATCACCTTGTAGACCAGAGAGAGTTTTTGGAGGGAATATCTGCCCCTCTACTAGGAGTTTCTAGAGCGGATCATTTGAACTCCCTCCCAAAACTGAACTTTATTCTGGATAAAGCCGATCAAAAATCGCTCCTGAACAATGAGGAAATAGATCCGGATACTAATTTTTTTAATGATAGTCCTTTGCATGCGATTTATGTTGCTCCTTCACTGCTTTACAATAGGTTTCAGCAGCATAAGGACCTTTCTGCTGTGTTGCATGTAAACTGCAGAAGTATTGCATTTAAGCTACCTGAGTTGCAACTATTGTTAACCCAGGCTACAGTTGATGTTGTTGCTCTTACAGAGACTTGGTTGGATGATAGTACTGACCGTATGCTTCTCATACCTGGATATAAAAGTGTTGTTAAATCAAGATGTGGACGAACTGGGGGTGGAGTGGCCCTCCTTGTAAAAGAGAACATCAATTTTAAAATTTTGGAACATACTGATTTAACTCATAGTACATCATATGAAAGTTTATTTATAAGCATAAATCAACTCAAGGGACCGGACCTTGTGGTAGGGGTTATCTATCGCCCTCCTGGGCAGCCTATCAGCGAGTTTAATACTGAATTGAATCTTGTACTTCCGGAACTATCTAAGGGAAATAGGAAAGTAATTCTGCTTGGTGATTTTAATATTGACCTACTGAAAATTAATGAACATGCACCTACCCAAGATTTTCTGAATATCATGGCTGCAGCGCACTTTCTCCCTGCAATTGATAGCCCTACTAGAATTACAGATATCTCAGCTACACTTATAGATAATATTTATACTAATTTTTGGCAGGAAGTTGTTTGCCCTCTAATTTTAATAAATGATATATCTGATCACCTACCAATTATGATATGGTTTGGAAATGGAATATCCTCCAAATGTGTAAAAACTAATGCTAAGCTGAGAGTAATTAATGATCAACTAATGGCGCAATTTGCTGATTCCCTAAGTGAAGCCAACTGGAATCCAGTTAAAGATGCAATAGACAGCAACAACCCCACCCTTGCATATGACGCATTTATTTCTATATATAGAAAAAATTATGATGAAGTTTTCTATCTGACAGGTAGCCCAAGGAACCACAAAGGTGGTCCTCAAAAGCCTTGGATGACATTAGGACTACTTAAGTCGTGTAAAAAAAGGATAAATTATACTTAAAATACTTAAAGTCGCCCACAAATGGTAATAAGGATAAATATAAGCAATATCGTAACAAGTTTAAACAGACTAGGATTAATGCAGAAAGGTTATATTATTCGGAAGAGTTTATTAAGTATACACAGAACCTAAAAAAAACTTGGGGTGTCATTAAGTCACTGATCAATGGGCAACCTAAAGCCACTCTTGTAGACTCGCTAAAAATAAATGGACTTGTAGTTGATGACGATGCAAGGATTGCACATGCATTTAATGGGTTTTTTGCAGGGTTGGTCAGACACTTGCTGATAAAATACCTATAGGGGAAAAGACTGTTAAGGAATTTTTAAATCCCCCACTTCCTGGATCTTTTGCAGTTACTTTAACTGACCCATATGAAATTGTTGCTATTGTCAAGTCCATGAAATTTACTCGCAGCATGGGTCCAGATGAGATTGACCCACTAGTATATATATAGCTAAAAATTCTATTGGATCTATTGCTGATATATTATCGGATATCATCAACTGTTCCTTTAATACGGGTGTTGTTCCACCAGCCTTAAAGGTTGCAAAAATAACACCAATCTTTAAACAGGGAGACAAACAGGAAATGTCCAACTATAGACCGATATCGATACTACCATACTTTGGCAAAATTTTAGAAAAAGCTATGTGCACGAGACTTAACGATTACATAACTAAAATGAATATATTGTATCCCTTACAGCATGGTTTTCGTCCAGGTCATTCAACCGATATGTCCCTAATTAATATGCAAGATCTTATATCCAAGGCAATAGACTCGAGCAAATATTCTATTGGTATATTTCTGGACTTGGCAAAAGCTTTTGACACGGTTGATCATAATGTCCTATTAAGTAAACTTGAAAATTATGGCGTGAGGGGCATAACTCTTTTATGGTTTAAAAGTTATCTGGAACATAGATACCAACAGGTGTTGTGTAATGGCACTCTATCTTCACGGAAACCTGTAAGAGTTGGGGTCCTACAAGGTTCTAACCTTGGCCCTCTGCTGTTTTTACTGTACATAAATGACCTACCTAATGTATCCACCATGATCAAATTTATTTTATTTGCAGATGATACGAATGTTTTCTGTTCCCCCGACTCCTTGGTCACATTAATTGAAATAGTAAATTTAGAACTGAATAAACTAGCATGCTGGTTCCGGACAAATAGGCTTTCTCTTAATGTAAAGAAATCATGTTTTATAGTATTTCACTCTCCAAGTAAGCGCCTCCAAGGTCATCAGATAGACTTGTCAGTTGATAGGACTTCCCTTTTACAAACTCGCTCTGCAAAGTTTTTAGGAGTTTATGTCGACGAGTGCTTAACGTGGACAGAGCACATTAATATAATTGCCAACAAAGTCGCTAGGAATCTTGGAATATTGGCAAGAATATCATACCTACTCCCAGTACACATCCGTAAAAACTTATACTGTGGCGGACAGGCCACAAGACAAGTACACGTAAAATATAACTTGTCGGGTAAATAGCGGGAGTAACCCTGACTCTCGTTAGGTAGCCATTTGGCTTAGTAGAAAAGAAACTGAAACCGGTTTCGTTAAAATTTAGGTTTCGGTCATTGTATACGGAAGACCGATGTCCACGTTTAAGCCAAAGCATAGCGTGTTGCCGGTGGAATAAAGCCTGCCACACGGTGCGTCGCTTATAACGTGGAGTAGTTGCCGACTACTCCATACGTACTGTGTTCGTGAATTCGTTCATAGTTAAATCGGTTGTGTTCTACTGTCTCGACAGGATTGGCTGTAGCCATTTGAACATGATTGGGCGATCCTGATATACGCAGTTGTGAGAGCTCGGGCGACGATCTGTCGGGGTTCGTAACTCTGTCATCGATCTCACGGGGTTCAATCTTCTGTTTCAGGGGTACGGGTTACAAGGCCGGAGACGCCGCAGCTCCGTTGGTCTGCGGAAGTGTTACATTGTATAGGGTGAAATCCCCTGGTGAAGTATCCGGTTACTGTTTGGCTACACGTGTTGGTGATTCTGCAGGACTTGGGTTGGGCTCCTACCTGCCAGGGAATCTACGTGTTGCATTCACGGTCCTGCCGTCTTGGCGATCGTTAAGAGTCCTTTGAGCGTAACGCGAAGGTTACGGGTTTTTCTGTGGTGGAGAGTGGTGACTCCACGGGTGCGCATGAAGCCGACGCCTCGGCGATATACGTTCTACTTAGTAAAACAGGGGCACCAAGTTTTGGGGTTTGATCAGAGTTAAAGTGGTACAGTAGAGAGTTGTTGCTCCCCTCGGGTAGAGGATTGGTTTGTAGGCTCAGCAAACTAGGAGCAAGGGAAGCAGAGTAAATTTTGAGAGTAAAGACCAAGTGTTATTGAGGGTTTTTACCTGAGGTCCGTAACTGCTGAGTTAGGGCGAACGGCGCCAGTAGAATATACAGAAATAAATAAGTCTCTTCGGAGACGGGGCTATCCGATACCTGTTCCCCAAGACCGCCAGGTCTTTTATTTTTTTCCTCTGTTTCCCGTGAACAGGCCAGCATCCACCACGACGCTCTTCCGAGCGCCCGAGAAAGCTAAGTCTCGGTGAGGCGCCGGTTGTTGCCGTTGGACGTGGGACGAGTGAGGCGAGCACTCGGGAAGCGCACCGCGTACTTGGTACACGGCGGCGGTGCGTGTTCCGTGGACAGGCTAAGTGTCAAAGTCGGGAGTTCGGCCGCTGCCGGTCTCGATTGCTGCCGGGCTTCAGCTCGACTCTGCCCGGTAGCGTGTGAGCAGCGTGAGCCGTCTCTCCGTGGAAGTCCTGGTTACCAAGATGGGAACACGGTCGTGGCGCATCCTTGGCCTCGGGCCGCTGGAGTGGTCATGGTTCCAGTCACTTTGGGCGACAGGACAGGGCATGCGCTCAGTAGTCCCCGTTGGTGGCGAGGGCTCAGTGGCCGCCAGGTGCAGCATGGTACGCAAGAGTAAAGACGAACAGGGCAAGAAGACAAAGACCGAAGGTGCGACGGGTGGCGCACGGCGAGGCCGCTCTGCCGGTGGGACAACGGACCCTGTGTTGGGAGTCGGCCATCCTCCATCTCAGGACGTCGCCTACTCGGCGACCGCGGGCTCGGCAGAGAGCGGGTCAGACGATACAGCGCTGCACACCCGGTCGCAGGCGTCGGTGTCAGGGGCTTCTTCGACCGTCAGTGAAAGCGACAACGGCGCGCACGGCGCAGACAGCGACTCCGGAGATCCAGGCAATCCTGGTAAGAGCGCGGGTCTCTCGGGTCTTGGGCTGTCAGAGACTCTTGATGGTGCAGGGGCCACCGAGGAAGACCGACCCGGTCAGGCAGAGGCGTTTGCGGCCGACGGCAAGAGGGAAGCGGCGCAGGCGTTGTCTGCTGAGGGTCGGACGCCACAAAGTGGTACCAGAAGTGGGGTAAAAACTTCTGAGGTACGCACTGTCCCTTTTCCGCCTTTGAATGTTGATTTTTCAACCGGGAATCTTTCCATGGATGTTTCTCGACCTGATTGTGAGTACTTTGGCGCTCGTCCAAAAATTTGTTGGCCTGATTTGAACGTAGCTGGTGGTTTTGCTCAATCTGATGTAGCTGTGCCTTTTGATCTCGCTACTGGCGACTCAAGGGAGTTTGTTGATCTAGAAGTTGAAGCTGAATTGGTTCGCGACCGTTTTAAGACTTCTTCTTCTGTTGCTGGTGTTGAGCATTGGCTCCGTTCTGTTCCACGAGTTTCTGAAACTGTTCGGGACAGCAGACCCGTGTTTTCTGAACGTGTAGTCCCGTCTTGTCCTGACAGGGATGTGTACCGGTTACCTGAGCGATGTGTGGAGGTACTCTCCGTGAAAGAAAGGTCGAGTCGAAGTGCTGGTGCATCTTGCAGGCATGTGCCTCGACTGGAGACGATTGAGAGCGTCTCAGGGAATGGTGTGGATGTCGACGTGAAGAATGAACTGTCAGTTCTCCGGGAATGTTTGACTCTGCTCACTCAGCAAGTGCAGGCCTTGTCAGCTTCTCGTGAACGGAGGCAGGAGTCGTCGTCACAGCCGATGGTAAGACTTCCTGAAAAAGCGAAACAAAATAAAGTCAGTAAAGAAACGGTACGACAGAGTGCATTACCAGAGCAACGAGTGTTACAATCACGGCATGGTAATTCTCCTAAAGTCAGACGACTGGTGCAACAGGATGTCAGGGTGAAGGGAAAAGTGGTGTCATCTGACGATGCATCCACACAAACGGATCCGGATGAGCAGAGAACAAGGACGACTGATGAAAGTCATCATCGTCAGGCAAAACGTAAAGTGAAAATCACGGTGCCGACACAGCGTACTGACCCGTCGTCAAGTCGGTCTATTCTAAAGAAGAAAGACCAAGGACAACGACGTGTGGCAGTGGTGACCAGCGACGATAGCAATTCGTCGGGTGAACGTATTCGGTCTCCCGTCGAGGTCAGAGGACACAGAGATAAAGGAGTTGCCAGAGGACAGGATAACACTCGTGTGAAACAACGAGTCGGATCACGGATCGGGGCAGAGGATGAATCGAGCGATGATAGCGATTCACCTCGACGGAGTTCCGCTGATGACAGAACACGTCAACGTTCTGCCAGTCAGACGAGAACCCGAGTTCCAGTAGACCGTGGGATCCGGATTAAACTTGAAAAGTATGACGGGAAGACAGCGATCGCTGCTTTTCTGGCTAAGTTTGAAGTGTGCGCCAGATGCAACAATTGGAGTGACCGCGAAAAATCTGACCAGCTCATGTGTGCTCTCACAGGGCCGGCATCACAATTGTTGTGGGACATGGGTGCCCAGCAGAACGTGTCTTGGCAGGGTCTGGTGGAAAAGTTAAAGGCGAGGTATGGTTCAGAGAATCAAACGAATCTCTTCCGAACCAAGCTACGGACATATCGACAGGGTCAGTCTGAGACACTGAGCAATGTTGTGCAGGAGATCAGGCGATTGATGGTCCTAGCATATCCTGGACCGACAAATGACGTTGTCGAGTCGATCGCTTGTGATGCCTTCATTGACGCTTTGACGAATCAAGACTTGGCTCAGAAAGTACGCGAAAGAGAACCGGTTGATCTTGAGACCGCGTACAAACATGCTGTCCGATTGGAAGCATACGGTCGTCAGTCAACGTCTGGTGGTAACGTGGAGCAGAGACATGGTAGAGTAAAAGCTACCAAGTTCGACAAAACGACTCCGATAGTTGGGGATCCACAAGATCAGCGAATGATCGCCCTGGAACGTCAACTTGAGACTCTGACCAAGGAACTCGGTCAGCTCAAACCGAAGTCAGAGTCGGGGTTTGTTGCGAATAAACCCTACGAGCGATGGAATCGTTCGGACCGGACAAACAATGGACCGTTCCAGAGGCAAGGATTTCAACCAGGTGGTTGGAGGAACGATAACATCGAATGTTTCCTGTGCCACAAAAGAGGACATATCCGCAGGAATTGTCCGCAGCTGAGGACAACAGCTGAGGAAGACCCAGTGGGCGGTGAAACTTTCCCGGAACCGTCACAAAGTCGACTGGTAAAAGGAAGCAGCATGGCGTACATCGTCGCACGCTTGAATGGAGTACGACGTCAATGTCTTCTTGACTCAGGCAGTGAGATGTCGCTGGTACCTAAATGCTTCGTGCCAGGGAGTAAAGTAGTACCGTCAGAGCAACGATTGCTAGCTGCGAACGGGAGCGAGATCCGAGTGGAAGGTGAAGCCATGTTGACCATTCACATTGGCAGGAAATCCTTTCCGCTACCTTGTCTGGTGACGGACCAAGTGACGGAAGTCATCTTGGGGCTGTCGTGGCTCGAAGCCAATCGGGCAAGTTGGAACTTCGCTGGTCATTGTGTTCGCCTGGGTGAACTGAACGTACCGCTGAAAACTACATCTGTAGAACTCAGGTGCAGGAAAATCGTGATCCGAAACGACACTGTAATACCGGCCAGATGTGAAATGGATGTACTGGTGTCGGTGGTGTATCCGCATCTGCGTGTCGATACAGAGAACTGGGTCACTACTCCCAAGGAACTGTCCAAAGGACTTGTAGTTGGGCGAACCCTGATTCCGGGGAAGGAGTCAGTGGTCTGGGTCAGGATGATGAACGTGGGAAACGAAGACACCACGGTGAGGCACAGTACCGAATGCCTGTTGGAACGAGTGACAGTATTACACGTCACTAAGAATCTGATGACACAGAAGTCCGAGTATGGTCGACAGATTCCGTCAAGAATAGGAACGACAGGGACCCACGGTACTGCCGGCGGAAAAAGAGAACACCTGGATCGCTTCGGATAAAGACGCCGAGTATGCTTGGATAAAAGAGGGAGGACCCACGGTACTGCCGGAGGAAAACGATAACATCGGGTGCGCTTTGGAAAAAGACGTGGTTGGACCCACGGTACGGCCGGAGGTAAAAGATAACACCGGGAGCGCTTTGGATAAAGACATGTTGGAGCGGAAGCAGCAGGCTGAGGACAAGATCTGGCCTGTGATGAGCGGTGACAGTTGGCTAAAGGATGAAGAGGATGACAGTGACTCCTCACTCGACCTCGATCTGGAGAGGGTGTGTCGACGTTTTCCGTCGATAAGGGAACACCTCGGAGGTTTACCTATGTCCATGATGGACAATACCGTCGAAAGTCCCAGTCGACGAAGTGGTAGTCAGTCCCCAGAGGATGACTAGCCAAAGTCATCGCGTAATGGCGATGTGTTTCTGGCAGGGGTTGAGCAAGATTTCTGTTTACATTTGCTGGTTTCCTTTTGTTGAACGCCACAGTGGTACTTGTGGGTTGCGAGACTTGAACTGGGTCTCGACACCGCTTCAATGTGGTGGGTTTTATATATTGCCAGTGGACTTTGTGCTTGATGTCCTTTTGATGTAGCCTTTTTCAGTTACGGGTTAAAGTGGTACCTGATCGTATTGTGAACGCGCCCTGCGTTTTCTTGTACTCGCGTGATGGCGATTGTTTCTTGATACTGGTCAAGTTCCTTTGAATTTCGTTTCATTTGCTGACCACTTAATTGTGGTGGGACTGTCCACGCAATTCGCGAATAACTCTTGTTGAGTAGAATCACTATCAGACGGTGATGTGTGGGAACAACGGATATTCCCAGGACAGTGGACAGAGTTGGTAACTTTTCTCTCCTTAAGGTCCCTCAGCTTCGGTTGAGTGGAGCTCGGGTAAGAGACAGAGTGCCTATGAGGATGGTGGTATCGCAAGTGGTACGAGATACGGGTAGAGTGATGAGGGGATTGAGATACTCGCACCTGCTCGAGCTATCGCTACCAGTTAGCGATGGGCGGGGTTTTTGAGCCGAGATTTAACTGATGGTGGAATTACTCGCACCTGGCAGGCTGACGTTGTAGGTAACGTTCGGGCGGGGTGTTGTAAGTCGAGTCTCCTCGAGGACGTTAGTCGCACCTGTTCTAGCTATCGCTACCAGTTAGCGCATGGGCGGGGTTCTTTGAAGTCGAAGTCCTGGTACTGGTCAATGGCCAGTGAGGAGTGGTGTACTCGCACCTGATCTAGCTATCGCTACGGGTTAGCGTATGGGCGGGGTTGAATTAAGCCGAGGTTCCTGGAGGAATGAAATCGCACCTGATCGAGCTATCGCTACGAGTTAGCGATGGGCGGGGTTCTTATGTAAGCCGAAGTTCCTTGTTAGTATTGTGAAGTACGTCACTCTATAACCGTGGTGGTTAACGGTTCCTCGCACTCTAATCGAGCCTGGGTTGGAGATGTTCCTGTTACGTTTGTGTTTCCCTGATCTTGCAGCCGATGTTTACATCGATGAACGGCAAGTGAAGTATATGTTGGGATACGGAAAGACTGTTCGTGAATCTGCGGCGGATTCTTGGATGTTTGCCGGTGCGCAAAACTTCCATTTATTTTCGATTACAATAATATGTCTGTTCTATTCTGTCGTTACTAGCACCAGCTAGTTGCGGAGGTTCGATTTGCTGTCGTAGGGTCGATCCTTGACTGCAAAGTCTACTCCGATGTGCCTATGTATTTGTGTTAGTTGTTGTTATTTTCAGAGTTGGTGAGAACTGGCCAACAAACGACGCTGCTGGACGTCGGGTTCGTGACAACGAGATTCAGACAGAGAATCTTTGACACTGTGATGATGGTGGTTGAGTATGACTGGTGCGAATGGAATAATAAAGAGCATACCTGGTGTGTGAATGGGTTATGAGTGACACTCATTTTTGTGATCGGGAGACAGAGGGGGTAGTGCTGTCTCCCAAGAACCTAAGTAGGTAGGTTAGAGGACGGGCCCATAAAAATGGGAGGGTCCTGATAAATACTGTCCATGTTTCCTAACGATGCTCCGCATCAAAGAAAGGTGGGGAGAGTGTGGCGGACAGGCCACAAGACAAGTACACGTAAAATATAACTTGTCGGGTAAATAGCGGGAGTAACCCTGACTCTCGTTAGGTAGCCATTTGGCTTAGTAGAAAAGAAACTGAAACCGGTTTCGTTAAAATTTAGGTTTCGGTCATTGTATACGGAAGACCGATGTCCACGTTTAAGCCAAAGCATAGCGTGTTGCCGGTGGAATAAAGCCTGCCACACGGTGCGTCGCTTATAACGTGGAGTAGTTGCCGACTACTCCATACGTACTGTGTTCGTGAATTCGTTCATAGTTAAATCGGTTGTGTTCTACTGTCTCGACAGGATTGGCTGTAGCCATTTGAACATGATTGGGCGATCCTGATATACGCAGTTGTGAGAGCTCGGGCGACGATCTGTCGGGGTTCGTAACTCTGTCATCGATCTCACGGGGTTCAATCTTCTGTTTCAGGGGTACGGGTTACAAGGCCGGAGACGCCGCAGCTCCGTTGGTCTGCGGAAGTGTTACATTGTATAGGGTGAAATCCCCTGGTGAAGTATCCGGTTACTGTTTGGCTACACGTGTTGGTGATTCTGCAGGACTTGGGTTGGGCTCCTACCTGCCAGGGAATCTACGTGTTGCATTCACGGTCCTGCCGTCTTGGCGATCGTTAAGAGTCCTTTGAGCGTAACGCGAAGGTTACGGGTTTTTCTGTGGTGGAGAGTGGTGACTCCACGGGTGCGCATGAAGCCGACGCCTCGGCGATATACGTTCTACTTAGTAAAACAGGGGCACCAAGTTTTGGGGTTTGATCAGAGTTAAAGTGGTACAGTAGAGAGTTGTTGCTCCCCTCGGGTAGAGGATTGGTTTGTAGGCTCAGCAAACTAGGAGCAAGGGAAGCAGAGTAAATTTTGAGAGTAAAGACCAAGTGTTATTGAGGGTTTTTACCTGAGGTCCGTAACTGCTGAGTTAGGGCGAACGGCGCCAGTAGAATATACAGAAATAAATAAGTCTCTTCGGAGACGGGGCTATCCGATACCTGTTCCCCAAGACCGCCAGGTCTTTTATTTTTTTCCTCTGTTTCCCGTGAACAGGCCAGCATCCACCACGACGCTCTTCCGAGCGCCCGAGAAAGCTAAGTCTCGGTGAGGCGCCGGTTGTTGCCGTTGGACGTGGGACGAGTGAGGCGAGCACTCGGGAAGCGCACCGCGTACTTGGTACACGGCGGCGGTGCGTGTTCCGTGGACAGGCTAAGTGTCAAAGTCGGGAGTTCGGCCGCTGCCGGTCTCGATTGCTGCCGGGCTTCAGCTCGACTCTGCCCGGTAGCGTGTGAGCAGCGTGAGTCGTCTCTCCGTGGAAGTCCTGGTTACCAAGATGGGAACACGGTCGTGGCGCATCCTTGGCCTCGGGCCGCTGGAGTGGTCATGGTTCCAGTCACTTTGGGCGACAGGACAGGGCATGCGCTCAGTAGTCCCCGTTGGTGGCGAGGGCTCAGTGGCCGCCAGGTGCAGCATGGTACGCAAGAGTAAAGACGAACAGGGCAAGAAGACAAAGACCGAAGGTGCGACGGGTGGCGCACGGCGAGGCCGCTCTGCCGGTGGGACAACGGACCCTGTGTTGGGAGTCGGCCATCCTCCATCTCAGGACGTCGCCTACTCGGCGACCGCGGGCTCGGCAGAGAGCGGGTCAGACGATACAGCGCTGCACACCCGGTCGCAGGCGTCGGTGTCAGGGGCTTCTTCGACCGTCAGTGAAAGCGACAACGGCGCGCACGGCGCAGACAGCGACTCCGGAGATCCAGGCAATCCTGGTAAGAGCGCGGGTCTCTCGGGTCTTGGGCTGTCAGAGACTCTTGATGGCGCAGGGGCCACCGAGGAAGACCGACCCGGTCAGGCAGAGGCGTTTGCGGCCGACGGCAAGAGGGAAGCGGCGCAGGCGTTGTCTGCTGAGGGTCGGACGCCACAATACTATACTTTAATTAATCCGTATTTTGATTATGGTAATATTGTCTGGGCTGCCAACTATTCGACCAGGTTAAATTGCCTTGTGCTCTTACAAAAAAGAGCGATCAGAATCATAGCTGGAGATCATAGGTGTGCACACACAGCGGATAGATTTGAAGAATATAATATTATGAAATTTCAAACCAAGAATTGCTATCTGGTGGGCAATTTTATGTATAAGTTTGTAAAGGGTATGCTACCTGAGGCTTTCTCTAACTACTTTACTAGAATAGTTGATATGCATGATCATTACACAAGGGTGAGCAAGGGTCTGAGTGTGTCTTATGCGCGTACAAATTATCGTAAGTTCTCAATATACTGCAGTGGGCCAAAAATTTGGAACGCAATACCCACAAGTATCCAGTCTGCACCTACATACTCGCAATTTAAAAAGCATTGGAGAGACCATCTTAATCTAAGAGAACGTGATTGAGTGCATCTAGCTTGTTTGCATTTTTTTCTGTTTTTTCTGTCTTTCAGATGTGTGCATATTGCTCTATTAAAATGTTGAGTCATTGTCATCTTCTGTCTCTTTAGCATAACCGATATGTTCTGAATTTATGCAACCAACATTATGTTTAGCTAGAGGGTTGGCCCTCCCTAGCGGGGCAATTGCCCCTTCTGGGTCTTCCCCTTCCCTGGTCGATACAATGAAGTGTTTTCTGCATATTTTACAAACATGTTATATTAATATGTTTGTCAGACAGTGTGATTACGTTGTCTAGTTAAGTTACGTTGTGTAAAGGTTGTGTGTGTTATGCTCCAAGGAATAAAATGATTGTCATGATTGTCATTAGACTTCCTACAGCCTTAACCTCATTTTCACTGTTTCCAAACCTGTACACATCCGTTTTCATGTCTAAACAAACCAGAGTGCAGAAGCTAATCTGGGGGTCTCCATCGCAGGTGGTATTTAATATTATGGCTAGTATTCAAAATACCTCTCGCATCGTCAGCTTCGTCTATTCCGGAAACGCACCGACGCCTTAGCGAAAATAAACATAAAATTCATATAGGCCTAATTATTATAATTATAATTCGAGAAAATGTTCGTCAATCTTAGAGCAACCACGGCGTCAGAACGGCGAGGCTAAAACGTCTTGCGTCGTGGTTTGCCTTCAAGTTGATATCACCTTAGACGCACAACTCTACAAAAATTCCCGTTTACCATTTCAGAATCTTCTCACGCTTTAAGTAGGCCTACTACACTACTACAGCTAGTGCGAAGCACAGTCGCCATAAACACCTCTGCAAACAATGGTTTGTACTTTGTACCATTCGTGAAAGGCTTGACTGCGTCTGAAATGTTCACTGTCGACAGGCTCGGCGTCTCCCTCCCGTCTCATGCACTGGACTTCAGATACTTCAGGCTTCAGCAATTGAACAGAGCGTAGTAGACCTAGAGCTGTTGAATCATCATCCATGCAACGAAGCAATGATAAACCCGTGCAAAGTAATAAGTCCAGGAACGTTTAAAAAATGTTCGTCAAATACTGCATATAATTTACGTAACGTTTTTGGCGTCGCCGTTTTGGCGCCGGACGTCTTTCTTGCTCAAGGTCCGTATCCGACCTCTGCCTTGGCAAGAACCATTTTCATCAATCCAGTTTCCATTGGAGCAAACAAAACGTCCGGCGTCAAAACGGCGACGCCAAAACGTCCTGCTTTGTGGTTTCTTTCTAGTATGTGTTCTCATGTGCCTATAGGATTTTCACGATAAAGGTCCATGGTCGATGCCATGTAAGAAACGTCTTTCGTTTCAAGAAAAGTCTGTCGACTACAAGCTTGTAGTTTGCCAAAATATAATAGGCCTAACTCCACGCAGCTCGAGAACAATAATCATCAGATTTAAATTCATTCATTTTTGATGTTTCAGGGTTTAAATGGGGATGATAATTATGTGGCGGACAGGCCACAAGGCAAGTACACGTAAAATATAACTTGTTGGGTAAATGGCGGGAGTAACCCTGACTCTCGTTAGGTAGCCATTTGGCTTAGTAGAAAAGAAACTGAAACCGGTTTCGTTAAAATTTAGGTTTCGGTCATTGTATACGGAAGACCGATGTCCACGTTTAAGCCAAAGCATAGAGTGTTGCCGGTGGAATAAAGCCTGCCACACGGTGCGTTGCTTATAACGTGGAGTAGTTGCCGACTACTCCATACGTACTGTGTTCGTGAATTCGTTCATAGTTAAATCGGTTGTGTTCGACTGTCTCTACAGGATTGGCATTGGCCATTCGAACATAATTGGGCGATCCTGATATACGCAGTTGTGAGGGCTCGGGTAGATGATCTGTCGGGGTGCGTTACTCTGTCATCGATCTCACGGGGTTCAATCTTCTGTTTCAGGGGTACGGGTTACTGGCCGGAGACGCCGCAGCTCCGTTGGTCTGCGGAAGTGTTACAGTTGTATAGGGTGAAATCCCCTGGTGAAGTATCCGGTTACCGTTTGGCTACACGTGTTGGTGATTCTGCAGGGCTTGGGTTGGGCTCCTACCTGCCAGGGAATCTACGTGTTGCATTCACGATCCTGCCGTCTTGGCGATCGTTGAGAGTCCGTTGAGCGTAACGTGAGGGTTACGGGTTTTCTGTAGTGGAGAGTGGTGACTCCACGGGTGCGCATGAAGCCGAAGATTCGGTGAAATACGTTCGATTTAGTAAAGCAGGGGCACCAAGTTCTTCGGGTAAAATATATTGGTACAGTAGAGAGTTATCGCTCCCCTCGGGTAGAGGATAGCTTGTGGCCTTAGCAAACTAGGAGCGTGGGAAGCAGAGTAAATTTTGAGAGTAAAGACCAAGTGTTATCGAGGGTTTTTACCTGAGGTCCGTAACTGCTGAGTTAGGGCGAACGGCGCCAGTAGAATATAGCGACAATAAATAAGTCTCTTCGGAGACGGGGCTACCCGATACCTGTTCCCCAAGACCGCCAGGTCTTTTATTTTTACCTCGGTTTTCGCGGAACCGACCAGCATCCACCACGACGCTCTTCCGAGCGCCCGAGAACGCTAAGTCTCGGTGAGGCGCCGGTTGTTGCCGTTGGACGTGGGACGAGTGAGGCGAGCACTCGGGAAGCGCACCGCGTACTTGGTACACGGCGGCGGTGCGTGTTCCGTGGACAGGCTAAGTGTTAAAGTCGGGAGTTCGGCCGCTGCCGGTCTCGATTGCTGCCGGGCTTCAGCTCGACTCTGCCCGGTAGCGTGTGAGCAGCGTGAGCCGTCTCTCCGTGGAATTCACTGTTACCGAAATGAGAACACGGTCGTGGCGCATCCTCGGCCTGGGGCCGTTGGATTGGTCCTGGTTTCAGGCGCTTTGGTTGCCGGGAAAGGGCATGCGTTCAGTAGTCCCCGTCGGTGGCGAGGGCTCGGTGGCTGCCCGGTGCAGCATGGTACGCAAGAGTAAAGACGAACAGGGCAAGAAGACAAGGACCGAAGGCGCGACGGGTGGCGCACGGCGAGGCCGCTCTGCCGGTGGGACAACGGACCCTGTGTTGGGAGTCGGCCATCCTCCATCTCAGGACGTCGCCTACTCGGCGACCGCGGACTCGGCAGAGAGCGGGTCAGACGATACGGCGCTGCACACCCGGTCGCAGGCGTCAGTGTCAGGGGCTTCTTCGACCGCCAGTGAAAGCGACAACGGCGCGCACGGCGCAGACAGCGACTCGGGAGATCCAGGCAATCCTGGTAAGAGCGCGGGTCTCTCGGGTCTTGGGCTGTCAGAGACTCTTGATGGTGCAGGGGCCACCGAGGAAGACCGACCCGGTCAGTCAGAGGCGTTTGCGGCCGACGGCAAGAGGGAAGCGGCGCAGGCGTTGTCTGCTGAGGGTCGGACGCCACAAAGTGGTACCAGAAGTGGGGTCAAAACTTCTGAGGTACGCACTGTCCCTTTTCTGCCTTTGAATGTTGACTTTTCAACCGGGAATCTTTCCATGGATGTTTCTCGACCTGATTGTGAGTACTTTGGCGCTCGTCCAAAATTTTGTTGGCCTGATTTGAACGTAGCTGGTGGTTTTGCTCAATTCGACGTGGCTGCGCCGGTTGATTTGGTTACTGTTGACCCAGTTGGACGTACTGATCAAGAAGCTGAATTGGTTCGCGACCGTTTTAAGACTTCTTCTTCTGTTGCTGGTGTTGAAAATTGGCTGCGTTCTGTTCGACGAGTTTCGGAAGCTGTTCGGGACAGCAGACCCATGTTTTCTGAGCGTGTAGTCCCATCTGGTCCTGACAGGGACGTGTATCGGTTACCTGAGCGATGTGTGGAGGTACTCTCCGTGCGAGAACGGTCGAGTAGAAGTGCTGGTGCATCTCGCAGGCATGTTTCTCGACTGGAGACGATTGAGAGCGTCTCGGGAAATGATGTAGCTGTCGACGTAAGGAATGAATTGGCAATTCTCCGACAATGTGTGACGCTGCTCACGCAGAGAGTGGAAGCCTTGTCAGTTCCTGGTGAACGGAGGCAGGAGTCATCGCCAAAGCAGATGGTGAGACGTCCGGAGAAAGCACACAGGAAAAAGGTCAGTAAAGAAACAGTACGACAGAGTGATTTACCGGAGCAACGAGTGGCACAATCACGGCATTGTGAGTCTCCGAAAGTCAGACGACTGGTACAGCAGGATGTCAGAGTGAAAGGAAAAGTGGTGTCATCAGACGATGCATCCACACTGACGGACCAGGATGAGCGAGGAACAAGGACGAATGACGGAAGTCATCGTCGTCGGGCAAAACGAAAAGTGAAAATCACGGTTCCGACACAGCGTACTGACCCGTCGTCAGGTCGGTCTATTCTCAAGAAGAAAGACCAAGGACAACGACGTGTGGCAGTGGTGACAGGCGACGATAGCAATTCGTCGGGTGAAAGTATTCGGTCTCCGTAAAGGCAAGAGGACACAGAGACAGAGGAGTTGCCAGAGACCAGGTTAACACTCGTGTGAAGCAACGAGTCGGATCAAGGACCGGGGAAGACGACGAATCCAGTAATGACAGTGATTCGCCTCGACGGAGTTCCGAGGATGACAGAACGCGTCAACGTTCTGCCAGTCAGACGAGAACCCGAGTTCCAGTGGACCGTGGGATCCGGATCAAACTCGAAAAGTACGACGGTAAAACAGCGATCGCTGCTTTCCTAGCCAAATTCGAAGTTTGCGCCAGATGCAACAATTGGAGTGATCGCGAGAAATCGGATCAGCTCATGTGTGCTCTCACAGGGCCGGCGTCGCAATTGTTGTGGGACATGGGTGCCCAAAAGAACGTGTCTTGGCAGGGTCTGGTAGAAAAGTTAAAGGCGAGGTATGGTTCAGAGAATCAAACGAATCTCTTCCGAACCAAGCTACGGACATACCGACAGGGTCAGTCTGAGACGTTGAGCAATGTTGTGCAGGAGATCAGGCGATTGATGGTTCTAGCATATCCTGGACCGGCCAATGACGTCGTCGAGTCGATCGCTTGTGATGCCTTCATTGACGCTTTGACGAATCAAGACTTGGCACAGAAAGTACGCGAAAGAGAACCGGTTGATCTTGAGACCGCGTACAAACATGCTGTCCGGTTGGAAGCATACGGTCGTCAGTCAACGTCTGGTGGTGACGTGGATCGTAGACATGGTCGAGTGAAGGCTACCAGGTCGGATCGAACGACTCCGGTAGTCGGGGACCCACAAGATCAGCGAATGGTTGGCCTGGAACGTCAAATTGAGACTCTGACCAAAGAACTCGGTCAGCTCAAGCCGAAGTCAGAGTCGGGGTTTGTTGCAAATAAACCCTACGAACGATGGAATCGTTCGGACCGGACAAACAATGGATCGTTTCGGAGGCAAGGATTTCAACCAGGAGGTTGGAAGTCCGACCACCGCGAATGTTTCCTGTGCCACAAAAGAGGACATATCCGCTGGAATTGTCCGCAGCTGAGGACAGAAGCTGCTGAAGACCCGGTGAGCACTGAACCTATACCAGAACCGTCACAAAGTCGACTGGTGAAAGGAAGCAGTATGGCGTACATCGTCACCCGCTTGAATGGAGTACGACGTCAATGTCTTCTTGACTAAGGCAGTGAGATGTCGCTGGTGCCGAAATGCTTCGTGCCAGAGAGTAAACTGGTACCGTCAGAGCAACGACTGTTAGCGGCGAACGGAAGTGAGAACCGAGTGGATGGTGAAGCCATGTTGACCATTCACATTGGCAGGAAATCATTTCCGCTGCCATGCCTTGTGACCGATCAAGTGACAGAAGTCATCTTGGGGCTGGTGTGGCTCGAAGCCAATCGGGCAAGTTGGAACTTCGCTGGTCACTGTGTCCGCCTGGGTGAACTGAACGTACCGTTAAAAACTACATCTGCAGACCTCAGGTGTAGGAAAATTGTGATCCGCAACGACACGGTAATATCGGCCAGATGTGAAATGGATGTCCTGGTTTCGGTGGTGTACCCGCATCTGCGTGTCGATACTGAGGACTGGATAACCACTCCGAAGGAACTGTCCAAAGGACTGGTAGTTGGGCGAACACTGATTCCTGGGAAAAAGTCAATGGTTTGGGTC
This sequence comes from Lumbricus terrestris, assembly GCA_949752735.1. Lineage (NCBI taxonomy): Eukaryota > Metazoa > Annelida > Clitellata > Crassiclitellata > Lumbricidae > Lumbricus > Lumbricus terrestris. The sequence goes on from CATKHU010000048.1 coordinate 29,355, forward strand.
AGAATGGTGAACGTGGGTAACGAGGACACCACGGTGAGGCAAAGTACTGAATGCCTGTTGGAACGAGTGACCGTATTACAAGTCACTAAGAATCTGATGACACAGAAGTCAGGGTACGGTCGACAGATTCCGTCAAGGATAGGAACGACACGGCAACCCACGGTACTGCCGGAGGAAAAAGTGAACACCGGGAGCGCTTCGGATAAAGACACTGAGAATGCTTTGATGAGAGTGATTGGACCCACGGTACGGCCGGAGGAAAAGTTAACACCGGGAGCGCTTTGGAAAAAGACATGGTTGGACCCACGGTACGGCCGGAGGAAAAAGTTAACACCGGGAGCGCTTTGGAAAAAGACATGGTTGGACCCACGGTACTGCCGGCGGAAAAAGTTAACACCAGGAACGCTTTGGATAAAGACATGCTGATGGATCGGAAGCAGCAGGCTGAGGACAAGATCTGGCCTGTGATGATCAGTGACAGCTGGCTGAAGGATGAAGAGGATGACAGTGACTCCTCTCTCGACCTCGATCTTGAGAGGGTGTGTCGACGTTTTCCGTCAATAAGGGAACACCTTGGAGGTTTTCCTATGTCCAGGATGGACAATACCGTCGAAAGTCCCAGTCGACGAAGTGGTAGTCAGTCCCCAGAGGATGACTAGCCAAAGTCGTCGCGTAATGGCGATGTGTTTCTGGCAGGGGTTGAGAAAGATTTCTGTTTACATTTGTCGGTTTCCTTTTGTTGAACGCCACAGTGGTACTTGTGGGTTGCGAGACTTGAACTGGGTCTCGACACCGCTTAAGGTGGTGGGTTTTAGATTCTGTCGGTGGACAGTGTTCCTTTTGATGTAGCCTTTTTCAGTGCAGGTTAAAGTGGTACCTGATCGTATTGAGAACGCGCCCTGCGTTTTCTTGTACTCGCGTGATGGCGATTGTTTCTTGATACTGGTCAAGTTCCTTTGAATTTCGTTTCATTTGCTGACCGCTTAATTGTGGTGGGACTATCCACGCAATTCGCGAATAACTCTTGTTGAGTAGAATCACTATCAGACGGTGATGTGTGGGAACAACGGATATTCCCAGGACAGTGGACAGAGTTGGTAACTTTTCTCTCCTTAAGGTCCCTCAGCTTTCGAGTTGAGTGGAGCTCGGGTAAGAGACAGAGTGCTTATGAGGTTGGTGAATCTCTCACGACAGAGGGATGAGATGCCAATAGAGTGAGGGTGGAATACTCGTACCTGGCAGGCTGACGTTGTAGGTAACGTTCGGGCGGGGTGTCGTAAGTCGGGTCTCCTCGAGGACGTTAGTCGCACCTGTTCGAGCTATCGCTACCAGTTAGCGCATGGGCGGGGTTCCTTTAAGTCGAAGTCCTGGTACTGGTCAAATGACCATGTGAGGATGTACTCGCACCTGATCTAGCTATCGCTACGAGTTAGCGTATGAGCGGGGTGACTTGAGCCGAGGTTCCTGGAGGACGCTAGTCGCACCTTTTCCAGCTATCGCAACAAGTTAGCGATGGGCGGGGTTCCTTTAAGTCGAAGTCCTGGTTTAAAAGACAGTGGGAGGACGCTAGTCGCACCTATACCAGCTATCGCTACAAGTTAGCGATGGGCGGGGTTCCTTAAGTCGAAGTCCTGGTTGTAAAATGACTGTCTGGTTCGCTCTATAACCGTGGTGGTTTCCGGTTCCTTGCACTCTAATCGAGCTTGGGTTGGAGATGTTCCTGTTACGTTTATGTTTCCCTGATCTTGCAGCCGATGTTTACATCGATGAACGGTACGTGAAAGGATGTGTTGGGCTACGGAAAGACTGTTCGTGAATCTGCGGCGGATTCTTGGATTTTTGCCGGAGTGCAAACTTCCGATTTTTGGTTATTACAATAATATGTCTGTACTATTCTGTTGTTACTAGCACCAGCTAGTTGCGGAGGTTCGATTTGCTGTCGTAGGGTCGATCCTTGACTGCAAAGTCTACTCCGATGTGCCTATGTATTTGTGTTAGTTGTTATTTTCAGAGTTGGTTGGGAACTGGCCAACAAACGACGCTGCTGGACGTCGTGACTGGACAACGAGATTCAGACAGGGAATCTTTGACACTGTGATGATGGTGCATGAGTATGACTGGTGCGAATGAAATAATAAAGAAGCATATCTGGTGTGTGTGTGCTTTGTGTTAGACTCATTTTTGTGATCGGGAGACAGAGGGGGTAGTGCTGTCTCCCAAGAACCTAAGTAGGTAGGTTAGAGGACGGGCCCATAAAAATGGGAGGGTCCTGATAAATACGGTCCATGTTTCTTAACGATGCTCCGCATCAAAGAAAGGTGGGGAGAGTGTGGCGGACAGGCCACAAGGCAAGTACACGTAAAATATAACTTGTTGGGTAAATGGCGGGAGTAACCCTGACTCTCGTTAGGTAGCCATTTGGCTTAGTAGAAAAGAAACTGAAACCGGTTTCGTTAAAATTTAGGTTTCGGTCATTGTATACGGAAGACCGATGTCCACGTTTAAGCCAAAGCATAGAGTGTTGCCGGTTGAATAAAGCCTGCCACACGGTGCGTTGCTTATAACGTGGAGTAGTTGCCGACTACTCCATACGTACTGTGTTCGTGAATTCGTTCATAGTTAAATCGGTTGTGTTCGACTGTCTCTACAGGATTGGCATTGGCCATTCGAACATAATTGGGCGATCCTGATATACGCAGTTGTGAGGGCTCGGGTAGATGATCTGTCGGGGTGCGTTACTCTGTCATCGATCTCACGGGGTTCAATCTTCTGTTTCAGGGGTACGGGTTACTGGCCGGAGACGCCGCAGCTCCGTTGGTCTGCGGAAGTGTTACAGTTGTATAGGGTGAAATCCCCTGGTGAAGTATCCGGTTACCGTTTGGCTACACGTGTTGGTGATTCTGCAGGGCTTGGGTTGGGCTCCTACCTGCCAGGGAATCTACGTGTTGCATTCACGATCCTGCCGTCTTGGCGATCGTTGAGAGTCCGTTGAGCGTAACGTGAGGGTTACGGGTTTTCTGTAGTGGAGAGTGGTGACTCCACGGGTGCGCATGAAGCCGAAGATTCGGTGAAATACGTTCGATTTAGTAAAGCAGGGGCACCAAGTTCTTCGGGTAAAATATATTGGTACAGTAGAGAGTTATCGCTCCCCTCGGGTAGAGGATAGCTTGTGGCCTTAGCAAACTAGGAGCGTGGGAAGCAGAGTAAATTTTGAGAGTAAAGACCAAGTGTTATCGAGGGTTTTTACCTGAGGTCCGTAACTGCTGAGTTAGGGCGAACGGCGCCAGTAGAATATAGCGACAATAAATAAGTCTCTTCGGAGACGGGGCTACCCGATACCTGTTTCCCAAGACCGCCAGGTCTTTTATTTTTACCTCGGTTTTCGCGGAACCGACCAGCATCCACCACGACGCTCTTCCGAGCGCCCGAGAACGCTAAGTCTCGGTGAGGCGCCGGTTGTTGCCGTTGGACGTGGGACGAGTGAGGCGAGCACTCGGGAAGCGCACCGCGTACTTGGTACACGGCGGCGGTGCGTGTTCCGTGGACAGGCTAAGTGTTAAAGTCGGGAGTTCGGCCGCTGCCGGTCTCGATTGCTGCCGGGCTTCAGCTCGACTCTGCCCGGTAGCGTGTGAGCAGCGTGAGTCGTCTCTCCGTGGAATTCACTGTTACCGAAATGAGAACACGGTCGTGGCGCATCCTCGGCCTGGGGCCGTTGGATTGGTCCTGGTTTCAGGCACTTTGGTTGCCGGGAAAGGGCATGCGCTCAGTAGTCCCCGTCGGTGGCGAGGGCTCGGTGGCTGCCCGGTGCAGCATGGTACGCAAGAGTAAAGACGAACAGGGCAAGAAGACAAGGACCGAAGGCGCGACGGGTGGCGCACGGCGTGGCCGCTCTGCCGGTGGGACAACGGACCCTGTGTTGGGAGTCGGCCATCCTCCATCTCAGGACGTCGCCTACTCGGCGACCGCGGACTCGGCAGAGAGCGGGTCAGACGATACGGCGCTGCACACCCGGTCGCAGGCGTCAGTGTCAGGGGCTTCTTCGACCGCCAGTGAAAGCGACAACGGCGCGCACGGCGCAGACAGCGACTCGGGAGATCCAGGCAATCCTGGTAAGAGCGCGGGTATCTCGGGTCTTGGGCTGTCAGAGACTCTTGATGGTGCAGGGGCCACCGAGGAAGACCGACCCGGTCAGTCAGAGGTGTTTGCGGCCGACGGCAAGAGGGAAGCGGCGCAGGCGTTGTCTGCTGAGGGCCGGACGCCACAATTACGTGAATGGCCCGATAGCCTATAATTGTCGTTTTATAAGACAAGTGAATTATACGTCCAGTTAACACAAAGGTAATAAATGATAAATGAATTGAGTATTACTGTAAATTTAACAAAACGTTCAACTTTACAAACTAGCATATATTTTTGTGGTAGTACAGTAGAACGAGGGTGTAAACTTACTGTAGAGGCGTACAGTGTAGGCCTACGCAATGAATTGACATTTCGTAATGCGCTGCATAGGCTATAGCACTTAAGTTCCGGTCACGTGATGCAGTGTTTAAATAAGACAAAAAATAGCCTAACTAGCATGTATGTCAGATTTTGAGATGAATCGGACTGATAATGGAAACCGCAATGAACACACTTATGCCAAATTCGTGTAGGGCCTACTTTTAAATGAGAATTGTTGAACAATTCAATCCAATATTTGCTGAATTTGACTATTAGACTTAGCAAATAACATTAATTAAAATTTTCTAAAAAATATTTTGCATCTGTGGGCCCCTAAAGTGCGTGGGTGGCCCCTATTTAGCGGAACATCTTGACAATGCCTTAATACGCCTCTGCTCTCTAGAGATAGCCTAGGCTACAACGTCATGACAACTTCATGTCAGCGGAAGCACTTAGGCCTAGATGGTTGGCTTTCTAGAGAAGTAGATCCATGCATAGATTGAGTATTCGCATATTACGAATATTAAGAATTGCAAATATTCACGAATATTAACGAATATTAAAACTGCCAACGAATATTATATTCGTAAAATATTATGTTCTTTCAGGAAAATTTCTTTTTTCTTAATTTTTATTTTGTTATTTATGAAAGTGTTTAACTTTTACTGAATGATTTGTACAAAATTGAATCAGCCTACGCATAGGCCTATATCAGTAAGTTACAATAACTTCAATAGATTTATTGTTAAAACCTTCCAGGTCTCTGCTGGGTCTGGCCAATGTGGCCATCCCGCATTCATAGGTCTATCACATTCGATACTTAATGTTAGTCACTTTTGTATTGTATTGTATTGTATTTAAACATTTATAAAGCGCCTCTAGTAGGGTAAACCGTTCAGAGGCGCTCCCAGTGCGCAAGGCCCCGCGAGAAGAAGCAGGTTTTGAGAAGAGACAGGGCAGAGGAGAGACTGACAGACAGAAGAGTTGAGCGAACAGAAGGAGAAAGAGAATTCCAGAGAGAAGGACCAATTGAGACAAAAGACCGAGACTGAGCCATAGAAGTTCTAGACCGGGGAACCAATAGGTCAAGTCTGTTGGATGAGCGAAGTGGACGGTGGGAGGAAGCTGAGTGAGGACGAAGTAAGGTTTTAGTCAGATATTTTGGGGCAAGACCCCGTTGAGACTTTAGGATCAGAGTGAGGATCTTGAACTGTGTGCGAGCACGTAGAGGAAGCCAATGAAGTTCATCAAACATAAAGGTAGAGATGTGAGAGTACTTGGGAAGGCGGGCAATCAATCTAGCAGCTGAGTTGAGAACTGACTGAATCGGTGAAAGTCGAACTTTAGGAAGACCAATGAGAAGAGAATTGCAATAGTCAATACGAGAGCATATGAAAGCATGAACTAAGGTAGTGAAGATGGAGGAGGAGACAGAGCGACGAATGACTCTGAGGCGTCTTAAATGAAAATATGATGAGCGTGTCAGATTGGAAATATGCTCAGTAAAGATAAGTGAGCTATCAAGTACTACACCCAGATCCCGCACACTTGAAGAGAAGGAAAACAATGGGAATTTTGCAGAGAGAAGAATAAGATCAAGCTTATGGAGCTGCTGAGGAGTACCTAACCAGATAAATTGAGTCTTTGAAGTATTAAGAGAAAGGCGATTAGAAGACATCCAAGAGTGGAGATGATTAGTGAGAGATTCAATAAGCCCAACCAGAAGCAGCTGGGAAGAGGGGGGACCATGGACAAATGCCTGGACGTCATCAGCAAAGAGATGGCCAGCAGCACTACAGATCGGAAAAAGAGAAGAAATGTCAGCTGTGTAAAGAATAAATAGGAGAGGCCCAAGAACTGAACCTTGAGGAACACCCAGATTAACATCAACCCATTTGGTTCGAGAGTCACCAGATATAATCATTTGGGTTCTTTCAGAAAGGTACGACTGAAACCAAGATAAGGGCAGGCCCTTAACGCCATAGGAGGTTTCAAGACGCTTGAGAAGGATATCGTGATCAACCATATCAAAGGCTGAAGAGACATCATAGAGAGCCAATAGGGTGAGCTCAGACCTATCAACGGCAGAATAGATTTCAGAAAGAAGAGAAAGGAGAGCAGTCTCGGTGGAATGGTGGGCCCTAAAACCAGATTGATTTGCAGGAAGGAGACCAGATTGCTCAAGGTAGGGTAGAAACTGCAGAGAGACGAGACGTTCAAGTGTCTTAGAAAGAAAGGAGAGATTGGAGATAGGCCGATAATTTTGGCAGATTTGTCTGACTTCTGACCATCCTCCCCAACTGAAAAGAGACAGAGTCACCGATGGCAGTTGGCAAGTAGCAGCAATAGTAAGCTAAATAAGAAACAAACTTTAACTGCCTATAATAGTAACTGCAAATTGATAAAGTAGTTTTATATCATTGTAGCAGGATGAGTAAATATAAATGCCAATGCAGGAAATAATAGTGCTAGATTACAAGCAAAAATTATCCTGATCTCAGCATATTAAGTGCATTGCATATTTTGATTCAACCTTATACCCTGGATGCGAGTGAATGTCATGGAGACATACAAGCCTAAACTGCCTTACCGGGTAACATTGCGGTTTCGATGGTTCACTTTAATCCGTTAACGAATATTTACGAATATTTACGAATATTAAAAAATCTTAATATTCACGAATATTTACGAATATTAAACCCAAAAGTCACGAATACTCAATCTATGGATCCATGGATACCGAGTGCCAATGAATCAATGATCCAAAGCCCCAAGACCTCACAGTACAAAACCCCAAGAGTCTTGGGGTTTTGTACTGGGCCAAGACCTCACAGTATAGGCCAAGCACTTTCCATAAATTGCTTTACATCCGAATCCAAACATTTCGTAACACGAATCACGCATCAATATTACAGAAATAGTCTATTATATACAATGTAGGCTATCTATATAGACCCTAGACTACTAATACTATAAATGATTATCTAGGTCACAGGACATTGAAACATATTATTATAACAGTTTTAACAGTATACCACATCTTCTGGGAGCTTCTTCCGAGGTTCGCCGTCAAACCATGCAGGAGATTTCAATCGCACCGTTTTACTGATGTAACCTACTGTTGCATATATGAATGTTTGAGAATAAATGCTTAAGATATGCCGACTTTCTGCTTTATGCAGCGGATTGGGCGGCTCCCGGTAGGCCTAATAGCTTCGCTAGTCGGATACATGATAGCACAGGTCCTCCGTTACGCTTGCTGCAGTCATATAAAATCGAAAATGGTAACTTAGTTGAAATGCTGGACCTGCTCTTTGACTTGTGGGCTAAATTTCATATGTAAGCCTATGGGCACGGTATATAGTCGGGTTATAAAAACAGTCCAAAACTAGAGGTAGACCAGCCAGGGTAAAGCATCTATGGGTCGACTTTAGATTGATGTCCTGCAGCTTCATTAGCGAACAGCAGTCTGAAAAACACCGGGGCATTTTATGGATATGCACTGTTATGCAGCTGTGGTAGGCCTAATCCTGTGTCAATGCCATATTTGTTTACTTTGCTCATAATTTTAAAATGCCCACTTGCACATAATATGCATGCATGTATGCATACAGACAGTTATAATTATAGAAACTCACACATACGTATACCCTGGTACACGAAACGAAAGGTAACAGTGACGATGTAATTGACTGTGTTTCACGCCCGACTGGCGACCAAAGCAGGCGTGCCCGACGAGGCTTTGGGGCAGGGAGTTTCTTTGTGTGATAGCTTATTAACCCGCAGGCAGAGTAATATTCAGAGAGACGCACGGAAGATGCAATTTTTCACTGAACGTTGTGCTAAATATTTGTGTGCATGGATGCATGAACGCACGCACACACACACGGACGCACACACATACGCACATACGTAGCCTACGAAGCCCTGCGTACCCACTACCCATGTACCGGTATGCATATATGATTTACATGTAGGCATAGATATCTGCATGTAGCCTACAAGCATATCAAGCATGAATAATGTGCATACTGCATAGTGCATAGTGTGTGTTGTAAGCATATCAGTCTATAGGGAGAGATATGGTCTACATGTACTAGAAACATGGAACGGCATTCGTTCAAAGAAAAATAAATGTCTTTTTATGTATAATATATTATATATATATTTATATATATAGCCTATGTGTTATAAATAATGTATGTATCACATTAATGTCCAAGGTCGTAGCCAGGATTTTGTTTTGGGGTGCGTATAATCGATCTTGAGCATGCCAACAAGCACGCAAATCAGCTGACATGCCCGACGAGGCTTTGTGTGAGTACGCACTGAAATTCGAAGTCTACAAATGTAACAAATAACGATTATTTGTTCTTCAGTGTATGAGCTAGTATGTATTAGTATATAGAAAGCTAAGAAGATTGGGCTATTAGATGTTCCAGGTCAACTTTGCAGTGGTTCTAACACAGACTCAGTGTCTTAATTCTGAACCACTTAAAACCCATGTTATATTATCTTATTATATTACTAGCCTGGAGGAGCTTCGTGACCTCTTGTAGCAGGTCGCTGGTGGCTAATACATAACACACTGCATGTATAATAGTAGACTACTGTTATTATTAATGTGAGCTAATTTTGTATAGTCTATTTAGTCAGTTGATGTTTAGGCGTACGACTAGACCAGCTCAAGGTCAGTGTCTAGACAGTTAGGCCTGCAGGTGCCAGACTGGCGGGAAAGTTAGCGCGGCTCGGCCGACCGTCGCCGAAGCGCGCGAGAGAGCGAGAGAGACAGACAGACAGACGGACAGATACACGAAGAGAGGCAGAGAGAAGGACAGAGCGGCCAGGGGAAGAGTGTACGCCCAGACAGTGTAAGAAGTAGTAGAAGAAGGCGTTGATAGTAGAGAGAGAGTAGAAGACGTTTTAGAGAACAGTGGAGTTTAGATAATAATAGTTGCGTTGCTGTCGTAGAATTCAAGCGTTTGTCGTCGTTGATCTATTGTTGTGTTATCTGCGTGTGTTATGAACGAAGAAGAAGAAAATACAAGAAACAGAGCTTTGTTGTAATTGAACAAGTTAAGAACTTTAGAGATTTATACCCTAGCTTTAGATAACGAAATACAGTGACTAGGCTAGGTGTAGGCTACGCTACTGAACACAAGGGAAAAAACGGGAGAAAACTTTGAAGGTCAATTGGGTGTTGACATTTTTGGTGGCAGCGGTGGGATACTGAATTCAAGCAACGGACGTTGGGATAGTGAACTCAGTCGGAGGAATATTTTCAATCGGAGCAACATTTTCAATTGAAGGAATATTTTCATTTGGAGGAATATTTTCAATCGGAGGAATATTTTCAATTGGAGCAACATTTTCAATCGGAGGAATATTTTCAATTGGAGGAATATTTTCAATTGGAGGAATATTTTCAATTGGAGGAATATTTTCATTTGGAGGAATATTTTCAATTGGAGGAATATTTTCAATTGGAGGAATATCTACGGTGGATTTTGCTTACGAAGCATTTTCGACGTCAATTTTCGGAATATTCACCGTCCGTAAATTGAAGGTGAATATCGAATCAATCTGAGGAGCTGACCAAACGGGAGAAGGAAACTGAGCATCCGAACAACTGGTGAGAAGATACAACGGGTATACGAATAACATTACGACAACGCCAGAGAGAGGTATACAAAACTCGCTCCTTGTATAAACAAGCCATAAGAAGTAAAGTCAGCCAATTGCAGAAAGCATAGTCACTCCCTCGATTTCTTCACGCAAATCAGTTGAAGTAAGAAAGTAAGATGGAGAAACTTACGGAACAAAAGCAAGCGAGTATAAAGAAGATGTCGTCTGCTCGATTAATAAAGTTATTAATTGAAGAGGGTCTCGACATAGAAGAAGTCGAAGAGATGTCAAGGGAAAATTTGATGAGAGCCCTAGCAGAGGTGTGGCTAAAGGAAGCTGAAGAGAAAGGCGCTGTAGGTGGCGTTGAGGAGAAACCACAGGTATTGTCTATGGAGGCGTTGATGCAATTTATGATGATGAAGGAGGAGCAACGCAGACAAGAAGAGAAAGAAAAAGAGGAGAAACGTAGACAGGAAGAAAAAGAAAAAGAGGAGCAACGCAGACAAGAAGAGAAAGAACGGAAACAAGAAGAGAAAGAAAAAGAGGAGCAACGGAGACGAGAGGAGAAAGAACAAAAACAAGAAGAGAAAGAGAAAGAAGAGAAACGGAGACAGGAGGAGAAAGAGAAAGAGGAACAAAGGAAACAAGAAGAGAAAGAACGGAGACAAGAGGAAAAAGTAAGAACAGAACAAGCAGAAAGGATGAGACAAGAAGAGATACAGATGCAGAAGCAGCAGTTCCAGCTTCAGCTAGAACAAATGAAAAAAGATCGTGACGAAGCAGAACGAAGAAGAATGGAATTGATGATAGAATACGAGAGGGCAAGGAAAAGTGATGAAGAAATACGAAAACAACAGATCGAAGAGCAAAAGATGCGTGAGGAAGACAAAGAAGCCATGCGTGTGGCAGAATTACAAAGAGCCGAAGAGATTCGACAGGAAGAATTGAAAATGGAGAAAGAAAATTTGGAAAAAGCGGAAAGAGAAAGGGAAGAACAATTAGAATTAGAACAAAAGAAACTCGCTCTTAAGGAAGCTCAGCTCCGAGAAATGGCTATAGAAAAGGAGGAACGCAGAAGACAGTTAGAATTGTTGCAGCAAAAGATAGAACAAGAAGAACTGCGTAGGGTAGAAGATCAAAATAGACTGAGGGAACGAAATGAAGACGAAAGAAGAAGTCGTGAAGAGTCAGAACGAACCAGGGTCAGAGAAAGTGAGACAATGGTGTCCAAGATTAAAAAGATAGGTGATGCAATGAAACACGTATTACCTAAGATGCCATATGATATGATGGAGGTGCCATTATATTTTGAGACAGTTGAGAATGCATTCAACAGTTTTACGGTGGAAAAGCAGTTTTGGGTCAAATTGCTGTTGCCACTAATGACGCCAAGAGCAAGAACGGTGTTGAATCGATTGTCTTTCGATGATCTAGACGATTACGACATAGTGAAAGAACATTTACTGAAAGAATTCAAATTGACAGCGAGAGAATATCGATCACGATTTGGAGATGCGAGGAAAACGGCGGAAGAAACATACACGATGTTTACAGCAAGATTAAAGAACCTGTTGAACTATTATGTCAGAAGTAGGCGAGTGGGTAAAAGCTACGAGAAGTTATTTGATCTGTTGGTGGCGGATAAATTGAAAGAATGTCTACCACCGGGTCCACTACAGTTTGTACTAGCAAAGGAGGGTACTGAATGCTTGGAAGCCAGTAATGTTGCAGAACTCGCAGACGTGCACGTGAACAATCGAATTGGTCTAATGTTTCAAGACAAACCGAGATATGAAGCATGGGGTAATAGTTCGAAGCAACCCAGGTGGAATAGTAATAACAAAGAAACAGGAAACCAAGCCAGAAATAACGAAGCGAGGAATGATGGTGCTCCTGGAAGACAGTTTGGTCAAGATAGAAGAGAAGCAACGGGTGACAGACAAATGTACAGTCGAATTCCAGTGATGGGACGCCAAAGAGAAAACAATACAGCGTACAATTACAGGCGGGAGAACACTGAACAGAGAGGGATTATTAAGAAACGTTGCCATAATTGTCAGTCAGACCGACATCTGATAAAGGATTGCAAAGCACCACCAAGAACGACAAATCTGAGAAATAGATTTACTCGAAGTGCAGAAAATCTCAGAGTAAATCAGATACAAGTAAGGAATGCACCGAATCAGTATGAAGAACAAGACAACCGCGAAACGGAAGTGAAGTCAGTGATGAAGTGCACGCCTCAATTTGCTATACAGAGAGAAATAGTAAATTCTGCTCCAATTAAAGATGCTGGTCGAGAAACAGAAAGCAAAGATGAGTGTCAACGTACAAAGAAGTCTTTACTACAGCATGTCAATGTAGAGATACGTGGAAATGATGACAGTTGTCATCCCGTGCAAGTCAGAGCGCTGATCGACTCTGGTACTGAGATTCCAGTAATCAATGAGGAATTGTTGAAAGGAGCGACAGTGGAAGAAATTGGCAGAGTACATTTGCAATGTGTGGCTGGAGAACCCATTCCAGCTAAGTTGGTGAAAATCGAAGTGCGGATGAGTTGTCATAACGAAGGAGGAGATTGGAAAGACAAGGGAGTAAATATCGCGCCATATTTAACCTTAGTGTGTGCCAGCATTCCGGCAGTCTTGTGCAAAGATAACAAAGAGAAGTTCTTGCTGCATCCGGAGATAATCGCAGAACTGAAAGAGGTTCCACCAGTGAATGTATTACAAGGAGAATTGCAAGCGAATGTGACTACAAGAGCACAGAGTCGGAGAAATGAAGTGGAAGAAGGAGAAGAGGAAAAGTCAAATGAAAGTTTGCTAGATGAGGATACAGAAAGCGATGATGAACAAAGCATTCAAGAAGAAGAAGGAATAACATCCGGAAACAATGAAATTGAAGAAGAGATGGTTGCATGTGAACGTGATAATGATTATGATGATTCTGGAAGTGATGGTGAAATGGACACGAGTATGAGGGATTTGTTTGCCGAGAATACGAGTGATGAAAGACAATTGGCAGACGCAATGAAATTTGAAGAGCAGCAGAGAAATGACGAGTCACTGAGGTCGTGGTGGAAGATAGCTGAAGACAAAGGATCAGAGTTTAGTGTGGTGAATGGGTTGATGTATAAGAAGCATCAAATGTTGGACCAGTTGGTGTATCAGTTGGTGTTGCCGAAGGAAAGAAGAATTCAGGTGATGGAATTGGCACATGAGTCAGTATTTGGCGGACACTTGGGAGAAGAGAAGACAAGGGAACGTATCAAGTTGTCCTTTGTGTGGCCAAGAATGCGTAGAGATGTGGTGAAGTTCTGCAAGTCCTGTGAGAAGTGTCAGCTGAAAGCACGAAGTTTGGTGATGGATCGAGTGCCGATTACACCAATACCAAGAGAGGATGTGCCGTTCAGAAGAATGACCATGGACGTCGTAGGACCGATCGAACCGACTTCAGCAGCAGGGCATAAGTATTGTTTGTGCATCGTGGACTCATGTACGAGATGGCCGACAATATTCTTGATGAAGTCATTGACCGCGAAGGCTGTATGCGAAGCTTTGATGAAGCTGTTCATGGATGTGGGAGTTCCGTCAGTGATCACGAGCGACAGAGGGACGAATTTTACAGCCAGTCTAACAAGAGAATTTCTGAAACTGATGGGATGTTGTCCTCGATTCGATTCGCCAGGACATCCAGAAGCGGCAGGATTGGTGGAGAGATGGAATCAAACGTTCAAGAAAATGATTCATCATGTCGTTGTGGAAAATCCGAGACAGTGGCATAAAATTATTCCATTTACAGTATGGGCATTGAGAGAAGTGCCTAACGCAACTACAGGAGTGGCACCGTATTTGCTGGTCTATGGAAAGTTGCCGAGAGGGCCACTCACCATCCTTAAAGAAAGCTGGACCAAAGAAATAAATCTACCACCGAACATTGGAGTGCAACCGGCAAAATACCTGAAAAATTTAAGAGCCGACATGGAAAAGGCCTTGACATTCGCCGAGAGTTGTGCTGGAGAAAAGCAAAAACAGTACGCCAGTCAATACAACAAAAGAGCAAAAGATAAAGAATTCGAGCCAGGAGAGAACGTCATCGTGCTGTATCCTACGTCAACCAATAAATTGATCTCACGATGGCATGGTCCATGCAAGGTCCTGCAAAGAAGATCCAAATATTCGTATCTGGTGGACATGAACGAAAACGGTCGACGGATTATTCATGCTAACAAGATGAGGAAGTTCATTACGAGAACATTGTCTTGTGGTCTGATTGTGGAAGAGGATGAAGAATTTGGATCAGTGGTAGAAATACCACTGAAGGAAGACTATTCAGAGACAAAACAGAAGTCACTTCAATTGGATTACGAACAAATTGGACATCTGACCAGCGAACAACAGAAACAATTACTTGATGTACTGAATCGATATGCAGACAGATTCTCAGACAAACCTGGATTATGTACATTGGTAGAACACGAAGTGGTGCTGAGACCAGACTTTCGCGAAAAAGAATTCATGGCATATCGAATACCATTAATATACCGAGCAGAAGTGGAAAAACAAATACAAGAGATGCTGAAAGAAAACATTATTCAACCATCGTCAAGCAGAATGGCAAGTCCACTTGTCATCGTCAAAAAGAAGAATGGATCCTTGAGATTGGCTTGTGACTACAGGTACATTAACTCTTTTACTGAAAATTGTCGATATCCTATGCCAATCGTCAACGATGTCTTGAGCAAAGTTGGAAAATCCAAGTTCATTTCTGTTCTGGACTGTCGCAGTGCATATTGGACTTGTCCTGTGAAAAAGAGTGACCAATGGAAGACTGCGTTCGTTACACATAATGGACTGTATGAATTTACGCGTGTCCCTTTTGGAATGATTAACTCAGGACGGACTTTTGTAAAAGCGATAAATATGATTTTGCAACCGATTCATGATTTTACTGAACCTTATGTTGATGACATTGCAGTGCATTCTAATGATTGGGACATTCATTTGAAACATTTGGAATTATTTTTGAAACAAATAAGACTGCATAATGTAACATTGAACTTGAAGAAATGTGTGTTTGGTAAGAGTGAGGTGAAGTTCATCGGTCACCTCATAGGATCAGGGAAGAAGATGATGAATCCAGACAGGATCGACAGTTTAATTAATTTGAAGAAACCTGAAACCAGAAAGGAAGTGAAGCAAGTCTTAGGATTTTTTGGATTTTACAGACAGTTTATTTGTAATTTTGCTGAAATTGCTAAACCATTAACAGACTTGACTAGCAAGAAAGTACCTGATAACATTGTTTGGACTGATGTACATCAGAAAGCCTTTGATTCCCTTAAGCAGATTGTCTTGTCAAATGTGATTCTATATATGTTTGAGGTTGGGAAACCATTTAATTTGTACTGTGATAGCAGTGATTTTGCTGTGGGAGCGGTCCTGTCTCAGGTGGACGAGGAAGGGATAGAACGTCCCGTTTCATTTATCAGTCAGAAGCTGACAGATACTCAGAGGAGGTGGGCGACGATTGAGAAGGAAGCCTATGCGATCATATGGGCTTTAAACAAGTTGAAAGAAATTCTTATTGGTCCTAAAATCAATGTGTTTACGGACCATAACCCTTTAGTTTATTTGACTGAATCAATGTCGAAATCTGCTAAATTAGTCAGATGGTCTTTATCATTGCAAAATTTTGACATTCTATTGAACTATAAGAAAGGTAAATTGAATGTAGTAGCTGATTGTCTGTCTAGATTGTAGTATAAGATATTTTATGATGTATTATGTTATGGACTATTTGCATTATTTAGTTAAGGTACGTTCGCTAATTTTTATAGATAATTAGCTCTCTTTAAAAGAAAGGAAGGAGGTAATGTGAGCTAATTTTGTATAGTCTATTTAGTCAGTTGATGTTTAGGCGTACGACTAGACCAGCTCAAGGTCAGTGTCTAGACAGTTAGGCCTGCAGGTGCCAGACTGGCGGGAAAGTTAGCGCGGCTCGGCCGACCGTCGCCGAAGCGCGCGAGAGAGCGAGAGAGACAGACAGACAGACGGACAGATACACGAAGAGAGGCAGAGAGAAGGACAGAGCGGCCAGGGGAAGAGTGTACGCCCAGACAGTGTAAGAAGTAGTAGAAGAAGGCGTTGATAGTAGAGAGAGAGTAGAAGACGTTTTAGAGAACAGTGGAGTTTAGATAATAATAGTTGCGTTGCTGTCGTAGAATTCAAGCGTTTGTCGTCGTTGATCTATTGTTGTGTTATCTGCGTGTGTTATGAACGAAGAAGAAGAAAATACAAGAAACAGAGCTTTGTTGTAATTGAACAAGTTAAGAACTTTAGAGATTTATACCCTAGCTTTAGATAACGAAATACAGTGACTAGGCTAGGTGTAGGCTACGCTACTGAACACAAGGGAAAAAACGGGAGAAAACTTTGAAGGTCAATTGGGTGTTGACAATTATACTGTCCCAGAAGACCATAACCTCAATTGTAGCCTACGCTTAACTAAGGTTCCTCCCGTTCTTACATCGTGTTTTGGTAAATACATCATTTCATTTTTACATTGTTTCATTTTGGGGTGTTCAAACACCCGGCCCACCCCAAATACGGCCTTGTCAATATCAATACACATTTCTCTAAACGTCTGTACCAGATAGGAACCAACAGAATAGGATCGAGAAACCATATTGAGCCAGATCAGTGCCTCAACTGGTTCACACCGGACCGGACCGTCTCGACAGAAGCATTTCCTCCACATGCATGGGGACGGGATGACACCGAACCTCAGCATCACAAATATAATCAGACCGATTCTATATGCAACGGAGCACAATGAGAACATGCTCATCACTCACCCAGTCTATAAAGAGACTAGGCGTGTCACGTGTGTGGGACGAAACTCCGCCACTGTTTGTTCCATGACAGTGCCAGTCCCAAGCCTGAATAAAACAGGAGGGCGACGATAATCATCTTTCATATATCACATGTCGTTAAAAAACAACAAGCTATGGTGTATAAGATGAATATCGTCTAAGACGTTCGGTGGCGGCGATTTAGACCTACCATAGACGTATACCATAGGTCTACCATAGGTCGCGGGGTCGCGGCAGGTCATTCGACTTTATTAGGCCTACTTGTTTACTCCTTACCTACCTTATGACCTGCCAAAAATTCTTTGAAATGTTAATATCTTCTTTACATTTAACATTTTCGACCTGCTAAATAACTCCCATGACCCTGACGCGGTTTACTATCAACAGGGCGCAAATAAAAAGGGCGCCCTGTTGATAAGTTACCCTCTGGCGCGACTTGCGGAACTTGTGTAACTGCATGGTACCGCCACTGAACACGTTATCTCAACATTGCGGCCACGGCGCACGGAATTCGAAGTCTACAAATGTAACAAACAGCGATTATTAGTTCGTCAGTGTATGAGCTAGTATGTAAGTGTATTAGTGATTTAATATGTAAATATGCATTTATCGTCTGTATTTAGTAGGTCTACACAGATGCAACTGCCAATAAGTTGAAGTATCTTACGAATATTGGCAGCGACTGTGATCTATGGCATGTGTCATAAACACGTCTGAACACGGTTCGAGAGCCTTGTCAAACGCATGTTTACAATCAATTTTCCAACTGATCACACACGCTCATCCACATCGTCATCTCTCTTGCATCGAACCTTCGTACATAGACTAGCAGAAATTGAGGAGGACGCAATCGAAATAGAACGGGATATATAGCCTATATTACATAGTCTATATATAGGCATATATCCTGCAACAATTGCACTATGGATCGACACAGAGTAGCGATCAGTAACCCAAGAAAGCCCAGACCGGTTCAAAGATGTTTGCAAAATATCGTTTAGATAATTTATTCGTCACGAATGAAGGCAATGTCCGTTCGAAAAATTAATATCTACCGCTCTATATACTTCACAGTGCCTTCAGGAAAAGTTAAAACCGAATAACAGAATATTGAAGACACTCAGTCCATTCACGGTGACGCGCAACATCGGCGTCCATTAGATGGCCAAAACAAATGCCTCTGTTCACGTGCAACACTAAGTCTATGTTTTACCCCTGCTGCTAGCGCGAAGAACAGCCGACATAAAGACTTCTGACGATGGTTCGTAGGTGTCGTACCATTTGGTAAAGGCATGAGTGCATCTGAAAGGTTCATCGACAAGGGGCTCGACGATTCCCTCCAGTCTCATGCACTGGATTTTCAGATACGTCGCCAATTGAACAGAGCATATTCGAATTAAAACTGTAGAGTCATCCTGCAACGACTTAGCGATGCACCCATACAGGGTTATAAGTCCCAAAACAGTTCGAAAATGTTCGTCGAATATTGCAGATAATCTATTCGTTATGAATAATGGAATGGCCCGTTCAGAAAAATTCAAATAACTTCTTCCGCCCTCAGAATCACGGCGATGGATGCACAGGACTGTTTCACAGACCTCAAGGGTCATTTTGTAATCCCGTAGGGCTGTGTAATAGAAATTTGCAAGATAGGCTAAGCCTATTACACGCGTTACATTAATCTTGTAAGAAAATGCATGTGCGAAATAGTTTTGACATAAGATTCTGACAAATACATTTAATGATTCGTTTGTTGGAACGGGTCGAACTCTCTTTCTCGTTCCGTCTCTGGTTTCCTCTTCACGACTATAGCAGCAAATAAATCGTCTGTCACCATCATCTACATGAAACGCTTGAGAATTTCGCTGGTTGATATCAGTGTGAATAGATCCAGCAACGTGATCGGAATGATGGTTCGTAGACGTTGGTTTCGACAAGTCATCGATGACGGCACTGTGGAGGCGTTCTATCATTTCATAAAACGACTCGCCAATTGAGAAAGCATGCGGTGACCACTGATTTCCGATTTCCTGCAAAGGCTTCAAGTAGTAGCGTAGTGATTCTTGCGCTAAAATGCCTTTGGCAATAGGGCAGCGTTGACTCATGAACCGGAGGTGAGCCATAATGCCTCTACAAAGATCATTCACCTTGCTACAAAGCAAGGAATTCCTACTTGTTAATTTACCCGAAAGCTTGGTTTTCATGGTGGGGTTTAGTGGATTCAACAAGTTGTCACGTATCGAAAACAAAGACGCAAGAAGTAAAATTTCTTCCGATATTGGAGCATAAAATATTAAAGCAGTATTCTTCGAATGTGCCTTCTGCCATACTGTTGTCAGTTTAGTCACGTCCATCATCATGTAATTGAGAAGCAGCTGAATTTCTTTAGAGAAATCAACTCTTTCTGTTGCTGCACTTACCATATTGCACGCTGGAATGAAATAGTTTGGACAACATTCATCAATTAGCCATCCGATCATAATGCATAATAATTCCCGAACTGAATTTTCAACATTCGCGTCATCCCAGAAATTTTGTGGCTTTTGCTCACTTTCCCAGAACATCAAAGTCTTAAAGAAGTAGGTGCATAAAACAGCCTCGTCTGATCCCCCGCATGCCTCTACAACTTCGCTCTTTATCAATCGAAGTATGTGATAAATATACTTCTGCATATCCGTCCAACTATGAATCAGAATTAGCTCCGCTTGTGAAAACGAAAACCTCCATTGCGTATCGTCATCGGGATTGGTGTGATGTGGTTTCGCAACGAAATAACATCCACTTGCAACGATTTTATCAATGACATCCACTGGAGGCCAACCGTTTGGTCTTTCGCGCGTTTTCCATTCATCAGCCTCTGGCGGCCAATAAGGACAATAAATGGCGAAAACTCTGTCGAGTTTTATTTCCAGAAGACGCCTTGGGAATCCTTGGTACTTAGAACCACCCCCGCATCCAAGTATTATGCCCGTTTCTTCATTGAACGAATTAAGAAGACTCCTTGTCCATGCGGGACCGTGTTTTTTGTGATATCTCATCTGCGCATAGTCCATCTTCTGCCAGTGAAACCGTTTACCGTCGATCGTGCGGAGTCTCGCGAATCCCGGATGTATGTCTTCTGTGTCAACGGTCAACCGTCTGCCCTGGAAGCGTCTGGGCGTCGATAGGACCTGGTGGAGCGGCAGAGCGCATATGTATGTTGGAATGAACATGGTGTCTGCATCGGTGGTGAATGCCACCGCGTATTGCAGTGGTAATTCGAATGAGCTGCCACAGAACAGGAAGGCGTATCGTTTACCGGTCTGCAGCAGATTTCGTAGAAATGCGCGGCACTCTTCCGATAAGTCAGCATCGTCCGTGTCCATTTCCTAAAAATAGGAAATAATCCTAATCTTCGTTTAATAATATCAAACTGACACAACGCAGTATAATTATATATGATTACATTCAGTGCTCAAAGTGTGGAAAAACAAGTGCCTGGACGCCCCTTACCTTTCCAGTCATTGCTGGCCAATAAGTGGCTGGACGGCGCTCAGATTTTAAAATAAGTGCATGGACGCCGTCCATGACCGTCCAGCCACACTTTAAGCCCTGATTATAATCAGCAATGAGTGGATGATCGTCATCGTAATCTAAAAACTTCTAAAGCGCCACTTGAAAGCCAAGCGCGGGGCATCAGCTTATTCAAGACCGCTATGTCAAGTCAAAAAAGGGTTGTCCGTAAGAGGGTAGTCCGAAGGTGGTCCGGGTCGGGTTACCAAATTAAGGATCAAAGGGGGCGGGACAGTTATTAAGGCGAGTGTCGTCTGGACCGGGAATTTGAAAGTGGAGTATCAGATGAGGGTAAGAGTTCTTGAAAAAGGTGTAACTTCAGTATCGAATCACAAGTTATTACATGAGTCGAATTTAGCTTGGGCAGCCATGTAAGGTGTCCATCTATCTCGTCCTTCTGCTCAATATACCAGCACCATCTGCTGAATGGAAGGCTGAGTGGATTATATGGGGGAGGGGGCAGCGGGAAGCGAACCCGCACACGTTTGCTCTTCGTGCCAAAAGTGTTTACCATTACATTAAACCTCTACCATGACTTCTGAGTTTGTTCTGAATGTCAAGCGTGCCTGCTTTTTGAGTGTAAGCTTAGATGAGACAGCATAGTAGGCCTATAATAGGTTATTATTAACATTATTACATAGCGCAAATCCTGAGTGACAGTGAGTGTACTACTTGAGTTCAGTTAAACCTTAAACAGGCTGCTGAAAAAAAACTGTCTTAAAGTGTTGAAACAGTTGATACGTTTTGAGAGTAGGGGACAAGACAATATTTCTGCAGATGATAGGCTATAATATAGGATCAAGAGAGTTGAAGAGACAACACCTGATGGCAATAAGTTTACTTATAGAAATCTTGATGTTATTAGACATCGATTTGACCTAAAATAATAATTGTTATTAGTCTGGTTTCCAAGCCTGCATTGTTAAATATTTCTAGTTAACGAAAAATGCAGATAGGTCAGCGATAGCCTTACAGTGTAAAATAATAGCTTTATAAAATCAATCTATTTATTAAGTAGTAAAATAATTTATAGAAAGAATAATATATTATCATTTTTCTGTTGACTAATTAAAGCATTTTTAAATTTGTATTTGGACCTGTCAATACCAAATGATACGGTTTTATACAAAGAGCACAACGAACTAATATTAAACTGAAACCTATGTATCACTCGGAATTTGTTAATGATTAATCATACATATATCATAACACAAAACCTGACATAGGCCTACCTGCTGTCGATGAAAGAACAAAATTTAAATACTAGGTCACGTATGCATGCCAATCGACCTATCGTAGTCGATTTGTACTATATTATGACGCAAAACTATAGCAAACTTATTATTCAAAATTAAATAGTCGACCTAATTATTGATTAAAGCAAAATAAAGCAACCCAAGACTGCACTTACGGTTATTTGTTCATTTTATCTAATACTGCTTCAGAATTGAAATCCAAGATAACTGAAGTGACTGAAACTAGCCTCCACAAATGCCCTTTTAAAAGACCGCTTGAACATATATCATAACACAAAACCTGACATAGGCCTACCTGCTGTCGATGAAAGAACAAAATTTAAATACTAGGTCACGTATGCATGCCAATCGACCTATCGTAGTCGATTTGTACTATATTATGACGCAAAACTATAGCAAACTTATTATTCAAAATTAAATAGTCGACCTAATTATTGATTAAAGCAAAATAAAGCAACCCAAGACTGCACTTACGGTTATTTGTTCATTTTATCTAATACTGCTTCAGAATTGAAATCCAAGATAACTGAAGTGACTGAAACTAGCCTCCACAAATGCCCTTTTAAAAGACCGCTTGAACTGTTGACCTCTTTGCCCAATGAAGTTATAGGCACAATTATCAGGATCCCAACCTTGCCATCAGACATCAGTTTCAGAGACGGATCGTGGATGCAGATCATGCAATCACGGGTGACAAGAGCCAAGTCAGACTAACCTAGGCTACTAGCGACCCACAAATGAAAAGATGCTACCCTACACTCGGGCCAGCATAACCCACCCTCCTTCTAATCGGCCATCGGTCAATGGATGCAGCAAAATGCAGATAATGTTCGCTCCGGTGTCACGGAATATTCCTAGAAAACCTTAAAGCTATCCGGGGGATAAAATATACCAGGTATAGATCGTGTATTCCGGGGATAAACCATTGTATCCCAATTATTGAGAATGCATATAATTCACAAAATTAATGCTGTAATTAAAATTTGAAATGACTCAAATTGTTTTAGCGTCCTATGCAATGTTCAAAGAAAGGCAACTCGAACTCATTTAGTGAGTCTAGATGTTCTTAAGTGTTCTAAATGTTCTAAGTGTTATAAAAGAAAAAATCAAAACAAGTTATCTGGTATATGATTAAACACACCTGTTAGTGGCAATGTTAAAAAATTATATGGAAGTATTTTGCCTAAAATTCGAAGACGTGGAAATGACTTTTTTATATTTCTCTTCATCTAGGGGGTTACGATTTTGAGGACAGTCTATTTCGTGACACCGGGCCAAGATTCCTTCACAACCAGGTTGACCGCGCGAGCTTGTGCAAGGTGTGGGGTATTTCCGATAGGAAATACTATCTTGGGTGCAGCCAGACTGCGACTGGCCTAGCAACCCTGCGTTGTGGTCTGTTGACTTTTGGTCATCAACAATGAGTATGGGGTGCCCCTTAGTGCTCAATGGGACGCCAAAATTAGGCCCGGACAGCGGTTTGTAAGTAATTTGAATCTAACTGAAAGTTTTGGGGCGCCCAAATTAATTCGTACTGGTATTTATATGGAATAAATTAGCCTAAGAAACAAGTGTAAAATAGTTACTTTAAAAATATGATGATGGCCATTAGATTGCCATAGAGCGGTCTTGTCATAGGATGCAATGCGACAAAACGTTAAGAAAGAAACGGTAAACAACTTAACTAAACAACAAAAACCTTAACTAAAAACACGGTTACACATTCGACGATCATAGGACATATACTTGGGACATATATAACGACAGGAATTCCGAACTGTTCCAGTTAAATGACAATAAACATTCTAAAGTCTAAACCAACTTAAAGACGCACCTGTTGTGGCAGCAGTGTCACGGTCTTCAGATTTTGAGTTTTCTTCTTTTGCTTCATATATTGGATTCAAATCTCATGTGATCTGTTTTTAGGTGGATGTCTACTTTCCGGTGTAACAATTATACCGTAAGCTATACTTTTGACAGACAGCTTCACTTTAAGTAATGTCAAACTAAACTGAATACCAAAAATCATTTTAAAAACCCTTATCGGTGTCTATACCGCGTCACATTGTAAGGAGTAGCCAATTGCAGGCACAACATCGCACACTATATAGGGACTAAAGGCCTAGACACTATGGACCCACGTGATAGAGGCCTAATTTATGCAGATGACGAAGACAGTACGCCACGCCTATAGGCCTTATACAATTCATTCTATTGGATACACCTTCAAAATGATTCACATTTACAGTCATTACTAAATGAAATGCTTAGTGCTAGTGCTTCCAATCACGGAATGTTTTACCCTCTAAGCCTCTAAGGGGTAGCTGTCTATTGTGATGGTCACAAATAACTTCCTCAGTATGAGCTCATAAAGAAAATACGCGCCTATTCTTTCAATTGTCAGATGCCAACCGTAGGCCTACACAACAATCGATAGGCTATAACAGTCCTAAGTCTCACGTAATAAGTTGTCGGAAATCGGAATATCGTTCATCGTCATGGGTGACTGCACACAGTTCACAGGTTTGGCAAAATGGTCATTAGGCTATAGGTGCACGATGACGCGACGCTATTACTCTAGGGCCTAGGCTATATAATTATAGGCCTACTGTTCTTGCTGGGAAACTTAAATAAGATGCTAATTTCTTCCATTTTAGCCAAAAATGTTAAATCGTTATGACAATAACTTGCATAAAACTTATTTACATGTATCTCAGCTTTCAGGCTGTAAAAAGGTCTAATTAAGATGAGGATGGTAAGCATGTAGTTCCTACAGGCTACAGATAACCTCGCTTATAAAGCTGTTCGAGACCTTGGGGTCATCTTGGACCAATAACTCTCCTTCTATAAGCACATCTCTTCCCTGTCACGTGCCTGCTATTACCAAATTCGACAGCTGCGTGTCGTTGCTCGCTCTCTGTCATTCACTGCATCTTATACTCTTGTCCATGCCTTTGTTTGCAGCCGCTTAGATTACTGCTCCTCTCTTTATGTTGGCCTCCCACAGGTCCGTCTGAACTCCTTGGTTAGGGTCCTTCGATCTGCAGCACGCTTGGTTGGTGGCATCTCCCGGTTTGCTCACGTTTCTGCCTTCATGAGGGACGACCTCCACTGGCTCCCACTGCAGCAACGCATTGCTTATAGAGTTTCGTCTATAGCTTGGCGCTGCATTCTGTCTCAAGCTCCATATCCTACCTATGTGAGCTTTTTACTCCAGTCTCGGTTTCTCTGGGCCGTCGTTCGCTGCGGTCATCTGCCCGCGGTGACTATCTTGTCCCTTTTTGTCGTACCGCTACTAGGGGGCCGTCCATAAAGTATGTCACGCTATTTTGACCATTTTACTCCCCCTCCCCCTGTCACAAACTGTCACAAATCTCGGACCCCCCCCTAAAGTACGTCACACTTTCGAACAAATTTTTTCTACCTAACCCTCTAAACCCTACTAAGGGTACTATCCCTAATCCCTCTGATAGTGACGTGTGTCCCTATAAACGCTTTGATAGTGACGGGAAATCAACTTTCGTTCCATCATCGTCTTCACTTTCTTTTCGACGGCTATAGCAGCGAACAAATTGAGAGTTTCTTATATAGCTATTGTGCTTAATTGGAGTGTAAAGAGGACACCGTCCGTTGAACTGTAATTCACACAAATCGTTGGGCATTCAACCTGACATAACCTTAGAAATGGTGGCACTGTTGATACGCTCTAAATTCTCTTAGAACGATTTCTCCATTGATATAAACAATTAAACATGCGCCTTCGAACATTCATCACCATATTAAGTCAGCGATGTTGCAAAATGCCACAACGCTAAGCTTTCAAAGTAGGCCTAGAACTTTATTTTCGGACAATCCGTTTTCATAAATTGCAGATGATCCACAACGCCTCTGTAGAGATCACTAGCTTTGAGCCAAAGTAGGGAGTGTTCTTCAGTTAATCGGTTCAGCAGATAGCCTAGGTCTTTGTTTTGGGATACAGCGGATTCTGTAAGCTATCGCGCACCTGCATCAAATGAACGTGTAGAAGACAACTTTGCGGTAAAACAACATCTACTCGGTCTAATATGCGTGCTCGAAATGCTCTTGGCCAGATAGTTATTACCCGAGATTTGCCTGATGTGGCGTAGATCAAAAACAGTTGAATTTCTTTAGAGAAATCAACTATTGCTGTTGTTTCCGATATCAGCTCACTCTTTCGAATGAAATAGTTTGGACAACATCCATCAATCAACCATTCGATCATCATGCACAGTAATTCTTAATTGTACCGAATTTTCAACATTCTCATCTTCCCAAAACTCTTTCGGTTTTCGTTCACATTCCCAAAACATCAAAGTCTTAAAGAAGTAGGTGCAAATGATTGTCTCTTCTAATTCCCCAGCATTCCTGTGCAACTTCACTCTTTAATTTATCAGTCTAAGTAGCCTATGTGATAAATATACTTCTGAACATCTGTCCAACTATGAATCAGGATTAGTTCCGCTTGTGAAAACGAAAACCTCCACTGCGTGTCGTCATCGGGATTACTGTGATGTGGTTTCGCAACGAAATAACATCCACTTGCAACGATTTTATCTATGACATCCACTTAAGGTTACCATACGTCCGGGTTTCCCCGGACATGTCCTCTTTTTAGGCCCCTGTCCGGGCGTCCGGGCGGCTTTCCAGAAATATGGCTTTTGTCCGGGTTTTTCCCGTCCGTCCACGATCGACCGATTTTACTTGCTTTTCCGTGTAATATAGATAATAGGCCTACTATTCCGTTCCTTGAACGAAACACGCGTTCCAGCAATATTTACTTCAATGGTATAGTTAGGCCTACCATTGGATTTCCGGTCCGTGGCGCAATTTTTTTGTAAACCAAGCGCATACATGTAGGCCTAAATATAGATCTAACACGAGAATTGTAGGTCTAAATAAAATAATTAATTTTTCAATTTAACGAAACAAATTGACATAAAAATGCCGAAACGTAGCCTAGGCCTAAGTGTTTTCGTGCAGGTCGTTATGGATGGGAAGCTAAATGTTTGACATGCGGCAGCGGAACTTATATAAATTATATGTCAGTTGCCAATTATAAGGGTGCACTGAATTTTTTAGTAACACACTGGGTTCGAAAAGTGACGAATCTGTCACTGTTTTGTTTCTGCGTAGTCAGTGACAGTAATGTAATGTGTACTGAAGTGCTGGAGTACTGAACACTCACTCAATTACATGTAAGTCTAACTTGAAAACATGTACAATAAGAACAAAATTTTGTGCAGTTCAATGTTACTTATATTTTACAACACTTAATATTGGCGTATACTATAGCACTAGGAGCCGGCTCTTCTTCTTCTTCTTTTCGTGCTCTGCCCTTAGGCAGGTTCGAATGTTTGACGTCTCCAATCTTCTCTGTTCTGCGCTTTCATTTTCAGCTTCTGGTTACGGCTACGGGATGGTAACCGGATTAACATTTTGTGTGTCCTCTTTTTCATCTGAGCACTTATGGTAACCCTACATCCACTGGAGGCCAACCGTTTGGTCTGTCGCGAGTTTTCCATTCGTTAGCCTCTGGCGACCAATAAGGACAATAGATGGCGAAAACTCTGTCAATTTTCATTTCTAGAAGACGTGTATGTATTTCTAGATCGTGGGAACTGCCTAGATTTTTACACATTAAGTTGATGAGGGTAATATGATCTGTATTATTCAGCTTCTGTTTCGAGGCAGGACCATTTTTGGTGTGATTCTCCAAAATGCTTGACTGTATGCGGTAAACCGGATCGCAGTCAGTCGAATACAATATAGCGAATCCTGGATATAATATGTCTTCCGTGTTAACTATTAACCGTACGTCTTACCTTGAAATGTGTTGGGTGCAGATACGTTTACTCGTAGAGCGCGAATGTCTATTCGGATAAACATCAAGTCCAAATCGGTTGTGTTCTTTACAATATACTGAATAAGTAATTCAAATGAACTTCCGCAGAGGAGCAAAACGTCATCCTTTCTGATCAATAGGCCTATATAATAGATCTCGTAGAAATTCGTTAATCTCTCGAGATTTCCATCTCTGTGTATTTGTTGTTGTGTCGAAATGATCGTTGATAAATTATACACAAAATGATTTTCACTACCGGTACTATAATACTATATAATATATGTAATATATATATATACATAGTCATCGAAATTCTTATTACAGGCCTATAGAATGTCCATGGACAGTCTAATTACATAGTAGGCCTACGTGTACACTGTACAACTGTACATCCTATTTGTAATCAGACTTGTGAGGCTGTGACAGTGGCAAAGAGAGTCAGAACTATTGCTGCCAATATTTCTAGTTCTCGGTATCAAACATGGGCTTGTTTCAAAGCTCGTTAATTAAGTTCGGAAAACTCGTGACTCAAGTTTATGACCACTGCCTGACGTTTGGCAGAATTCTCTAGTAGGCCTACGGTATGTCCATAATTTATGTTGCAACCTGTTGGTTAACGCCTATAGTGGCCTACCCTCGTCAAAACAGCGCGGGACATGCCCGTTTTGTCCTGATGGTATCACAATAGCCTCTTCCCCACTCTGCATATATATATATATATATATAAGTATATATTATACATATATCAGATAATTATTCATTAGGTATTATAGGTATTAGGCAGGGCTTTTAGCGTGCAGTTGTACACAAAATGTGCAGTTCTAAATGGATTTGTGCAGTTGTAGAAGCACTTGTGTACACTTAAAAGTAGCAAAAAGTTCACTGTCCTTCGATTGGAGGTAATTTACCATGGAGGATGGGAAAGGCAAGAAGGGATTGTGCAGTTCTAAAAATTCATTTAAAACAGCCCTGGCATTAGGTAGTCACCTGGTGGTGCTTGCGTAAAGCTTCAAACATAGCATTACAAGACTCATTTTTGATACTTCTGCACGATCTTATTCATTGTCTTATGTAAGAAATTATAGATTGTCTTTCATACCTGTTTTACCAACCTTAACAATAATAATTGCATCATCAGTGTTTGCACAAACCGAACATTCTATGTATCTGTACTTTGACTTGATCCTACCTGTGGTTGAGTTTAGGCCTAGCTCTTTGCTTAATTGACACACTTATGCAGAGTAGTTTATGATAGGCTAATTCGATAGAAAAGTCTATAGGCGGAATAAGAAAGGTTGAAGGAACCGGACATCTAGATGCGGAGGAAAGGCCTATGCAAATCAAAGCAGGCAAGTTCAGACTTGCCTGCCTTTAAGCCCGGCAGCATTCTTGAGTGAGCAATACGATTTTAATTTTGATTAGGCCC